>CM034148.1:11078493-11678493 GCA_019776745.2 Taxus chinensis
GGAAGAAATTGACAAGATGCTGAATTATGGAATCATTGAGCCTATCAAGGAGTAAGAGTGGATTATCTCTATAGTGATAAGTATAAATAAAGATGGAAGAATAAGAATTTTCATGGATTATAGGGAATTGAATTCTTTCTATGTAATTGATCCCTTTCCCACACCATTTATAGAGGATATTTTGGAAGGTGTTGCAAGGTGCGAGATCTACTCCTTCACTGATGGATTTTCTAGATATCATCAGGCGAGGATAGATAAAGAGGATCAAGAGAATACAAATGTTGAGCAGAAAAAGTATGACACTTAGTAGAAGACACACAAAAGGTTTACACGTGGGAACATGGCATGTTCAAAGGAGCAGAAGAATAGGGAAGGAAATGCATATGAAAGACAAGGACAGAATCAGACTTAGCCATTTCAAGGATTACAGGCTATTTTATGATATAGCGTGTAGAGCACCCAAACTAGATAAAGACTTGTGTGACATGCATAGTCATGCTTTGTAAGACCATCTACTAAGCTCTTTGCATGGGTTAAAGTTAATAATAGAATTATTACTACCAATTAACCAAAAGAGATCTATTATTAGCGCACTTACATGTGTTTCTATTATTGTAAAGGTGCATGGCTATTTTCATCATGCGATCTATTTTGGGAACTATGCAAGTGGTGAATGGCAATTCCCCACCCTTATAAACATGTAGTAATCTGTGTAGGTTAGAGAGGATGATGTATGAGCTATTATAAAGTTATGTTGCTAGATTTGATGCACACATGAACTTATGGTACTGTTGTCGCCAAATCACTGCACCCCCCGAATGGCCAGGATGTGAATAGGACGTTCGGTGTGATTGGGACACATGGGATCACCTCTCAAGCTGTGGGACTTGGGCTCGAGGTGAACCTCCGGAGAAGGCCGGCTTCCTCTTCCTAAACTAAGTGTTGTACTACTCCTAGTGTAACAAAAACGATTATCTAGTCCTATGCTAACATTTTCATGGGGTTTTAGGGAAAGAGTTTTACAGAAATGAAACTATACTAGGGATGGTGATGCACCGAATAAAGGGTGTCTTCAGATTTAGGAAGGGTTAATTTGAAGAGGGTGTGTGCACCACAGGTCAACTTCACCTACTGCAACTTAGAGAGGGTACAGGATACCACAGGCTAAGAGACACGCGTTCCTTTTGTTAAACTTTATCAGACCGAGAAATATACCAGTTTCCCAGTGAAGAAGGATGAACTCAAGAAGGGTGAACAGACACCACAACTCAACTGCATGCAATACTTCACCACTCGATAAGCACAGAACTCCAAGAACCTGCAATAGAAACTTAAACTTGCACAGTGTACCTGCAAGTATGAGAAAGGCACAAAGAAGCATAGAAGGATGAAAGGACCGAGATTAGTCCCAAAACACACACTTTTATTGCTTCAATAACATGCACAATGCATCATACATTCAGAAGAGGCAATAGTTGCCATTACAGTCTTGAAGAGGAGGCTTGAAAGTTCTCTCTACACACAAGAACAACTTGCAGAAGAGAGAGGACCCTTGAAAAGTATACACTCTTGCCTGAGATATCTAACTGTCCAACTTGTCTGAACTGTTGGAACCCTTTGAAATGAGCTTCCAACTTACATTTATAGAAGAATATGTGAGAAAGAAGAGGAAATGGTCATAATTACATTCCTAAATTGAAGGCCCATGATGTATTTATTGCAGTTAGTTGAACTACCTGAGAAGGTTCCATCATGGGTCATTAATTGCCTGATGACCAAGTCTTCTCAATTAATTAAAAGAATATTTAAATAAAATATTTAAATAATAATAATAAATATTATTATTAAAATATTTAAATAAAAATATTAATTTAATTAACATAATGTTGGGACCCCCCCGTTGACCCGTTTGACTTGAAGAGGAGGGGGGTCCATGTGGATAGAATCTGCACATAGCCAAATTCGATGAGCTTCGAATCCTCTAACTCGGTGTTGCAATTGATTTTGAACCCCACACCAACTCTTTCCTTGTCTTGGCAATCGGGCTCTTTTGCATTGAGTCCTTTCGAAGTGGTTGCTATCAAACTTGATTCTTACCGTTTTTGCTCTGTTAACTCGAGGCCATTCTGAATTACCAAGCCACCTATATGCATCGTGAACATGAAGCTTTAAGCTCGAAATTGAAAGCCTCTACAAATACATTAAACTTCGACACCCGTGAGCTTATTCTTTATCTTGACTTGGTACCAACATTTCCACAATATGAAAAGTTTGACTCTAAATCATACTTAGTGGATTTGACCATGATACATTGCTTGTACTCACAGAGGTTAAACATTTAATGAATTTAAATTATTTCACTCCTGCATGTTGCGCCATTTAGAAATGATTTTCAAGCTATGAAAATTGTTAGGGATCACGTTACGTGGCCCTGTCAACACTCAATCGATTGATTTCTCTGTGATAACTCTAGTTTGACAGATAGAGTTATTTCTTCTTGTTTTGGACCACATATTCACATGCATTCCACGTTCAAACTCCATGAAACAACACCACGAGCTCTTCAACTGATTCGACCTGGCTTTGTATCTGCGGGAAAACTATTAAGATTTGTTCGATCATGTTCACATTTTCACGCCTCTAAGAATGGTTTTACCACAATGCTCACGGTTCTTCCTTATCATATAACACTTGTAGTAAGATGTTTAGCTTTGCCATAATAAGCGCAATTGTACCTCCAAATAATGAGAAAATGCCATTACCAATAAAGACCTAATGCTGCCATGATGATGACACAGGCTCATGCCCATAACATGTCGATAGACATCCTTGAGACTGAATTTTTGGCCAAAGAGACCTTCGGTATTTTGGCAGTGCATTCTGCAATCTCGGCTCCAATCAATAATTATGCCACTATTGGGATCTTATTATGGCATAGGTAGCCGTGAGCTACACAATATACTATACTCATTTTTCCAGAAACTAAAAAGATCCTTCATGTTACAATTTGCAACACATAACAGAAGCCCTTCAAAAAATACATTGAACAACTGGGGCAGCCAAGAGGACCTTGAAAAAAATGTACAGTAACAACCATATGAATTCTTCCTTAGTCGTGGATCAAAGCTAATAGAAATAAAGCTAGATAAAACAGTTTGAAACTACAGTATAATCGTCCATTGAAAAAAAAAAAGTTTCTCTGAATCTGGTAAAAGAATACTTTTATTGTCTGATTGGACGTACATAATGGAAGGGTATAAATATTGTGTACTGCCCTCGGAGTTTTTCTCAAAGAGACCATTTACGAGTAACAAGGATGCATGCAAAACGGCCGACCGGGTATTTTCAGAGCTGACCTTCACATTCAATTCGTTTCTAGGAAAAGAAATGCTGAGCAATACGAATCGTTTCATTCTGCACCGTAATAAACCTTCATCTCCTGACCCGGACAAATTTATGAAGCCTTGAAGGTCGTGACTCCAATCCATCCATCGTACACGGCAGTGAATATTTGTTTCCTGCAGCTGCTTGCTGGAAGCGCTAAAAGGCTTCGACTGTATTGCACACGCCTGCTGCCTGTGCCTGCGTGAGAGTTTTAAAAATGGCTTCTCTGCCAACAAATGCTCAGAGTTTTTGAGCCTGAATCGGAGTTGGAAGAAGTATGCTGGCAAAGGCGAACTGATCAGATCCCATCAGACATCCATTCGTTGCATGCTGGAAACTTGTGTCTTCTGTAAGCTGCAATTCCCACGGTATTCCATGAGAAGCGCGTTTTTTTTTGTGAGCCTGAAACGTCGACCCATCTTCAACCATCTCGCCATCATCTCCCTTATCGATCGGAAGATTAATCAACGATTCAATTTTGCAATCTCCAACTTGGCAGTTTAATTCTCCTGGTAACTCGCAAAAAGACTCGGACTGCCATCTCCAACTGGCCCGCGGGGTTTTCATGACGGATTGCCATCTTAATATTTCCCTTGGCAGTTTGATCCGATTTCTCCCCAGTTCCCACCAGCGCGCGGGATTTTCAGCTTGGCCTGCCATCCACAAAATTTCCCTTGGCATTCCAGCTCCGAATCCCCCCTAACGGCTCGGCCAAATTAATTCACGGGCCCCGGCCTCAACTTCGCCATGCAGACTTGGCAATTTGATGATTTCTCCACTTTCCCCAGCGCGCGGGATCTGACCATTTTCCACGGCTTGAAATCACGTCATTTCCCTTGCGCGGAAACATTGTTCTCTTGCCATGATCGTGCACTCGTGAAACACCCCCTATTCCCTGTAATGTTCTTTTTCCTTCGGGTAGCTTCACCAAATCCCATGTCTGGTTCTCCATGAGATCTTGATGCTCCTCATCCATGGCTTGCTCCCACTTCTTCCTGGCATCTACCTGCATTGCTTCATCAAAGCTCTCTGGCTCTCCACTATCAGTGAGTAATAAATAATAAAGAGAAGGAGAAAAATGTTCAGGTTCTCTTCTTACCCTAGAAGACCTCCTCAATATAGGAGTTTGGGGTTCCTGTTGAGGGGGTTCCTGAATTGATTCATGTGTCACTTTTCCATCTGGAAGATCCTCTACCGCTGCATATTCTTTCTTGGATTCTTCCCTATTTTCCTATAACTGCTGCTTATACATGACTTTCTCATTAAAGACCACATCCCTAGATCGAATGATTTTCTTATCCTTAATACTCCAACATTTTTATCCAAATTCATCACCACCATAACCGATGAAAGTACATTTTTATGATTTAGCCTCTAGCTTGGTCCTATCATCCTTGTCTATATGAACAAACACCTCACATCCAAAGACTCTAAGAAATGAATAATCAACTTGCTTACCATACCAAGCCTCCTCATGTATGCCTCCATCCAAGGCACTTGAGGGTCCTCTGTTTATCAAGTACACCGATGTGCTCACCTCTTCTGCCCAAAAAGAAAGAGGCAATCCTGTAAATGTAACCTCATGCTCCTAGCACGTTCCATTATTGTTCTGTTCATCCTTTCTGATACCCCATTCTGCTGCAGAGTTCTTGGAACCGTCTTTTCCCTATGGATTCCATTCTTAGAACAGTAATCATTAAATTCATTGTTGCAATACTCCCCTCCATTATCTGACCTGAGACATTTTAGCTTAAGACCTGTTTCATTCTCTACCAAGGCTTTCCATTTAACAAAAGTGTCAAATACATCAGATTTTTTTCTAATACAATAAACCCAAACTTTCCTTGTTGCATCATCAATAAAAGTAACATAATAACTTGAACCCCCAAGAGATGATAACTGAGCTGGCCCCCACACATAAGAGTGCACCAGCTCTAACTTACTCACTTTCTTTGTAGGTCCAACCTTGAGAAACCTTACTCGCTTATGTTTCCCATATATGCAGTCCTCACAGAACTCCAAACCTATTTCTGTATATCCAGAAAAATTCTTATTTATGATGTCCATGCCCTTATGGCTCATATGACCGAACCTATAGTGCCATAATGTTGTATCTGCATCTTAAGCCACAAGATTACAATCATTAGTACTATCAGTGGTTAAATACAAGGTTCTAACCTTCGTACCTCTTGCCACCACAAGAGCACCCTTAGTAACCTTCCAAGAGTTAGTTGTAAATATCACAGTACAACCATCACTTCCCAATTGCCCTGCCGATATCAAATTTCTCCTTAATGTAGGCACATGTCTGACATCCTTCAATAGCCATGTATTCCCATTCTACATCTTAACCTAAACAGAACCTTTTCCAACTATACTGCAAGGCTCATCATCACCAAGAAAAACATGCCCAAAATCCCCTTGAACATAATCAACAAAATAATGCCTATGTGGAGTAGCATGAAAAGAAGCCCCTAAATCTAAAACCTAAGATTCAGTAATATTATGCAAAGAAAGAATCAAAGCATCCTGACATACATTACCCGATGCCACATTTGCCTCCTTGTTTTCTTCTTGTTGTTTCTTCTTATCCCGAAGCTTCCAACAGTCCTTCTTTACATGCCCAGGCTTTCCACAATTCCAGCATTACAATCTTGTTCTTAGATTTTGACCTTGCCCTATCTTTTTATTTTCCATGGTTTCCTCTATTCTTCTATCTCCCTCTAGTTTCCACTGTCAAAGCATTCCCTAAAGTAGAAGATTCCCCGGAGCTTTTTCTTCACATTTCCTCGCTTAGAATCACCCCTACAACATCCTTAAACTTCAACTTCAAGTTAGCTGGAACCGAGTTACTTACCACCATTACCAGGCTATTCCAACTCTCAGGTAAAGAGCATAAAATTAATAAAGCCCTAACTTCTTCATCAAATTCTATTGTAACCGAAGCTAGCATATTCACAACCGTATTAAAATAATTTAAATGATCTGTTACTGAACTATTCTCAGACATCTTCATATTAAAAAAAAATTTCATTAAAAATATCTTGTTAGAGGCAGAGGGTTTTTCATACAACTTCCCTAATGCATCCATTAGATATTTTGTATTATTTTCCTTTGAAACATTAAATAATACCGAAGATGCAAGACACAGCCGGATTGTCCCAAGTGCCTTCCTATCCAGCAAATCCCATTCCACGTCTGTCATACTCGAGGGTTTGTTCACCTTCTTAAACAGCGGAGTATAAAGATCCTTCTGATAAAGGTAATCTTCCATCTACATCTTCCAAAGACTGAAATTCTACCCGTTGAATTTATCAACCCTAGATCTTCCTTCATCTGCCATAGCTCCCACTCAAGCTAAAAACTTTCCCTGCGATTCAACACTTCAGCAAACTAAACCAGGCTCTGATACCAATTGTTAGGAAATAAGAGATAAAATATGTGGAATAATCCCTTACAGAATCGCAACAGTAGAAACTAATATGTAGAAAATATTACAGATCTCAAATAAAAGTGCAGAATAAATAACACAACACAGAGAGACAAGATTTAACGTGGTTCACCCAATTTGGGCTACGTCCACCAAGAATCACTTGCTCGGATTTTATTACGAGCCTCCACTCTCTTAATACAATACCCAGATCCATTTGGAGCTATGCTCAACAAACTCTACAGAATTCACACCCGAATTTAAAAACACATCTGCAATACATTTTCTTGTTCATCTATCATATGCATAAGACCATATAAATAGACAACTACTTAAGCAATTTGATACAAAACCGTGGGTATCAAAACCAATGGGGAAAAACGAAACTGTCCCATAAACCTATGGATAACCGAAGAGGTAGTTTTACAAAACAATGGGTACCGAAAAAACTATGGGCCAGAAAATAGCCCATAACAGTTACCCATTACCCATGGGTTAATAAACCACCCATGAAAATTTGCTTCAGGGGCTTCGCCCCCGAACCCCCCTGACCCACTCACCGGCGAGTAGGACCGTCGTAAAAGTACCCGAGTGTAACACATAGAAGGTGTACCACATTCTAACATGCAAATAGGCTCCACAAACATAACAACATCAATTCTGTATTGATTTACAATGATCAACAAACCACTTGATTTGTGAAGCACTAAATTCTGATAACACTTTGCACCAACTACATGAGTGACTGAGCACCTACTCAGCTGAAAAGATGAGAAGAACCTACTTCTTCTAGTTTAATCACCTAATAAAAAAAATTGATATTTAAATGACCATTTATTGACTTATTGCTTGATCAACAAATTATGGAAAATTTTCTAGAGCTCATCTTTCACCAATTTGCAATACATCTAATTTTTTGACTTGTGCACTATCAAGAATTATATAACAAAAAAAATCTGATTCAGTATTATAACAACTATCTTAACTAGATCTTTTATCTCTTAAATTTATACGTAATGTATATATTACATCATCAATAACTCTTCTTTCTATTCTTCACACACTCATTGTTTCATCATAAATGCAATTTCAATCTGCTATGATTTTCACTCCTTTAGTGTCTACCTTTTCATCATTTCATAATCAGTAATTCTCCTTTTCTATATATTCTTCCTTCTTTCATATTCTCTGTATATTTATTCTTCAAAAATCCTCTCACACTCCTAGTCAAGGAATACACCAAAAATAAATACAAGCACAAATCTCATCTCTTCATCTTCTTTTTCAAGACAATCATTATTTGTTGTCTCTATATGCAGGAACCTTTTCAAATTTTGTCTCATCCTTGAGCCACATTTTGTAATTTATTCCTTTTCAACTTTCCCTATTCTGTTTCGAGTTTGAGGTGAGTAGTTTCAATTTTTTAATGATCTAAGACAAGAAAAAGTGTCTTTTGAACTTCTCTTTGAATTGAAGAGACAATGCATGTAACAGTCCTCAAGAAGGAAATTTCATTGTCCCATTCGAGTGAGGATGTTTTTGATGGTATTTGAGAGTTATAATTAGTTCATGTTGCTATTTATTAGATGCACTACATTGAACTCAAACTATTGAGACAACTCTTGTCTTCATACACTGAGAAAACACACTACACCTTACCTATTCCACCTATTTTCAGAATGAGAAATATTTCATGTTGCTTTCTAGTGATTCAAATTAGGTCTCATGTACTCTGATAAGGGATAAATAACCTTTCCAACACAATAATTTTAACACAATTACTTCAAACCTACACTACATAGTTTGACAAGAACATATAGCTGACTGAGCTTGAGTATTCAATAGTTTTCACGAGATATGAGCATTTAAATCCTAGTGGAGGCATGTACATGTGATGAAAAATATCTCCAAGCCATTACTCAATCCATTAGAACTTATTTCAAACTAAAACCGCCCCCAATTTGTAATAGAGAGTGAAAAAACGTAATGTAACTGTCAACAAATGACTGTAAGTGGGTTACAAAAATTTTGCTAAGAAATTCTCTGTGTATACTCAACCAAACAATGAAATTAATTTTACAAGCTTGGATATACCCCATAAATATATATTTGAATTTTCAAAAAGAATCTTCAGTTAAAACATTTTATTCGAGAAATTCTCTTCTACTTAAACCCTAAATCAGGGTATTCAACTGTACAGGGCCTGAGAGTAATAAAAATTTGATTTCTTTCACATTGATTGATGAAAATCAAAACTTTAAGATGTTGTGAGTTTTTTATGAATTAATCTATCTCTTTCATATGGTTTAGGATCTTGATACTTCATCTTTTATTCACATCCTTCACCTGTGTTCACAAACTTGTGATTCCTTATAAAATACTGTCAAGAATTGAAGGTTCAATCCTTTACAAAGATAGCATTTTATCTATACAACTATTGAAGATGCACTTGAAGAAAGAGAACTAAAATTATATACTTGCAAACCACCATGCATTTTCTTTGAATTCTCCCAGACATGATGGATAAAGCAGTTATAATTGCATAGAGCAATTGACAGTGTTTCCAATGAGGGAGATGTGAGATTTCAACCACAATAATTTGCATTTTGGACCTAGTGTTCATAACTGAGATTCTAAAACACCTTTTTTAGAGGGGGATATTTCCAATTTGAGGTCCAACTTGCACTTTTGATGAATGCCAATTCAATTGCATACCTGTGTGAAGTAAACCATGACTTCAAGAGACTGGACAATGGTAAATGGACCACCAACATCAAGAATTTTCTCAAATGTTTCATGAATAATATTAAGAGGGGTTTTTTATACTCTGAACATGATGTCTAGATTTTTTGAATTCTAGAGATAGTGATAGACACCTCAATGCATTGTCTTCTGGCAACTCAATTCCTAACCAAATCTTCCAGGACAACATAAGGTACCCTAGACTGTAGCATGATATTAAAAGAAAACTATTGTAACTGATCAAAAACCTTGGAAACATCATGATGAAACTCATAAAATATGTACAAGTGATCAAAAAATAAATTTGAAACCAAAAGTACCTTTTTTCTCCTGTTAGTCTAAAACACAGTCCTGAAGAGAGAAAAACTACTTCACAAAAATGCTCATATCTTTCAATGAAAACTCCAATTGATTGGTAAATTATTACACTAGTTCATGCTTAGAATCCTCTTCAAAAATTAATCCAATTATTTATTTGAAGGAGAAAATATATTTTTCATGATTTCTAAAAATCCAGATAGCTAAAAATGAGCTTTTCAATAGACCTGTTTTGTAAAAAACTTACACAACTTACTCAAATGACCTTCTGAGGACCCAAAACTTTGCATGAAGCACAAAAACACCTTCCTCCATCATATCCCATGATTTTATTGTCAAAAATAGCTATAAATTTATCCACCCATCTCATTTTCATGCAAGAACAGTTGAGTTCCCAAAGACCAATTTTGGCTAGAAGTGACATTTTACTCGAAAACATGTTTCTTGACTTTCTGAGCCTCAAGATGAGTTCATTTACTTTTTATATACATGCTTCAATAATTTCACTACCTCACTTTGTACCACAGATGCCCACTTTACTCCCATGCACTTCAATTAAATCAATTTAGCTTAGCATAGACTAACAAGACACCATCACACTATGACTCCCAGGACACACAATTTCCATGACAAAGAGACACTAGGATAGCTACCGCAACAACAAAAACATAAATGACAACCAAACACAAAGGTGGGAAACAAACTCCCCCTTTTTCATTGATATCAACATCCACACAATCCAAGACAAATTGATGAGAGACCATGACAAACCATCATATACATATTCCCAGGTCATATTATTCCCCTTTGACATCCATGATAAAGATGGGACACACAAATAAATGACAAGAAGTAGTACAAAAAAATACTTCAGAGATTTCTCCCCCTGGGCTTTAGGCATAATTTAGACACGCAAACCACTATACATGACTGAAGATCATTTGACAAGGCTGATATGAATACATACCTGGACTAATCAAGGACATAGTCACAACAAATGTGATAGAAAGAATGTTTTGAATAGCACCATAAGCTAGTAGACTAGCTCCCCCTCTCTTGAATCTCTTTCTGGCACATTAAGGAGCTGATTTTGCTAGAATAATGCTCCCTTAAATTGTCAAAAATCTCTTTAACAGCTGATAGGATCAGGAATGACTCCCAATTCATCCTTGATATTCTCAAATGTTTCATTTGGAAGTGGATTTGTCATAATTTTTGCAATCTCTTCTTTTGTGCTCATATACACAAGGTTAACCTTCTTATCATTTACTTGTTCCCTTAAGAAATGAAACATGAATTGGAATATGTTGTCTTTGAATGGAATATTGGATTTTTAGAGACACTAATTGTAATAGTGCTATCACAAAATAAGAGATTTGATTCATCAAATTTTACCTTGTAGTATTCCAATGTTTGCCTCATCCAAAGAACTTGAGTGCAACACATGACAACAGCTTCACAAGTAGATAATTCCACTATAGATTAATTTTTTCTTAGCCATGACACTAGAAATTTTCCAAAAAAAGAAAGCTCTACCACTTGTGGTCTTCCTGTCATCAATATTTCCAGCCCAATTTGCATCATTGTATGCTCTTATATTGAAGTCTTTGTTTACAGGATACCAAAAGCCATACTATAAGGTTTCCATGAGGTATCTAAGTATCCTCTTAACCTCCTTGAGATGTGTATCTATTGGGCCTTCTTGAAATCTTCCTATTAAACCCACAGCTTGCATTATATCAGGCCTTGATGCATTAGAATAAAGAAGGTTGTCTATCATATATCTCTATAGTGTTTTATGGACTTTAGGTGAGTCATATTCTTTGTATACTTGCATCCTACCTCCATTGGTGTGCTAATAGGCCTGAAATCTTCCATTTTGAATATTTTTAGCATTTCTTTAATGTATTTAGCTTGAGATATAAATATTCCTTGATCTGATTGGTTTATGTGAAGACCTAGAAAGTATGAAAGATCACCAAGCATAGACATTTCAAATTCTTTACTCATCACATCAGCAAATTCATGAGTCATCCTTTCATGATCTCCTCCAAAAATGATGTCACCAACATAAGCTATGACAATAACTATTTTTTCTTCTTCTTCCTTTATGTAGATATTTCTATCAACTACTCCCTTTCTGAAACCTTTCTCAATAAGAAAAGTGTCCAACCTACTATACCAAGCTCTGGGAGCTTGTTTGAGCCCATATAAAGCCTTTTTCAACCTGAAAACATAGTCCTTATCTTCACTCAAAGAGAATCCTTCAGGCTACTCAATATACACTTCATCATTTAAGTTACCATTTATAAAGTTAGATTTGACATCTATTTGAAAAAATTCAATCTTCCTATGAGCTGCATATGCTAGGAATAATCTGATAGCTTTCATTCTTTCTACAAGTGCAAAGGTTTCATCAAAATCAACTCCTTCCATTTGTGCATACCATTTACACACAAGTCTTTCTTTATTCCTTGTCACTTCACCTTTTTCATTCATTTTATTCCTAAAATATGATTTTGTTCCTATGACATTCTTGTCTCTTGGCCTAGGTACAATCTCCCACATTTTATTTTTCTCAATTTGATCAATTTCTTCATTCATTTCATCTATCCAATGTTTCTCATTGCATGCTTCATTCACATTATTTAGTTCTATCATTTATAAGAGGTCTCTATTTTCATTGTTTTGCTAACTTTTTATTCTTCTTCTTGTGAGCACAACACCTTCTTTACTCCCTATAATCTGATCTGCGGGATGGTCTCTTCTAACTTTCCTTGAAGGTTCCTTAATATCATATCTTTGTTCTTCTTCTTCCACTTCTTCAACCTCTTCATGTGTGCCTCTTATTTCATCATCATCATCATCATCATGATTTTCAATGGTATGTACATCATCTTCATGGATGTCCTTAGGCTGAATCCTGATTTTTGAGGGATAAGATTCATCTATTTTTTACATTTGTGCTTTCAACCACCTTCTTAATCCTCTTATTGTAACATTTGTAGGTCGCACTAACTGATGAATAACTAAGAAAGCTTCCCTCATCACACCTAGAATCAAACTTTCCCAAATCTTCTTCATCTCTCTTTATGTAGCATTTACTCCCAAAGACTCTTATGTGCTTCACATTAGCCGGTCTTCCTTTCCATAGTTCATAGGATGTTTTGTTTTCATCTACTCTTAGTTGGGCTATATTTAGAATATACACAACTATACCTACTGCTTCACTCCAATAGCTATCAAGAATTACATATTCATTTAACATAGTTCTGCTCATCTCTTGCACTTTCTTGGTCTTCATTTCAACCACACCATTTTTTTGTGGTGTCCTACCAGCTGAATATTGCCTTTGTATTTCATCTTCTTTGTAGTAGTCATCAAACTCATTAGAGAAAAATTCTCCACCCCTTTCTGACCTCAAGCACTTGATTTTTGTGTTCTTCTCATTCTCCATTAGTGCTTTGAAATCCTTGAACCTATAAAATCCTTTTGATTTATTCTTTAGGTAAGCTACCCATCTCATTCTGGTGAATTCATCAATGAGAAGCATGAAATACTCATCACCTTTCATGCTTGCAGTTCTTTTTGGCCCACATAAATCTATATGAATCAGCTCCAAAGGTTGAGTGGTTGAATACTCTTTTGATTTGAAAGTCCTCCTTGTCTGTTTTCCATGTAATCAAGTTTTTCACATAGTGTATGTCGGTTTAAAATTTTTTGGAATATTTATAACTCCCTCTTTAGCAATAAATTTTATAATATTATCAAAGCTAATGTGTCCTAATCTCATGTGCCATAACTAGTTGTCATCAAGTTTTCTTGTAAAGAATTTTTCTTTTTTTAAATCTTTGAGCACATGCATATTATTTTTTGTTATTTTTTCCTTTCCAACTTTCTTATTCATTTTTCCATCAATTATCTTATACCCTTTATCATTAAACATCATAGTATAGCCATGTTAGTGCATTTGGCTAACACTAAGCAAGTTATGTTTGAGACCTTCAACATACAACACATTTTCTGTAACAATTTTTCCATTGTGAAGACTAAGAGTTCCCTTGCCCACAATATTTGCAGAATTGGTGTTTCAAAATCTAACAGCCCCTAAAGCATTATTTGAAAAAAATATAAACTTAATTTTATCACCTGTCATGTGACTAGAGTAACCACTATCCAAATACCAAATTGTCCCTTCATCTTTCACATGAAAGGCAATTTGAGCCATCATACCATTCTCTTCTTTCCTGTTTGATTTACCTTTCACTACATATATCAATTTTCTTGGTTTGGGTGTTTGTGAGCTGCACATACTAGTTATATCACCTTCCTTTTTCACATTTGTAACATACATGATTATGATTTTCTCTCATATACTGCAAGCTATAATTCCTCCTACTACCTCTAGCATTTCTTCTACACTTTGAATCTTTACAACCAAATTGATTACACGAGAAACAATGGCCATAGAAGGAATGAGAATACCTCATAACATATGTGATTATTGGAGATTTTTTCCTCCTTGCAGATTTAGTGGCCTCATTATTCATAGAATATGAGACACTTGATGCAGATTTCTCTTCTTTCTTCTTTGATGGTTCATATTCCTTGTTCTCTTCCTTGAAACCAATACCTATTTTGTCACTTATGTCCCTTTGAGTGCTTAGAATGTGTGTTAGGAAATTTTATCTCATTTCCAGCTTCTCATACATCTTGAGTTTATCATTTGCCTCTTCTAATTCAGCCTTATGAAG
The DNA here is from genome assembly GCA_019776745.2 of Taxus chinensis. Lineage (NCBI taxonomy): Eukaryota > Viridiplantae > Streptophyta > Pinopsida > Cupressales > Taxaceae > Taxus > Taxus chinensis. The sequence continues at coordinate 11,093,122 of CM034148.1, forward strand.
TTCTAAATCTGATTTCATCCTTTGACATTCTTCTTCCTTTGCTTTGTAGGCTTGGGAAATATTTTCCATTTGATTTTCAAGCTCCTTGAGTTCACTTATTTCCTCTTCTTCTTTTTGGTTTTGATTCTTTTCAAAAAATTTGATTACTTCATAATTCTTTAGGGTGAATTTTAGCTTCTGGTTCCTTCTCCTACAAATTTGAAGTTCTTCAAGTGTACTTACCAATTTAGCCTCTAAATCAACATGTTCCTCTTCTTCATCTGAATCCTCATATCTAACCATATTATTCCCTTTATCATTGCTTTCTTTTGGCATTTACAGAGCCATAAACAATGTTTCACTTTTAGCTCCATCACTCTCACTTTCTAAACTGTTTGAATCATTTGATTATGAGTCACTTGAATTTTCTTTAGAGTAAAAGTTTTTCTTATTCTTAAAATACTTCTTCTTATAGTCCATCTTTTTCTTACCATGTTTATGATCTTCTTCTTTATATTCAAATTCAACCTCCTTATTCTTGTTAGGACATTTAATAGTGAAGTGTCCTACTTGACCATGATTAAAGCATTTGAAAGGAAGCTTACCTTTATATTTTCCTTTTCCTCTTCAAAATATTTTGAAAAACAATGCTTCAATATTCTCACCATCTTCTTCATTCTCTAAATTTGATTCCTCTTTCTCTTGCTTGGAAGGACTCTCTTTCTTAGTTTTAAAGGAAAATTCTTTCTTGGTTTATTTGGCTCCAGTTGTTCTCATTTCATAGGCTGATATGATGCTTTGTAGCTCATCCAGGATCAAGGTCTTCATGTCTTTTACTTCCTCAATCACTAAAAAAATTTCATCATATTTGGAAGTTAAGGATCTCAGAACTTTCTGAACAATGATTGTCTCTTCTAGCTTTTCACCTAATCTTTTGATCAAGTTTATTATCTCATCTTCTCTTTGCATGTATGTTGTTATGCTTTCATCTTATTTCATCTTTAAGATTTCAAATTATGTTCGTTATTTCTATAGTTTTGTAAGCTTGAATTTTTCATCTCCCTCATAGATGTTTTTTAGTTTGGTCCAAATCTCCTTAATTGTGGTATAGTGCATCACTTTCACAAATTCAGTTTCATTAAATTCTGAATAAAATTTCATGAATTATTCTAGAAGGTTGTAGTCATCTTCTACACTTTTCCATATGTCAAAACCAAGTGAGTTAAGATAAAATTTCATTCTTATTTTCCAAAGTGCATAGTTTTTTCCTGTAAAGAGTGGTGCCCTTGAGATTGATAAACCACCTTGAGCTTAATTATTTATCATGTTTGTGAAGATAGGATCACCTTGAAGATGTTAAAATTTCACTGAAGGCCCTACTCTAATACCAATTGTTGAATATCACAAGCGCTAAGGGGGTGAATCAATGCTAATTTCAAATAAGGTCCTTTCAAATTTCTTGTCTTTCTTAATTTGAATTAGTAGCTAGACTATGAGTACAAGAAATAATTTGAAACACACTGAGACACAGGTTTATAGTGGGAAACCCAAGAAGAGAAAAACCCACTTTGAAATCAGCCATTTTATTAGAACACAAATTCTACACTGATTTACAATGATCAAGCACCTACTTGATCTATGAAGTACCAACTTCTGATAACACCTAGAACCAACTAGATGAGTGATTGAGCACCTACTAAGATGAAAAGATGAGAAGCACCTACTTCTTATTTTCTAAGAACCTATTCAGACAAATCTGATATTTAAATGACCATTTGGTGACTTATTGATTGATCAACAAATTATGGACACTTTTCTAGAGATCATCTTTCACCAATTTGTTATACGTATGATTTTTTGACTTGTGCACTGTCAAGAATTTTATGACAACAAAAAATTCTTCTGATTCATCCTTATAACAAATATCTTAACTAAATATTTTATCTATGAAATATTTACTTAATGTATATATTACATCATCAATAACTCTTCTTTTTATTCTTCACACACTCGCTCTTTCATCATAAATGTAGTTTCAATCTACTCTGATTTTCACTCCCTTATTGTATGCCTTTTCATCATTTCATAATCATTACTTCTCCTTTTCTTTATATTCTTCCTTCTTTCATATTCTATATATATTTCTTCTTCAAAAATCCTCTCACACTCCTAGTCATAGAATACACCAAAAAAAATACAAGGCCAAATCTCATCTCTTCAACTTATTTTTCAAGACAATCATTGTCTGTTGTCTCTATATGCAAGAAGATTTTCAAAAAAAAATTCTTCCTTGAGCCACATTTCATAACTTATGCCTTTTCAACTGTCCTTATTCTATTTCGAGCTTGAGGTGAGTAGTTTCAAATTTTGAATGATCTAAGACAAGAAAAAGTAGCTTTTGAACTTCTCTTTGAATTGAAGAGACAATGCATGTAATAGTCCTAAAAAAATATCTTTCCCTATCCCATTCGAGTTATGAGGTTGTTGATGTTATTTGAGAGTTGAAATTATTTCATGTTGCTCTTTATTAGATGCACTACATTGAACTCAGACTATTGCGACAACTCTTTTCTTCATGCACTGAGAAAACACACTACACCTTACCTATTCCACCTATTTTCAGAATGTGAAATATTTCATGTTTCTTTCTAGTGGTTCAAATGAGGTATCAGGTACTCTACTAAGGGAGAAATAACCTTTCCAACACAATAATTTTAGCAAAATTACTTCAAACCTACACTACACAGTTTGACAAGAACATATAGATGACTGAGCTTGAGTATTCAACAATTTCCACGAGATATGAGGATTTAAATCCTGGTGGAGGCATGTAAATGTGATGAAAATGATATATAAACCATTAATCAAGCCATTATAACTTGGTGAAAACCAAAATGACCCCCAATTTGCAATAGAGAGTGCAAAAACTTAATGCAATTGTCAAAAAATGACTATAAGCGGGTTACAAAAATTCTGCTAAGAAATTCTCCGTGTATACTCAACAAAAAAATGAAATTCCTTTTACAACCTTGGTGTACAGACCCCACAGAGATATGTTTGAAATTTCAAGAAGAATGGTTAGTTAAAACATTTTATTCAAGAAAATCTCTTCTACCTAAACCCTAGTTCAGGGTATTCAACTGTACAGGGCCGGAGAGCAATGAAAAGTTGATTTCTTTCTCATTGATCGATGAAAATAAAAAATTTAAGATGTTGTGAGTTTTTTATGAAGTCATCTATCTCTTTCGTATGGTTTAGGAGCTCGATACTTCATCTTTTATTCACATCCTTCACCTGTGTTCACAAACTTGTTATTCCTTATAAAATATTGTCAAGAATTTAAGGCTCAATCTTTTACAAAGATATCATTTTATCTATATAACTATTGAAGATGCACTTGAAGAAAGAGAACTAACCATATATACCTTCAAACCACCATGCATTTTCTTTGAATGCTTCCAGACATGAAGGATAAAGCAGTTACAATTACATAGAGTAAGTGATAGTGTTGCGAATGAGGGAGATGTGAGCTTTCAACCACAATACTTTACATATTGGACCTACTGTTCATAACTAATATTCTCAAATACCTTTTTTGGAGGGGTATATTACCAATTTGAGGTCCAACTTGCACTTTTTATGAATGACAGTTCAATTGCATACATGTGCGAAGTAAACCATGACTTCAAGAGACTGGACAATGGTAAATGGACCACCAACATCAAGAATTTTCTCAAATGTTTCGTGACTAAGATTAAGAGGGGTTTTTTATCCTATGAACATGATGTCAATATTTTTTGAATGCCAGAGATAGTGATAGACACCTCAATGCATTGGCTTTTGGAAACTCAGTTCCTAACCAACTCTTCCAGGACAACATAAGGTACCCTAGACTGTAGCATGATCTTCAAATGAAAACTATTGAAACTAATCAAAAACCTTGGAAACATCATAATGAAACTCATATAATATTTATAAGTTATCAAGGAAGACATTTTAAACCAAAATTACCTTTTTTCTCATGTTTGTCCATAACACAGTCCAGAAGAGAGAAAAGTTGCTTCTCAAAAATGCTCATATCGTTTCAATGACAGCTCCAATTAACTTGAAACTTTGTGTGCTAGTTCATGCTTGGAATCCTCTACAAAAATTCCTTCTATGATTTATCTTAAGGAGATACTATATTTTTACATGACTGCTAAGAATCCAGGTAGCTCAAAATGAGCTTTTCAATAGACCAATTTTGCAAAAAAACTTACACAACTTGCTCAAATAACCTCTTGAGGACCTGAAATTTTGCATAAAGAAAAAGGAAACATTCCTTAAGCATCTCTCATGATTTATTTGTAAAACATAGCTCTTAATTTATCTATCCCATCTCATTTTCATGTAAGAATAGATGAGTTCCCAAAGAGCAGTTTTGGCTAGAATTGGCAGTTTTCTCCAAAACTTGTTTCTTCACTTTCTGAGCCTCAAGATGAGTTAATTTACCTATTATACATGTGCTCCAAGAATTTCACTACCTCAATTTTCACCACATATTCCCACTTTACTCCCACGCACGTAAATAACATTAATTTGGCTTAGCATGGACTAACAAGACACCAACACACTATGACTCACATGACACACCATTTCCACGACAAAGAGACATTAAGACAACTATTGGGACAACACAAACATCAATGAAAACCAGCCACAAATATGGGCAACATTGTCATCCCTTATGCTAGCTCCTCCTACTATTAAAGTACTACGGCCTTGATTCCTCCTATTTTGGATTTGTATGCCCTAACTTCTCCTACTGTTGGAGTGTCATGGTCTTGATTCTACCTATTTTGGATTTGTATGCCTTAGTATTTCCCATTGGAATGTTGTTGTATTAAACAAATTCTCACTTAATCTTATGGCCATGCTTGGTTTTATTTACTTGACAGCGACTTGACATCCTATCATTAAATGTTGTGGTCATTTTCCTCCCCTTGGATTCTTCACATTGGGTGGATTGGGCTATCCTACCGATTCCCCTTCTTGTCGATTTTACCTATCTAATGACATTATCTTTATAGAATCTACCTCATGGTTGTTTTTTCTTTTCAACATTGTTATCTACCCTTGGGTCTAATCATCCATCTTCTCTTTATTTACACCTTCAGGATTATGACAATTTCCCTTTATAACTTCTACCACGTGGATGTTTTTGCTTGTCAACGTTGTTACTCACCCCTTGGGACTAGATATCTATGACATTATGACACTATGTCATTATGAAATTATGACCCCCCAAAACTATGACATGACATGTCCCATATACCCCTAGCTCGGTGATTTATGTCTTATTTTACTTATGATATTCTAGTATTTATTTTTACTTTTACTTCTTTGGGGTTATCACAACATAGATTATGTTCGCACATGTCAGGATGAACAACACTATTAGGTATGCATTGGTGAGTATATTTGATTTCAGCTACTCCTTTCTTACTTTTATTATTTATTTTCGATTTCGGTGTTACATACTGCTTCATTTCGTTGACCACCTCACGTTTCACTATTGCGACATGTGGTGGTCAACGGTTGGGGCATACGTATACACCTAATTTACCACACCTGTCACTAACAACTCTTTTATGTAGATAAGGGTCGCTGATGTATCTATTTCTCGAGTGGGTGCCTTAAGGGGCCTATTGTTAGGAAATAAGGGATAAATGTTATGTGGAACAATCCCATAGAATCACAATAATAGAAACTAATATGAAGAATATAATACAGATCTGAAATTCAAGGTGCAGAAAATAACATAGCACAACTCAGAGACAATATTTAACGTGGTTCACCCAAATTCGAGCTACATCCACCAAAACAACCAGTCCATTTATTCCATCTAGAAAAATACAAGAAGGTATACACCTTACATCAAATCTACTGTAACTTCCTCTTCTCTCTATCACAGTACACAGAGAGATGTAGCACTATGTTTCCCTAGTCTTAGTTACCCTTACCTTCGTTAATCCTTTTATGTAACACACACTATTACTTCTGACACTTGTGAAATATCTCATGTGGGATATAACTTGAAATTTGACAAATTGATAAAAATAACAACATATGAAATTATGATTTTCTTGGGTTTAGGACAACGAATTAAAACATAATGATAACTTACAAACCACTTGTCCAAATTACACGAAATTTTATAGAGATATTACTGATATGATAACAAACACTAGAAAAATATTTTTTGGATTTTTTTGAATAATAAATTATTTCCAATAATTTTCAGAATGCCCTAAACTGTTATTTCAAAAATTCATAACTATTATAATACAAATGATAAAAATATGATTTTTGGAAAATAACATCTACAAAATATATGGAAATGATTCCAACCTCAAAATCTAAAAATAAAAACCTGGAATCCCTATAAATAACTGCCACAATATCCTAGGTTTAACATCACCCTATAAAAGGGGTTGGAAAACCTTTGAAACTCCTCCAAAAGTTGCGTCAAACTTAAACTAAGTGCTAGAAATAATATGAAAAGAAAATGGCTAAAATGTGGGGAAAATGATCTCCCTCTAATACTGAAATCAACATCAGAAACCCTATGCAAATTTTTCTGAAAAATCTATCTGCAAATTGATCTTAATGATGCTCCTCGAATAACAAACTAGGGTAGATATTTCATCACCAAAGAGAGCTCTGCTAGCTAGGTGTGGATCTTTCGCCACCAAAGGTAGGGTTCATGTGGGATCTTACTCCAAAAGCTGAAAATATGCAACCAACAATGGCTCCGATGTTATAAAAGAGTGTGTGTGTGTGAATGAATTACCTTTCTCCCCAAAAACCACCTTTTATAACCATCTAATGTAACAAAGGGCCCAAATAACCCTAATGGCCCCTTAGGGGAAGACCCACATGAACATAAAGTAACCTAAGTTACTTTTCCCCTTAGGCACCAAAAGTGACTTAAGTGACCCCCAATGAAGGAACCCAACAAAAAAATATAACAATAATTCCCATCAAGCTTCCCAATACTAATGTCAATGGAAAAAATCTAACAAAAAATCAAGGTGGTAATTGGAAGTTTGTACCTAAGATCCTCCAACGTCGTTAGCCCCTTGGGTATGACCAAGGATAAGAATGAAAATGGTCATTAGGCCCTCAGTGAAGGAATGGGGACATTATAGTCCTCCCTTCCTAAAATTTGTTTGTCCCCAAGAAAACGGAAACTAAGATGTTGTAAAATTTTCTCTTCCTCCTAAGTAGCATCCTCAAGCGGTAAGTCTCTCCACCACACCAAGTACTTTGTGATCACCTTTTTCCTAAGCTTCCTCTGTCTCACTTCAATGATAGATTCATGTTCTAAGACCAGCTTCCCCTCATTGTAAAATGGTGGAAAATCCATAGAAGGCACACTATGTTGTCCTAGTTTCTTTTTGAGGCATGAAACACGAAAACATTGTGTATCTTTCTCTTCTCAGGAATCTCCATCTCATGTGTGAATACCCCAACCCTTCATGCTATCGTGTATGGTCCATAGAACTGTGGTTTCAGCTTCTTGGCACTGCTCTACTCAAGTGAGGATTGTGTGTAGGGATACAAACGTAGGAAGACTAAATCTGCCACCTCAAAATACCTTTCTACCCTGTGCATGTCTAGATAAATATTCTGTTGATTCTGTGCTTTCTGAAGATTCTCCTCGAGAGCCTTCAGGATTTCTTGGTTCTCCTGTATCCAATCATGAGCTTTGGGAGCTCAACTATCTGATAATACTAAGCTTGCGAATGATATATCATCATACCCATATAGTGCCCAAAAAGGAGTCATGTTAATGCTCATTTGGTAGGTGGTATTATAGAAATAATAACCCATGTGTAACCATCTAACCCATGCACGTTGATGTCCTTTCACATAGCTACATAAATATCCCTCTATCCACTTATTTACTATCTTCTTCTGCATTTCTGTCTTTTGATGATAGCCAGTACCAGGAGTCAATTCCATTCCTGCAAGTCTAAAAATCTCCTACCAAAAGGTCTCATGAAAATTTTATCCCTATCACTAACAATGTTTTTAGGAAAAACATGAAGCTTAAAAATACCTGTATAGAATATATGAGCCACTTGTGGTGCCTTATGCCCCTTACGCATAGAAAATAAATGGGCATACTTAGTTAACCTATTAACCACTGTATATATGCAATCATTCTCATGTACTAAGGGAATCCCTATGATAAAATCCATGGATATGCTCTCCCACTTTTTCTCTGGAAAAGTAAGAGGTTGTAGTAGTCTTGCTGGACAAGATTTCTCGGCTTTGGTTTGTTGGAAAATCACACACTCTCTAATATGATTAAAGATGTCATCCTTCAACCCTTTCCATGAAAATATCTCCCTGATGTACCCATAGGTCTTTAAATATCCAAGATGTCCCGCTAGGGGTGTATTATACACAACTCGAAGGATATTCTCCTTCATCTTAGATTCTGGTATAAGGATAATCCTATCATTGTAGTATATGAGGTCATCCAAGATCTTGTATCTATCATCCTGTATAATTTCATCCATGATCTCACATGCAAACTAATTTTTGGAATACTCAACAAGTATGTGAGCCTTCCAATATACTAAAATATCAAACATAGAACTAAGCATAGAGGTAAACTGAGGCCTCCTAGATAATGTATCAACATCAACATTATTCTTATCTTTGGTATACTCTATGTCGAAGTCATATGTTTTTACCTTATTCACCCATCTCTATTGGCAGTCATTGATATCCGTCTACCCTAGGAAGAACCTCAAACTATTGTGATTTATACGAACCAAAAATTTGTTTCCCATAAGGTATCATCTAAATTTTTCCAAAGCATGCATAATGGCCAACATCTCTTTTTCATAAATTGAGTACCCCTTCTCCATAGTGCTCAATTTATGACTCTCGTAGGCAATGGGATGCCTATCCTTCATAAGAACTTATCCAACACCCTCACCTGATGTGGAGTTATGGAGCTAAATGGCTTCACAAATAACATGTTTTACAAACTTGTAGGTTTACACAGTAATTGGTATTGGTTGGGTAACTGACATCGATCACGTGGGAGCAACCAACATTGATCACCTATGAGCAACCAACATTGGTTGGGTAACTGGCATCGGTTACCTATGCGTTAATGTTTTTATTTTAAACATGGAATTAGATCCAACCCTTGGTTATAAAGGTGATTAGAGGGTTGTAAATGCATAGTTAAGTTGCCTTAATGTTTGTATATGCTTATAAGCTAGAAAAATAAGGTTAGAAGGTAAGAATATAGATTATTGTAAGAAGGAATTCTTAGAGAGAGCTTAAAAGAGAAGCTTGTGAAGGAAAAGTATTGTACATCCATGAGAGGTGTGGAAGATTACAAATATTCATTGTATTTCCTATATAAAGAAAATAATAATAGATTGGTTGTTTCTTGGTGGACGTAGCCCACACTGGGTGAACCACATTATATCTTGTGTATTTTTCTTCTATTATAATTTATGTGTTTATTGCTTGTATGCTTCAATTTAATATAGATCTGTACAACATTGGTGTGTGTCTAACCCCAACAACTGGTATCAGAGATTTTTTGTTTGAGGGTTTTGTGTGTTGACATATTTACTCATAGAGGGATTTTTGATTGAGTGGGAGCACAACAATGGTAGAAGATAACAAATACAAAGTGGAGAAATTTGACAGCCGTAATTATCAATTATGGAAGATGCAGGTGGAAGATTATCTATATCAGAAAGATTTATATTTACCATTGGATGTGAGTGCAAAGCCTACAAAGATGATTGATGAAGAATGGAAGATTCTTGATAGAAAGGCTCTGGGATCTATAAGATTGAGCCTGGCAGCATCTGTAGCTTTGAATATTACTGAAGCAGAAACCATGGTAGATTTGATGACATCTTTAGCTAATTTATATGAAAAACCAAGTGCTTCAAATAAATTTTATTTGATGAAGAAATTATTTAATTCTAAAATGCAAGAAGGTGGATTTGTATCAAGTCATTTGAATGATTTTCATTCCATTGTAAATCAATTAAAATCGGTTAATATTTTGTTTGATGATGAAGTGAAATCACTTTTATTCTTATTCTCTTTTTCAGATAGTTGGGATAACTTGGTAATGGTTGTTAGTAATACAACATCTGCTACTAATATTTTGAAGTTTGATGATGTGGTTAGTATAATCCTGAATGAATAAATACACAGGAAAAGTACATGAGAGTCATCATCTGGAAATGATTTGAATGTAGAAAGCAGGGGAAGGAAGAAGGAGAGATCCAAGAGCAAGAATAATGGGAAATCAAAGTCTAAGAATGGCAGATCTAAATCCAGAGGTAGAGGAATAACTTGCTGGAATTGTGGAAAGAAAGGACATGCAAAGAAGGATTGTTGGTTCAAGGAAAACAAAGAGAATATACTAGAAAAAGGTAAAGAGGAAAATGTTGCAATAGAGGTAATGCAAGATGCCCTTATTCTCTCCTTGGATAGTAAAATAGAATCATGGGTTTTAGATTCAGGAGCTTCTTTCCATGCTACCCCTAATAAGGGTTATTTCATAAATTATGTCCAGGGTAATTTTGGGCATGTTTATTTAGGAGATGATGAACCATGCAATATTACTGGTAAAGGGGAAGTTCATCTAAAATTTCAGAATGGAAATACATGGATATTGAAATATGTGAGACATGTGCCAAGCCTCAGGAGAAATCTAATTTCTGCAGGACAACTAGGTGAAGTTGGTTGCATGGTTACATTCACAACTGACTCTTGGAAAGTTACCAAGGGAGCTCTTGTTGTGGCAAGAGGAAAGAAGGTAGGAACATTGTATTTTTCTACCTGTATTACTGATTCCTTTTCTGTTCTATCTACTTCAGATTTAGATGCAAGCATGTGGCATAATCGGCTAGGCCATATGAGTAAAAAGGGAATGCAAATATTAAAGGAAAAGGGTAAGTTATCAGATTTGAAAAATGTAGATCTTGATTTCTGTGAGCATTGCATATTTGGAAAGAAAAAGAGAGTGATATTTCTCAAATTTGGGGTAACAAAGAAGGAGAAAAAATTGGAGCTTGTGCACTCAGATGTGTGGGGACCATCCCAGGTAGCTTCTCATGGAGGATCCCAATATTATGTGACTTTCATTGATGATGCCACAAGAAAGGTATGGGTTTATTGTATAAAGCGTAAATATAATGTTTTTGAGACTTTTAAAATATGGAAAACCCTTGTGGAAAATGAATCGAATTTAAAGTTAAAATGCCTTAGATCTGACAATGGTGGTGAGTACTGCAACAAGGTTTTCAATGATTATTGTTTAGTGAATGGAATACGTAGAGAAAGAATGGTTCCTAGAACACCACAGGAGAATGGTGTGGCTGAAAGAATGAACAAAGACTATCATGGAATGTGTAAGAAGCATGAGGATACATGTTGGATTACCCTTACAGTTTTGGGCAGAAGCAGTAGACATGACAATATATTTAATCAACCATGGGCCTTCAAGTGCATTGGATGGTGGAATACCAGAAGAAGCTTGGACTGGAAAAGAGGTAGATCTTTCTTTTCTTAGAGTATTTGGTTCAGAATATTTTGTGCATGTTGATAAAGAAAATAGGAAGAAGTTGGATGTTAAATCCAAGAGATGCACTTTTATTGGTTATGGCTTTGATGATTTTCAGATTCTATTTTTGGGATTTAGATGATGCTAAGATTGTTAGGAGTCATGATATTGAATGGAATGAAAAGAGAATGTACATGGATAAAATTTTGATACCCAAGGATGAACTGGTGGAAGATTTTGTGGAAGAAAATGCATTCTCATATTTAAAATTGACACCTACATGTACCAGTGTCAGTTACAGTAACTAATGTCGAAAAACTGAACAATGTCTGTAGAACCAGGACTGATATTGGTATCAGAAGGCAACCCATGGATTGGTCGACCTGACCAACGTCAGCATCAGGTGACCGGCGTGGTCACTGTCAGAGGTTGATACGAATGTACAGGATGTACAAAATGAGCCTCTGGCACCCCCGCTTTTTGTGAGAAGGTCACAACAGGTAAGTAGACCTCCAGAAAGATTTACACCTTCCTTATTTTATCTATTATTGACTGATAGTGGTGAGCCTGAAATTTTTGAAGAAGCAATGTAGGAGGAAACCCACAAGAAGTGGGAGCATGGCATGGATGAGGAGATGGACTCCTTGAAACAAAATTAGACATGGGATTTGGTTAAGTTTCCAGCAGGTAAGAGAACATTGTAGAAAAATGGGTTTACAAGATCAAGGAAGAAGAGGGTGGACAAGAAAAGATACAAGGACAAGGCTTATGGTAAAAGGGTTTGCACAAAAATAAGGTATTGATTTTGGTGATATTTTTTCTCCTGTAGTAAAAATGACTTCCATTCGTACTATTTTGAGTTTAGTTGCAGTAGAATATTTGCACTTTACAAAAACTTTATGTTAAGATAACTTTCCTTCACGATGATTTGGAGGAAGAGATATATATGCATGTACAACCACTTGGTTATGAAGTTAGAGGTAAGGAGAAACTTGTCTGTAGGTTGAAAAAGAGCTTCTATGGGCTCAAGCAAGCTCCAAGGCAATGGTATATGAGGTTTGACAGTTTTATGCATGAGCATGGTTATATGAGATGTGAATATGACCATTGTGTTTATTTTAAGAAGCTTGAAAATGGAAGCTATATTATTTTGTTACTGTATGTAGATGATATGCTTATTGCAGGATCTAGTATGCAGGACATTGTTGAGCTTAAAGAAAATTTAGCTCATACATTTGTAATGAAGGATTTAGGAGTTGCAAAGAAAATCCTTGGCATGCAAATTCATAGAGACAGGAAGAACAAGAAATTGTATTTGTCTTAGGAAGATTATATCAATAAGGTGTTGGAAAGGTTTAAAATGTATAATTAAAAACCTGTAAGTACACCTATGGTTGGACACTTTAAATTAAGCAAAGATCAATGTCCTACATCACATGAGGAGGTTGAGTACATGACACAGGTTCCACATGCTTCAACAGTTGGAAGTATTATGTATGCTATGGTTTGTACCAGACAAGACATTACACAGGAAGTGGGAGTTGTGAGAAGATTTATGGCCAATCTAGGTAAAGAGCATTAGAAATTAGTCCAATGGATACTCAGATATTTGAGAGGGACATCCAACATGCATTTATGCTATGGAGGGTCAGATACTTCTTTATACAGCTATGTTGATTCAGATATGGCAAGAGATTTGGATGGTAGGTGAAGTACCATTGGATATGTATTCACAGTAGGTGGCATGGACAGTTAGCTGGATTTCGAGATTGTAGAAGGTTGTGGTATTGTCTACTACAAAGGCCAAGTATGTTGCAGCTATAGAGGCTAGCAAAGAGATGATATGGATGAGCAGGTTCATGGAAGAGTTGGGAAAGGAGAAATAGGATTGCAAATTATACAGTGATAGTCAAAGTGTGATTCATCTGGAAAATAACTCAACATTTCATTCAAGAACGAAACACATTCAGTTGAGATATCACTTCATATGACAGGTGTTGGAGGATGGACAACTGAAACTAGAGAAAATTCATACAAATGAGAACCCTACGGATATGCTAATGAAGCCATTGGAAAAGGAGAAGTTGGAGCTTCACTCCACTTCTGTTGGTCTTCAAGTTTGAGACTTGAAGAGGAAGAAACATGCCAAGGAAAGGATCCAAGGATGGAGTTGTATGGTATAGTGTAACAATTTATCTCCAAGTGGGAGTTTTTTGAGTTGTGGAGCTAAATGGCTTCACAAATAGCATGTTTTACAAACTTGTAGGTTTACATAGTAACCAATGTCGGTTGGATAACCAACATTGGTCACCTATAAGTAACTGGTATTGGTTGGGTAACCAACATCAGTCACCTGGGAGCAACTGACATCAGCTGGGTAACCAACATCGGTTACCTATGCGTTAATGTTTTTATTTTAAACACGGGATTAGATCCAACCCTTGGTTATAAAGGTGATCGGAGGGTTGTAAATGCATAGCTAAGTTTCCCTAATGTTTGTATATGCTTATAAGCTAGAAAACTAGGGTTAGAAGGTAAGAATAGAGATTATTGTAAGAAGGAATTCTTGGAGAGAGAAAAGAGAAGCTTGTGAAGGAAAAGTACTGTACATCTGTGAGAGGTGTGGAAGATTACAAATCTTCATTGTATTTCCTCTGTAAAGAAAAGAATAATAGATTGGTTATTTCTTGGTGGACGTATCCCACACTAGGTGAACCACATTATATCTTGTGTATTTTTATTTTGGTTTAATTTACATGTTTATTGCTTGTATGCTTCAATTGAATATAGATATGTACAACACCGGTGTGTGTCTAACCCCATGAGTTAGCTTCAAACATACCCAACACCTCATCAAGATGTCTATTGTGATCCTCCCAAGTCCTGTTGTAGACCAATATGTCATCAAAGAAGACTAGTACAAACTTCTGCAAATGATGGTTGAAAAACTGGTTCATACAAGACTGAAAAGTAGTTGGCGCATTAGATAAAATGAATGACATCATTAGAAACTAAAAGTGACCATAGATCGCAAATCTATTTTAGAAAAATATATTGCTCCTGCAAATCATCTAATAACTCATCAATGTGTGGCACTGGATACTTATTTTTTATTATCTTTTTATTCAATTAACAATAGTCTATGCACGTTCACATGGTCTCATCATTCTTCACCAACACTATTGAAGAAGCAAAGGGATTAGAACTAGGTCTAATATGTCCCATATCTATGAGCTCATGTATAGTCCTCTCAATCTCATCCTTAACCCTTTTGGGATGATGCTAAGGAGTAGTAACCAAAATCCTGTTGTCCTCAAGCTCAATCACATGCTAAAATCCCATGTCTAGAGGCACACATGGAGGTATATCACCAAAAAATGCATGCTTGTCCAATAGGTCCTAGGCATCCATGTGATACTCTGGTTGACCATCCTTTGACTCCTTGGTCAGAACCAAGCACTGTTCTACCCAATCCACCCTGTTGTGCTTGTAAACCCTTTTGATCCACTTGGTCATGACCACTAACCTGGGTGCATATGTAGATAATCCTCTCAAGACCACATCCCTCCCCTCAGACTTGATCTTCAGCTCCATTGTCTAAAAGATTTTGGAACTCACCAAGAGAATCGAGTCACTGTACTCCAAGCACAAGATTGGTCTCTCCAATACCAACAATATAAAAGTCATCAGTAACTATATAGTTACCCATCGTAATGTTCAATTATGGGACTCACTGTGTGCACCTCATAAACTCTTTGTTGGCTACAACTACGTTAAAGCCCTCAAAATCCTTTGTATGTAAACCTTATCTCTTAACTAATGATGCATCAATAAATTTGTGGGTAGCTCCACTATCAATGAGCACCACTAGTCACTGACCTTTTAGAAATCCTTTAACCCTAGATGCCTTGTACCTCGGGGTTCTAGAAAAAGTGGCAATAGTCTCTTTAGGGAAAGTCTCATCCTCATGCTTCATACTAGCACTACCCAAAGCATCTCCATCCCTGTCATCCAATCCCTGAGTGTCATGATCCTCATCTCCATCAATGTCATCCTCCTCAAAGACCTCAATGAATTGGGCCTTTCCTTTCCCTGTGTAATCATGTCCTAGAGCCCAAGGTGTACAGAAATCGAAACATAGTTTCTTTCACCTCAACTCATCTCTAACCTCCCTGGATATGAATGGTTTCTTAGTCATATCCTACCTGGGTGGAGGTACCTTTTTCTAAAAAACAATACAATCTAGATGGAGGTACCTTCTGCGAAACTCGAGGTGGAAACCTCAATTTTGGAGTAGATAACTCCAGATCTCATTCTCTCCTAATGGAATCATGCATTGAAGAAAGCTTAAATGCCTTCACAAATCCTACTAGTGCATTTATCAAACCTGTTATAAAAAGGGAAGTCACTCTCATCTATGAAACATTAGGAACCATGACTGAAAACCTCTGAAAATCTGCAATGTACATGTCCAAAGAACATGTCTGTCTCACATGAGTCAACTCTGAAATATCTGTCAAGATTTCTCCTATTAAACGTGCACATCAACCTCTATGTGAACTACGCATAGGTACCAATATGCATGTGCCCCTGTGGAATAAGACCATGATGCTACTAGTCACGTGCATCTCCCTTAAGGTGTAGGATTGAAAACTTAATTATATCCCCTTCGTGCATGGGATTCAAGTCAAAGTATGTATTCAACTTCTGAACCCGCGATTACGTTGTACAATTCTTAGAGCCATCAAAGTGTGGAATGGATATTTGTCCCAAAATTCTCTGTAACTCAGGTACATGCATTTGATTATCTCTCTTAGTTCTGCTACCAATCTTCACTCTATAGTACTCTAGGAATGGCATTTTCTCTTGAAAACCCTCACTCAAAGACTGGTACTCCTCCCAACAAGACTCCTCATCCAATACTTCTGCTAGTTGCCACACCTGTGAAGCTTCTGGATCCTTCAAGAAAGAGGGTTGTTGAAGTCCCAAAGGCTTGATAAAACAACGAGGAGAGCACTGCCCTGAATTTCCACTTTCACCTCTTTAAGCCGACTGCCCCATATTATTGTTTTCTCCCCTATCCGCATGAGTCTCAAATATGCCCTGTGCTAATTTTTCAGTGAGCTAGCTTAAATATAGATTAGTGGTATTTTGTTGTTTAACCATATTGGTGAATAATTGTTTCATCAAGTCCACATTGAAATCTTCATTGTAACCCATTTTCTCAACCCAACAGGCTAGAGGAACTATAACTCTGATACCACTAAAATATCCCTAGTGAGATATAACTTGTAATTTGACAAATTAATAAAAATAACAATAGATGAAATTCTGATTTTTCTGGGTTTGGGACAACGAACTGAAAAATAATTATAACTTGCAAACCACTTGTCCAAATCACATGAAATTTTATAGAGAGATTGTTGATATGATAAAAACCACTAGACAAACATTTTTTTATTTTTCTGAGTAATAAATAACTGCCAATAATTTTCAGAATGCCCTAAACTGCTGAAATATTTCAAAAATTCATAACTATCGGAATACAACTGATAAAAATATGATTTTGGAAAATAACATCTACAAAATATATGGAAATGATTCCAACCTCAAAATCTGAAAAAGGAAACCTGGAAGCCCTAAAAACAACTTCTGTAATCTCCTAGGGTTGACATCACCCTATGAAAGGGGCTGGAAAACCTTTGAAACTCCTCCAAAAGCTGCGCCAAACTTTCCCTAACAGCGGGAAATAATCTGAAAAGCAAATGGATAAAATGAGGGCAAATGATCTCCCTCTAACACTGAAATCAACCTCTAAAACCCTCTGACACTTTGTCTAAAAATTTTATCTACAAACTGATCTGAATGATGCTCCTCAAATAGAAAACTAGGGTGGATCTTTCACCACCGAAGAGAGCTCTGCTAGCTATGTCTGGATCTTTCACCACCGAAGCTAGGGTTCCTGTGGGATCTTACTCCACAAGATGAAAATATGCAACCAACAATGACTCCAATGTTATAAAAGAGTATGTGTATGAATGAATTCCCTTTCTCCTCAAACACCACCTGTTATAACCATCCAATGCAATAAAGGGCCCAAAGAACCCTAAGTGACCCCTTACAGGAAGACCCACATGACCATAAAGTAACTTAAGTTAATTTTTCCCCCTAGGCGCCAAAAGTAACATAAGTGACCCCCAATGAAGGAATAGAATAATAAAGTACCTTGAGTCTCCCCTCAAAAACAAAATATAATAATAATTCCCACCAAGTTGTCCAATACTAATGTCAATGGAAAAAATATAACAAAAAAACAAGGAGGTAATTGGACATCCATACCCAATAGCCTCCAACATTGTTAGCCCCTCGGGTATGACCAAGGCTAAGACTGAAAAATGGTCGCTAGGCCCTCGGTGAAGGAATGGGGACATTACAAATTGCTTGCAATTAACTTCATCATTAACACTTACTTCGTTGACTTGCCCTTGATCCATGACACATTTTTACCCCACTTGATATTAGCGTTATCCTTGGGTGATGCCATCTCCCATGGGTGATGGTGTTTGTGTTAGGTTTTCCCTTGGCCAACACCATCGCCCGTGGCCAATGGTGTCAAGTATATATGCACATCACACATTTCATGAGAAAAGAGAGGAATGACATGAATAAACTATCTGCTATGCTTTTTTGCTCCATCTTCACATCTACTCACTCTGGTCTTGGTCTATCTTGCATTTGATTTGGATTGAACACTCTTCTTGGTTGTTAGATTGCTTGCATGATTGGGTCATCTATAGTGAGTCTAGGATAGGGACAGTGTTCTCCTTCTCCACCCATCATGATTCTCTCTTAGCGTATTGTTTCTTTGGAGAGATAGAAGCATCAATGATCACACTACAGGTAAGTGCTCTAACCCTCTTTGTCATTTTGCATAGATTAGTTCATTTCCTTTCCCATTGCTTTATGTTAGCTTAGTATTATATGTACATTGATGTCAGTTAGTATATTGCTTTTATATGATCAGCTCCTTAGCTTTCCTTCATTTACATTTCAGTTATATTTCAATTGAATAGATTGTGCATGCTCGTGTTATCTTTCTATCAATCTACATCTCTCTCCATTAAATGATATTCTCGAAGGGTACCCTCCTTTATCTTGACCACGGGCCTTAGAAACCCTAGGTTGACCTAGTGCAAGGATCACTGCCCTCTGGATATGTGACCGTAACGCTCGTTGTAGCCCTTTTTAAATTAATCAATTATGTGTTGGTTCATGTGTGTCTCCTCTTCGTTGCCTCATACCCTTGTAGAATGGAAGATAGGAGTGCAAGCCATTGAGACACATTCTTGATTCACCATATAATGAAGACTAGACCCCACAACATGTGCAAGAACACAAAATAATCCATATTTTATGAAGCCAAATTTTTAATCTTATAAAGAGTTGTGATGTCACGAATAATATTCATGTACACATTAATCGTACCAATAAAACTGAATGTGTTTATATACATGTAAATGTTTATAAGTTTTAGATTAAACACAAAAACAAACTTTGATTACTTTACACATTTTACTAAAATTCTTTCCTTTTTGATGAAAAATATCTTATATTATATTAAATGCAACAAGATACAAGATTCTTTCAACAAAAAAATGGGCCATATGAGAGCACACCCCAGCCACAAGCACACTAGGCCATGGATAGAAAAAAACAAAACAATGCTAAGCTACAAGTACATCTGAGGATCACCAAAAACAAAGGCACAACCGCTAGTAGGGGTAATCTCAACATTCATATCTTCTGAATTTTCAGGGTGAGAACATTCTTTGACATCCGGTGTTGAAAATGGCTTCCAGCCTTTAGGCCGTGGAGAAACCCCTTTGTTCTTCTTCTGTTTATTCTGATTGAGTGACATCCGACAAGCCTCCTGAAGGTGCCCAGTGTGATGGCAAAATTGGCATCAAAAGATTGTCTTCTCATAATCGAGAATTTGAAATTTAAATCCACTTGAAGTTCTCATGGATTAACTCCAACTTGTCTGGAAGACCTTTGCTGAAATCCACCTCAACACATATACAAGCATAAGTGAACAACCCTTGCTTAGACCGCTCATCATCCATCTTGATGAATCGACCAAGAGAATCACCAATAACAGCACAAACTGCAGGGTGCCAAAAGGGGAGAGGAAGATTGGGTAGGCGAACCCCAACCGACATTTCTAAAACTACCATAGTAAAAGGATCAAAATCCAAAAACCATGGAGTAAGAAAAAGATCAGCCCCACCCCAAAACCATGGACCCTCATTAAGAATCCGTTGACACTATGTAGGAGAGAAGAAACGAACAATAAAAAAACCTTTTGCACATAAGTGAATCTCACAGTCACTGGTCCAAATAGAAAAGATCCATTTGTGTAGATCTTCAGTTCGGGGCCAAAAACCATTAAATCAACAAATACGGGCAGAATCTTGGAGGGCAGAGATAGATTCAATTACCTCTGAACAGGAAATAATAATCACAGGAGTAACCTTTGCCTTTTCCACAACGTATGGTAACCCGACATTTGATGCATTTTGCCCCGGATATCCAGCAACGACCGCCAAGAAAGATTTATGTGCAGTTGATGGGGCAGAACCGCCGCCTAGGCTTTGAGAATTGCCACCGCCCAGGCTTTGAGAATTGCCACCGCCACCAGATCCAAACTACCCCTGCCTACCTGATTTTCCAAGCTTCTCCTCCCGCCTGACGCCACCACCATCAATCCCATCCCCTGCGGTTTGGTCCCCTTTTCTCTTTTCTTTATTTTCAAATTAAAATGCTTACTTTCGTTTAATTTTTAATTATAAATCTAAAAAACATACTAAACCCATGGTTAGCGTAGATTTGCACTCCTCGAGCAACCGCTAGTAATGAAACCCAAATAGCGTAAGAGAATCATCCATCGCTTTTTCCTATCTTGACTTTATCGTGGAATCCTCTTCATATGTACTTTTACGGTTTCCTCCGTTTAGGTTAATCTGATATTCTCTACAAATTTCAGAATCGAAATATCATCGGGTGTTCGATCAAAATTCAACGCTGGCTCACATTTTCAGATCTACAGCCTGTTCCAGGGTTTCCATCATCGATATTAGGCAAGTGGGCCATTTTGATATCGAATTCTTGCGATTTGTAAAGTCGACCTTAATTTTGATTGCAGGTAGAATTATCTTCAGGGAATAGTGGGTATCTGTCACATTTCCATTTGGGGACACTCAAGCAATAGTAGGGCATTCTTTGAACAGTGGGCTTTTTTCATAAATATATATTCAGAGTCTGAATTGACATCGCTTCATTTGCTGAATTAGTCTTGGCCACCATGGTGCCCCCTGTGACAGGGCAGAGTACCCATTCATCGGTACAGTTCCTGAACAATGTTCTCTCCCAGAGGGGCCCTTCAGCCTTGCCCTATGATGAAGATGTGAAATGGCTGATAAGGCAGCATCTGGTTTCTGTTATTCAGGAATTCCCCAGCCTTCAGGCAAAGACCGCAATATTCAGTCACAACGATGGGAGAACAGTGAATTTGCTGCAGGCAGAGGGGACAGTGCCTATGTATTATCAGGAGGTCATGTACAACATCCCTGTCATCATCTGGCTTCTGGAGTCATACCCCAGGCAGGCTCCCTATGTTTACGTGACTCCCACGAGGGACATGATCATAAAGAGGGGACATCCACATGTTAATGCATCAGGTATGGTCTCAATCCATTATTTGCAAGCATGGGTATTTCCTAGCTCTAATCTTGTAGACCTAGTTAGGAACTTGAGCCTCCTGTTTGGTCAGGATCCTCCCCTTTATACAAAACAGAGTGTCCCACAGCCCAGGCATTCCCCGCCTCCTCATACTGCTCAGTCTGTACAGATGAATCCAATCCACAGTGCCCACATGGCAACCACTTCATCTCCTCTCGGTCCTAATACTAATTTCCAGAATGCCCTTGTTAGGCCCCCTGTTCCTGCTCCTAGGGGTGGTTATCCTTACAACAACCATAGGCTTCCTCCATCCCCGCAGAGGCCTCCCCACATTGAAGACCCATCAGAAGTCTTTAAGAGGAATGCAATCAATAGACTTCTAGAAATGCTGCACAATGACATAGCTGAATTGAGAAAAACAACGGAGGTAGAGATGGATGGATTGTTCAATACCCAAGCAATATTACGACAGAGAGAGGAGCAGCTTGAAAAGGGGTTGCGAGAAATGCAGGGGGAGAAAGAAGGGTTGGAGCAGCAATTGCAACTTATTCTCGCTAACACTGATGTTTTGGAAACCTGGTTGAGGAATAATGAGGATAAAAAGAAAGATGTTATCAATATTGATGATGTGTTCGAACCTAGTGATGCCATGTCGAAACAGATGGTCGAGTGCACTGCTGCAGATCTGGCTATTGAGGACATTTTGTACTCTTTAGATAAAGCGGTTCAGGAGGGGACAATTCCTGTTGATGCTTATTTGAAGAATATAAGAGCGCTGTCCCGGGAACAGTTTTTTCACCGTGCAACCGCTGCAAAAGTGAGGGCTGCACAGATGCAGTCCCAGGTTGCTAGCATGGCAGCTAGAGCCTCTTATGTTTCATAATTCAAAGTTGTAAAAATTGAACTAGCCTGAGAGCTTGGGGTTTGTGTATCACATTTGATTTTTTAGGTTCTTATATTAAGTATGTTTGTAAGCTACCATGTTGTAACATTGTAGCGTAGGGATTGTGTATGAATTAGTTCTTTTACAGCACGTATCACATATTTTTTTGAAGATAGGAGACTGAAAATTTCGATAACATGGAGAGTGTATATGGTTTCTTGCATAGATCAATAAGAATAGAAGGTTCTTGCTGGATTTGTGTCTCAAGTAGCAATCAAAAGTTGATATTCTTACATTGATGTCTTATGGTGATATGAAAAACATAACAGAACTGCAGTATCAGTTCCAAGCAACACAGAACAGGGGATAACATTCCTGAGCAGGTAAGAAAACAATTCAGGCCAAAGAAGTCTCCAAGTGTGGTATGGCTGCTTCCCCATCCAAAAGTACTGCTTTTAGAGCTGCACACAAACAACTGCTTCCAAAACATAAAAAACCTTTTTAATGCTGAAGAGTATAATTTTTCAGCTACTTTCCCTCCAGGCACAAAAACTCCAATGACACAAACAAGGACCCAACTAACCGAAATGCTTTATCTTGTGATATCATAACTAACACAGTTTTTAAAGAAATCTCCCTCTCTTGAAATGCTGTAACATTAGATACAAAACATTGTGTAGAGCTTCACTTATTCACCAATGAAGATCTGCCCTGTTTTGACAATCACTCAGGCAGCGCCAATTTGGGTGAACTACCCAGTGCAACAGCTAGAGTTGCACATGCACTGCACATAACTCTTGTTGACCAAGCACTGACCCAGGGTTTGCCAATCAGGAGAGCGCCCATCTACAAGATCTTTTTTGTGTGATGTTGTTCTTTGAGCATCAATATACAAGGTGGATGATACCGTTCCATGTGTGTCAGTCTGCACAACCATGGTTAAATGTGGGCGGTTGAGGGTATACTCAAATCATGAACTCTTTTTTTCAGAATTGATGGCCTCCATGGTGTCTTTGGTTAGCTGCAAAAATCGAACTCAAAGTTGTTGAAGGTTGTATAACTTGGCCTTATGCACATATTGTTCAATCCTGCCAACCGACTGATGTGTGCCATGACAGGTGTGCATTGTAGTGATCTCAACGATCTGATCCTTTGGCAATATTTGCAAGTGCTTGGGATCCAAGTCTGAAAGATGTTGAGTTGTTGCGGGCTCAAATAAATGTGGAAGGGCATGATGAGCTCAACAACATCATTTCAAATGAAAGAATGATCTGATATTTGCCACATTTCTTTCATATCTAACAGTGTGTGGTTGTGTGCGTACTGTTAAATATTTTTTTGCACTCGCTAATTTCTCAACTCTCAGAACAAATATACTGATTTATGGTTTCCTTAAAAATGATCACAAGAATTTTGTAGTGCTATTAAAAATATACGAAGTATCCTTACAAGTATAGAGAAACCAAATTCTATACGCGATAAACAACTAGTCCAGATATTCAAACAAATTATGAAAAAATGCTTAATTCCTCTTAATAGCGTACAACGCAATTTACTAAGCTTGTGCGAGACGATTTCTTAAGAATGTGGGCTTGAGCAGAGCTAGTGTTATTGTTCAACTCAACACACTGTTTGCCCAGTTTTGACTCTTGGTGTAGAGTTTGCTCATAAGTCCTACAAAGTTCCCACTACCATGTTCAGTGTAGGTTATGATAATTGTACGTATATTCTCTTATTGCATAGAACACGTATTTTTCATAGCAAAACGTTTATAATAGATAACTCGGTAAGAGTGCTATTCAAGAAAACTATGAGTAGCTTACATCCCAAAAGTCTCACTTCCATTAATCGTTTGACTTTCAAATGAGCAACTAGTGCCACATAAATATCCAAATAATATATGTAAGAATGTTTACAATACATCTTGCCACATTTCCATTGGATAATTGAAACCATTCTTTTGAGATCTTAAGTCCCTTGTAGATACATGTTATTTTTTGTGACAAGAGTTGTCTGAGTTTCCCACTCTCAAATAGGCCATTCATTGTGTCTAGAATATTTTCCTTTACTATTTGAGATGATGATGGGAGTTCCTGTTTCAGATGGCTTTATTCTCTTAAAACTTTATCTTTGCCAATTTGTATTGTTGATATGAAAACAAAACTTCCAAGTTCTTAACTCTAAAGATTCTCTAAAAAAACCAAATCTAAGAAGGTAAAGGAAAATTGGCGCTTTATCACCTCAGAGGGCAATGGAAGTTACTTTGAGACTATCATAGTCTTGCAACGTATTTCTGGTTGATGAACAATTGATCTCTCCATAACCTAGTTTCTGAAAGAAGGAAAATGGGACTATATGAATGGAAGTGCTATCATCAATCATAACTCTGTCGACATAGTTGTGAACCCATACTTGTAAATACAAAGCAATATCCCCTCTCCTAGCTATTTCAACGCTGGAGGACATTTTCCTTATGTCAAAGAAGTACCCAATATCTTTATCATTTCATATAGGAGGATGTATAACGAAATTAATATGATTACTTTGGGCTTCAAGAGGAGGCGTGACATTAATTAAGTGGTTGAGGCCAAGCACATCAAGAGGAGCATAACGGTGAGTGAAATAATTCTTCAACAAATCAAGAAAGGAAATGTGCGATAAAGTCTTGATCTAATTTGTGATTAAGTCATATTCTCCAATTGATTTAGGGATGGTGCGAGTATAGTTTTGTAAAGTAGAGAAAGTGGGGGGAGATTATGAGGGATAATCTCTAGTTCAGGTCGTAGCGTTGACTTCGGGTTCAGCTTCAAGTTCAACCAAACCTACAATTTTTGTTTTGTTTTTATGGTTCAAGTTGGGTGTTATGTCAAGGTTTTCGGAAGTAGAGGATTCAACGTGTGTCCATATAGGTATGCATTGATTGACATTAGGATAAGTCTTATTCTTGTTGGTAGAATGTGTGGGAAAAGGATCTTGGTATATGCATAAATTAACATTTTGAAGCAATATAGGTCATATACAACTAGGTTACGAGTCTCTATTAGGACTTCCTAAAAACATATCAAGGTTTTCGGAAGTAGAGGATTCAACATGTGTCCATATAGGTATGCATTAATTGACATTAGGATGTGTCTTATTCTTGTTGGTAGAATGTGTGTGAAAATGATCTTGGTATATGAATAAATTAACATTTTGAAGTGATATAGGTCCTATGTGACTAGGTTACGAGCCTCTTAGGACTTCCTAAAAGCATATAAATGAATAATTGGCATTGATCTTCTAAAAACATTTGAATGAATTTATTGCATTCTGTACATGTTCGTGCATCATGGCCAACAACTCAATGAAAACTACGGTATAGATTAGGATTATAATCCCTAGGCCTTCGGTTTTAATTCTATTATTGGTTGAAACCTTGATTGTTATTAAGACCAATTGTTGTATGTATAATTTTGTGAACCATGGCTAGAGTTTTGGCTTTGATTATTCCACGGTGAAGGACAATTGAATTCAATCATGTTAGTAGATGGAACAAAGTTGGGATTTCTTTGGTTTTCGATGCCTTTGTTATTGTTGTTTGAGTTTCCATTGTTAATGACATTAGACTTTTTTTTTATCGAGGCAGTAATGCATTTAGTGGCTATACTGGAGTTGTGGTTTAAGACCTTAGGCCCTTGATTGTTATTATAATTTCTACCTTCAAAAATCTCATTGTTTTGGTTCGTTAGGAGTTACCAACTTTACATTTGATCCATACATCTTATGCCCACTATCAATGGCCACTTGGTCAATTCGTAGAGCACCTTCAAGAACCTCTTCGTAGGTACAAAAGGGGAACTTTTGTACCTCTTCCTTAGTCTCACGGTTTAGCAAATGAAGAAAGAGATCACAAAGCTCCCTTTAATCCATGTTAGGATAACTCACAAACAAAATAAAAGACTTTTTGCTATCTTGATACAAAAAGAGCAATAGACTCACTTTACTCTTGTTTAATGTGTAAGAATATCTGATTCTTGTGTGCAACAACTTGTTCATGTCAAATGCTTTAAAAAATGGGAATACACTGTTTAAAAGAGTGTATTGAGGCTTCGAGGTTCTTTTAATACCAATCCAAAGCACTTCCCTCAAGTGTCTTCAGAAAGATTTTAGTTACTATGACATCCTAGGGGAGTAACTCCCTAATCTCAATAACATATGCCTTGATGTGGGCATTGGTGTCCCCTTCTCCCTTGTATCTAGGAAGATATGACAATAGGAGAGGTAGCATAGTAATTTAAATTGTATATTCGAGAGGCTCTTTAAGATATTCAACATAAGTTTCCAGTTCTTAGGATTCCACCATGGAGGTCTCATGATAGAAATGCAGAGTTGGGAAGGACTATTATATGAGGTACCAGGAGCATATGGAGCTCCATGTAATTACGGGGGTTGACTAGAGAATGCATAACTATCTGGTTGAGCATATTTCGAACACGTGCATATATGAGGGTGTGTCATTTAATAATGTGTTTGTAGGTATTTGGCTATGGGTAATGGTGACCATATTATTAAGAACGACATGTGGAGTAGTGTTGTTAAACGATCCCTAGATGAGATATGTGTGTTAGGATGAGAATGCATACCTAATGTGTTAGCCATTGTGAGGTCTCATGGGTTTGGTTTTGCCAAGTAATTAAGTTGTTAGTATTGGTGAACATACTTGGTGGGAATGTGGTTTTGGTTGTTCCAAGCATATCCGACAATTTGACTAGTAAAGTGGTTGGGTTAAGAAGATGGATGCGTCCAAAAAAATGTAGAGATAAGATCATTTGGTGAAGATTGAAGATTTTGTTTAGGAGCATGGTTAACATTGGGCTCTAGCGGAGAGAATGATTCCTCTTTATGAATTGTTCAGTGTTTATGTTTTCTTTTCTACATGCACAGTTAAGATTTGGTCATGAAGATGCAACATTGTTGTTTAAGAGGGTAGAAGTGTAAACTTTCAAACTATCTAATGACTTGTCTATGGCACGAAGTGGATAATCACTTTGATTAGTTCATGCAAAGGGTTCATTGTTAGGTGTTAGTAAATTAATATGGGGTCTTGACAAGACCTTCAGGCAAAAGCTAGTTCCACTAGTAAAAGTCATGTTGTTCGAATCAGAGAGACCATCTTAAATGATTTGAAGTTGGTCAACTTCTTGTATCCGTACATGAGTAGCAAGTTTTGGAATATGGGTAGAGGAAGTGTGTTCTTGCAAGTTGTTAGTATAGTTATCAATCGAGCCATATATAGAAGGGGCTTGCTATGATTGGACGTAATCATAATAACCCTCAAAACCCAATGGCCTATCGAACTCTTTTCTCAACATATTAAGGGGACATAAATACCCACAAAATTATGGCAATAGGGAAAACTAGAATGACAGAAAAGAAAAGAAACGGAAACATGAAAGAATGAGTCCTTCACTTCAGGTTCACACGAATTTGTACACACGAAAAAATGACACATTTAACTAGTGCACTTGACTTCTTGAGGTTGGGCTGAGGCATTTGAATTGTAAAGATAATGTGAAGATGAGGATCATATGTGATGGTAGAGAAATGGAAATGATGAGCGGGGTGGGGTTATGGATCTATCGACTCAATATGGATGGATGATCCTTTGCCAATGGGCTTGCGAGAGTGTAACTTGCCCGTCAAAGGCAGTGAAACTCCTACCTATCTCTTTACAGCGTGTATTAGGATTGTAGGAGTTTAATATTTAGTTGGGTATGTTAAATATTTCAATATTACACATTATTAATATTATGTGAATTATTATTCATATAATCCGGAAAATATGAGGTGACATGTAACCTTTACCTTCTTTGTCTTGTTAGAGATATTCCCCATTATAAGGAATATTGGAGTTATATTTCAAATATAACTCTTTTGCCACATTACACCCACTTCCCTTCACTTCATGGGAAATAATGACACTATCCACACACTTGGAAAGTTGACTAATACAATGATTGAAGTTACTTTGTAAATCCTTATTCTCTATTCACTCTATTTCTAGAGTGTTTGAGTCTCTTCCTTATCACTTTTAATGAGTTTCTTAAGATTTATTTTAATCTTTCTTCAATTTTTTCTCTCCTTTTTATTCTTTATTAGAATAACTTTTATGCACATTGTGCTATCTTGCAAATGCTTTGAGATATCTTTCAATAACATGTGGGGTTTTTTCCCAGCGTCCCAGTTTTCTCACTTGACAAATCTTGTCTCAACTCTTTTATGGTATGTTTTATGCTTCCATTAATTGCATAGTATTCTATTTATTTATGATTCAATATTTTAGTAGCTGATATTCAAATTATTTCTTACATGGTATCAAAGTTATTCTACTAAATCTTGTTTCTAAGTATGCATATTTTTGGGTGGAGAAACAAGCAATTTATTGGTTTACTTGACACATTTTTTGCAAGAGCTCATACCCTTGCAAATATTTTTTGTGTTTTGATAACCATTTATTATTCTTGTTATCTTTTTTTTTTGCAAGATTTTCCCTATTATAATAGCTCGTTGGAAGCTTTTTCAAATCAATTTAAATCCATTGTTGAAGGTATTTTCCTTCTATTTTTAGTATTAATTTAAAAAAAATAGATTAATAATTTTAATTCATGGACTTTATTTTGATTACTATTTGAGAACTCATTAAATATCTTATGATTAGGTTATCTTCATCTATTTTATTTGTTAAACAAAAAGAATTAATTTGTTTGGCTTTTTTACTCATTTTTGTTTATAAATTTTGTATAGAAAAGTGATCACAACTTTTGATTAACAATTTGAATCTCTGAAATTTTTAATGATTTTTATTCATGTTAAGAACATGTTAAAATTTTAGCTAAACCTAGATCACAGTTTAAAAGAAAAATGTAATTTAATAAGTTGTTATGATAGTTTATACCCATATTAAAAAAAAAAAATGTTCGGAAAACATCTCATAATTTTTAATTTTTAATATAATTTTTTAAGATTTGTTTTTCACCTTATATGTTGGGATTTTTTTTCAATTTTATAGCCTAACCTAGATAACGGTTTATGAGATAAAGTTCTTAAAAATCATAAAAAACTTTTATTCATGTTTTTAATGTATTTTTTTTAGTTTCATTATCTTTAAAAATAAATCATTTGGGCTTTTTTTGGCCTAGTTTCCTCTTAAATTGTTTTAGCTGAAATGTGCATTTTTTAAACACATTTTCAATCGCAATAATTTTGAGTGTTTTTTATTTGAAATTATTTGTCTTTCTACATATTTTTTTCTCTCATTTTTATTCTTTCTTGGAAGAACTATGCACATTTTGCTATCTTGTAAATGCTTTGAGCTATCTTCCAATAATATGCGAGGTTTTCTTCTAGTGTACTAGTTTCCCCACTTAAAAAAACTTGTCTCAACTCTTTTATGGTATGTTTTATTCTTCCATTAATTTCATCGCAATTTATTTACTTATGATTCAATATTTTAGTAGTTGATCTTCAAATTATTTCTTACAAGGTTCAAGGAAAATTGTAGTTTGCAATTCCCAGTCTATATAAACTAAAAAAAGTAGAATATGAATGGGCTAAAGACCCTAAAAAATTTTATGTTTCTCTCAAGGTGTTCCTCTCTAAGGAGGGTCATACAAGAAATTTTAGAAAATGAGAAGGATGAGGCTAGGGCTAAGTATAAAGGAAATTGAATGTATGGATTTGCATGCCCAGGAGGGTCCACTTGATCAAACCAAAATCGTTCAACAATAACAAGATATTTATTTAAAGATTCGAGTTGGTTGATGATTGTACGTACCCAAAATTGTAAGGTACTGCACTGCTAGAACAACGTGACACGTGCCCCAATGATGATACATGTCTCCTCGCAAGGTGTTCGGGATCCGGAAAAAGCTCTCCAAGTATGCGTTATCATCCTGCATGCCCCGCTTATCCCCCGCGTGCTTTATTTTTCTCTTTTCCCCTCTTTTCTTTGCCTTTTGCTCTTCAGTTACGAAACCGCCACCCTGCCTGGGCGACGGTCTCGTGACCGCCGCCCTGGACAGGGCGGCGGTCCTGTAACCGCCACCCTGCTCAGGGCGGCGGTCCTTCACGCATTTTCCAGAATGCTCTTTTAACGCGACTCATGTAAATTTCAACGTTTACCATCTTTTTTTCACCGCCTTGGGCTTGCATTAATGATTCTGGTTCCCTGGAATAGTGTTTTGCCATTGTTTATAGTTTAAGAGATCAATTTGGTTTTTACCTTGGGTAAATGCAAATGCTATTAATAGTTGGCTTGTGCTAAAGCAAATGGCCCCTCAAATTTGCCTCTGAATTTCTTATTGCAATATATTAGTCTTTCATTTTGCTTAGAATTCTTAGCTTCATTCATTGCATGCTTAGTTAGTGTTGTCTTGTTGTTAGGAAGCCACATATCCATCTTGTGCAATTGTTGTTATCACTTCATCTAAATCAATTGGAATAGGATAGTTTGTTTTCAATAGGAAGCCATTAAAGTTGCAGGTTTTGTTCTTCAAACATGATAGTTTCAGGTTCTGGACGTTTTATGTTGCATGACTCGCAATAAATCCCGCTAGGAATTGCATAAGCCAAGCTCTGTACTCTTGCGCTATCTCTCTCCTACTCACATTGTATTCAGTCTGTATCCTAAGTTGCCTTTGTCCCAATATCTACTTCTGTTGATGCTAGTAGTACACGCTTTTCTGGATCCACGTGAACACGAAGGAGCGAGGAGATCACACTGAGGGGACAAAATCACACACACCATCGGATTCGCCACTATTCTGCAGAATCCAGGTTCTAGCTTTCAAAGTTCTAATTAGGAGCATATCAAATAGAGTAGCCAATTCACTTTATTTTAGTCAATTTTACTTTCGATATTGCCAGGGAAGTTGTGGGGATTGATAGTTTCTGAGAGACTATGATTCATTCCTCACTTCTGAGGTAGGATCGAGAGTCTTTCAAATAGATTAGATCAGTTATTTCATTGTTTAGAATAGATTTACAACTGCACAGGCAAGTAGCTATACTCGGTTGCTTTGTTTGTTTTAAATTTGTCATTAGATTAGTTTTCAATTTCTAGATATATTAAAATAGTTGCTCCTTCAATTTCATTCATATAAATTCATCAGAAAAATACAAAAATATAGAAGTTATATATGTTATAGATATATTTCACATAGTTAATTTTACTTTGCTGCATTTAGTTTACATTGTTGCTTTTGTATGACAATCACGGGCCCTAGAGAGCCCAGGGAATACGTATTCGAGCCAATCGTGCCCCAACCCAATCTCGTCACAGCAAATAACTTATATGGATCAGAATCTTAGGATCCAAATCTTCCAAACAATGGCAAACTTACAACAGATTAGCCTCAGTTAAGCAGGTTAAACATAGAAGACGACCAAGCGCACATGTTTTAGTCAAATCAAACAAACTATAGATTACCCTAGATACATATCCGCATGACTGTGGAAGGGTTTGAAAGAGAGCAAACATTCGGCTGTGATCCTTTGGTCCCACAGCCAGACGCAGGAGACACTCTCACAGATATAGATACCAGCTTAAGAATTCAGGTTGCATGAACGCCTGTGAGATACTTTGAAAAGATCACACAACTGTTAATTCTGAATATAGAGGCTGAGAAAGCATATGACTATTGTATACTAGGGATCAGGGACTGAATCTGCACATGACCATAGCAAGACCACAACAAACACAAATCTATGGTTTTGACCCACAAATCCCACAGCCCAACGAGTCCATAGGTGAATCAGACATAGATGCTGGCCTACGTACATTAGTATTCAGATCTACTCCACTTCCACCTATCATCATCGAACAGTTATCCTTGTTAGACATAGCAGCTAACAAAGCTAAGGAGTTCTGGACTAGGCCAGAGAATCGCCCATAGAGTCAATTATATTTACCATCCACCCTATGACCTTATCTAGAGACATACACAAAACTATTCCAAGTCATTTTCCACATATTCCACAACCCATAGACTGAATCACGCCAGAGCTTGATATTGATTGGAGCCTTCGAGCAGTCATCCTTGCTGATTTATCTATCACACCAATTTAGGTTAGGAGGGCCTTCTTTGCCTTAGATTCACAATTTCCACTAGTGCGTGTCGAAGACATCAGATTTCCTAACTAGTTTTTCTACATCCCACGCATATTCAATCCCCACCGGCTGTCTCGGCACGACCTCGGGAGGTCGGGTGCGAGGAAAAGTTACTTGTAGATTCCCACGCTCGCTTGTCACTTTTCCATCGTACAATGATCAAGGGTGGTACTAGATTTAAGAAAAAAACCAACATATGTAGTCCTAAGTCTATGCATCCTTTAGGTGGATTGATTATGCGTTTGAGGTTGATTCAGACTAGAAATAGTAATAGGAGGGTATCAAATCACTAGAAAAAGATGAACAAAGAGTTAAAGGAAGATCATGGGTTAAGGATGGGTATTGTGAGCACCTAACACAATGTTTTTGTGTTTGATTTGAATTGTATATGGTTTTACGTTAGATTAACTAAATGTTAGCAATAAATGAATAATGAGAAGTAAATCAAAAGACTCAAGAGAAAGCTTTCAATTTATTTAAATTGTTTATGGCCATTTGTTAATAGAATAAATAGCAATTTCATTTAATTTCTTTTTTTGTATTTCCTTGAAATGTATTTTTAAAGTGAAATCAAATAAATAAATTACTATCTAATGTTTTTGGATTTTTGAGTATCTGAAATAATTAAAACGACAAATAAATTAAAAAAGAGTTACATAAAAGGAAACTAAACTAATGTCTCTTCAAATAAAATAAACTAACTAGAGAATAAATGGATATTGTTATTCCTGTGTTGCAAACTATTAACATAAATGAATATAAGAGATTTCTAGCAAATATGATGCAATATTAATATTTTATTTGATAAAAAAATGATACAACAAGATCATTAGTCTCAATTTCACTAGGAGGAGAAGCTTCTCAGAATATTTTTATGAAGTGTTAGTTCAGAGTTTAATTAGTTGCTCACAATAAACTCATTAAAAAATATACTCAGAATAACAATAATCTCATGTTAATATTTATTATCAAATATTGCACACATATATAGGCAATATTTGATATCCTATAAACAAGGGATCTCACACATAGACTCTCAAGTAAGCCTATTATCATGAGTTGGTTCAATCATCGAATAACTCACACCAAACTTATTTATATGAGTTGTTTATGACAACTCATTTATTGCAACAACGATATTATTACACACATATGGATATTAATAATAACCACCCATATGAGAGCGGTAATATTCCTATCACCCCCCAGTGCGATTATGGTAGAAAAATAATCACACTCATCATCTGCAGTTTGTCACCTTTTCTTACTCATGATATTGATACATGTGCATTGTTACAAAATTATCCAAAGCTACATTCCCACATGTGGCTTTCAAGGATGGATACATCAACCTCCCAAGTATGAACATGAACCCACACATCCATTCATCCTCCACACTTATACAATGATGGTTTTACACATGATTAATCAACAACCTAACCATCTAGAAGGTTTTACAAGACAACCAAAAACCTACAAAGATAGTTTTACATGACAACCAACAACCTACAAAGATGGTTTTACAAGACAAACAACAACCTCAATATACATATCATAATGTTGCAATACCATGTGCTTCAATTTTCCTCACTTAATACATGACTAAAAAATGTTGATAACATAAAAAAATAAAAAAAGATGACTAAGACCTTATAACCTCTTATATCTTCTACAAAAAAATATATTTATTACTCAATCTTAAACAACATAATTGGGTTCTGCTACCATGCGAATCTAGTCTCGGTATAATCTTTATGCACACTTATTTCGCTGCTACTGGGTTGTAAAGGTCTGTCACTAGCATCGTACGAGAGGACGATGAAATTCCTTCATTCTTCAATGCCTCATCCTCCAGTATGCTGCTACCAACTCAATTGAATTAAATTTGAAATTAAAATTTCAACCCCCATAAGATGGACATCTGTTTACACCCTATTTAAGATTAATAAATTATTATGGAATGCAAAACAACTAAAAAAGAATGTAAGGTTGAACAGTAAGATTTAGAATAACATTATTGGTACTTGTAATTAGTGTTCACAATATGCTATAAGCTCAAAAATAAAAGGGGATATATGCACTTAGCTGTACTAAGTGGTGTAGAAGATATCTAGATGATAGATTGGGAAGAATGAGAATAATGAACCTAAAGATTCTTAAACCCTAAGATTGTGACCGGAAAATATCCTAGTGTGGAACCATATAGGTCTATTATGAATAGTTGTAAAGTCATAAACTTGTTGTATGTTCTTGAACCTGTTTGGAATAAGATTTTACAAATTTCTATGCCCTTCAATAGCTTGGAAATATTTGTCTCTGTCAAACCCTACGTGTTACATGATCCTGAGACCATATGAAATAAGATGACTAGAACTCAAACCCCAACCATGGGTGAAAGACCTTGCAAGAAGGTTAGTGTTTGGGTTGAAGTGTAATTTGTGCACTGCCTACACCGACACCACTCCAAAGAGGCCTCAAACCACACATAGCTCTACACCTAGCATGTGCTATGAAAATCCTAGAATGGATAATCTTGAGGATCATCATGTTGGTGAGAATATCCCAGAGACACCAATAGATAAAGAGCTCAATCTCTCTCTAGATCCTACATGTATGGAAGATGGTTCTAAGATGTTAGTTGAGGATACTATTGACATTAACCTTGGTACAAAAAAGGAGCCTAAAATCGTCAAAATTGGGGCTTCACTTTCAGAACAGGAGAATAAATATTTTTCTACACTCCTTAGAGAAATTGTGGATATATTTGCTTGGTTTTATGTAGACATGCCAAGCTTAGATCCTTCATTAGTAGTGCAAAATCTGGTTGTGCACGAATATGCAAAGCATATCAAATAAAAATTAAGAAAGATGCATCCACACATTACTCTTTGGTAAAAAATGAACTAGAGAAATTGTAAGTTGTTGGTTTTATTTGACCTATCAACTATTCATAGTGGATATCCAACATAGTACTTGTTCATTGGAAGTCAGCAAGCATCACGATTTGAACATATTTTATGGAAATTACCAAAGCATGTCCTAGAGATGACTTTCCTCTTCCAAACATCGACATGATCATCGATTCCACTACTGGTCATGAAATGTTATCCCTCATGGATGGATTCATGGGATATAATAAATATAAAGATTGTGGAAGAGGACCAACACAAAATTGCTTTCACTACCCCTTGAGGTACATTTTGCTACCAAGTCATGTCATTTGGCCTCAAGAATGTAGGTACAACGTATCAATGGGCTATGACTGTCATCTTCCATGACATGTTGCATGATATTATGGAGGATTATGTTGATGATATCCTGAGAAAATCTAAGACTAGAGCATAACATCCAAAAATCCTACGCCGTATCTTTGAATGATTAAGGGATTATAAGGTTAGGATCAATCCAAAGAAATGTGTCTCTGGTGTGATTTCAGGTAAGCTAATGGGATTTATAGATCCTAGAAGAGGAATTGAAGTAGACCTGAAAAAATTCACTGCTAATACCCTCCTCCCAAGAATATCAAGCAACTGCAGGGAAAGATTCAAGCTATCTGTAGATTCATCTGCCAGCTTACAGATAAATGTCATTCCTTCACTCATATTCTTAAGAAATATGCTTATTTTCACTGGGGACCTGATTTCCAACAAGCCTTTTCCTTACTCAAGTAGTATTTGGCTAACCCAATTGTTCTTATACCACATACCCTAGGTGAACCCCTTCTGTTATATATTTTAGATAATCAATTTTGTATTAGTGTTCTCTTATCTCAATATGATCTAAATCACAAAGAGAGATCTGTTTACTACCTTAGCCGCACATTGATCTCCTATGAGATCAATTATCCAAAAATTCAAAAAACATGCTTGGATGTAAACTTCACCCTTCAAAAACTTATCCATTACCTTTTAAATAATAAAACCAAGCCTATATCTAAAGTTGACCTGCTCAAGTACCTTTTATCTAAACTTTTGTTTACCGAGAGGATGGCCAATTGGATCATCTTGCTTAGCGAATTTGATATTGAGTATGTCAACTAGAAAGTAGTTAAAGGACAAGTGCTCACTGATCAGATGGATGAAGCACCACTTATAAGAAAAGAACCCTTGAGTCTAGATCTTCCATATGCTTTTGTTTTATATATTAAAGAATATTCCACATGACAGATGTAATTTGATGGGTCATTCACATTTAATGGCCCGAGGGCAGGTGTTGTTCTTATAAACCCCACTGGTGATCTTATCCCTGAAGCTTTTAGACTTGGTTTCCCATGTACCAACAATATTGTTGAGTATGAATCTCTCATTATGGGATTGAAAGTCACTATAAGATGGAATATCAAACAAGTAAAGGTTATACATGACTCCCAACTAATCATCAAACAAGTTAATGATGAGTATAAGCTCAAGGATGATAAGATCATTCTATATAAATGGATGGTGGACACCCTGAAGGAATATTTTCTTCAAATCACCTTTCGAAGGGTCCTAAGAACACATAACTGATCAATGGATGCCATGGATACCATTGGATCCTTGCTATGATTATCTCTGGA
The DNA here is from genome assembly GCA_019776745.2 of Taxus chinensis. Classification (NCBI taxonomy): domain Eukaryota; kingdom Viridiplantae; phylum Streptophyta; class Pinopsida; order Cupressales; family Taxaceae; genus Taxus; species Taxus chinensis. The sequence goes on from CM034148.1 coordinate 11,130,026, forward strand.
TACTAGGGAATTTCAGTTCATTATTGTTCATCTAACGATATTAGCCTATGACATGCCGGAATCATGTTTGGTATATTATTTTTTTGGTCATTTTTTCCCTGGTATGTTGACATCTTTAACTAACTACAATATGGTATTTTACCTCTCAACATCTCCCATTCCCAAAAAAAAACCCTTATCCAACGAATAACGCGTCATACCTTATTTGGGGGAACTCTCTATCATCGAGGTTATAATGGGACTTTTTACGTTGTATTAATTCTGAGGAGGCTATCCAATTACTCAAGGAGGTGCACAAAGGCTTCTGCGGTGCTCACACTAGTGACATGGTCCTCGAAAATAAGCTTTTACATGCCAGACACTATTGGCCTACTATGGAGACAAATTGTTGTCAGTATGTAAAGAAATGCATACTATTTCAAAAGCATGGTAATCTCATACATGCTCCATCCCAATATTTGCAACCTATTACTACACCTTGATTGTATTCAAAATGGGGACTTGATCTCATAGGAAAGCTCCTACCAACTTCCTCTGACGGCCATAAGCACATTATCACTACCACTGAATACTTCACCAAATGTGTGGATGCTATTCCTCTCACTTATGTCATTGGTGTTCAAATATCCAAATTCATGATGAATCATATCATCTATTGTTATGGAATCCCTTTTGCCATTGTATTTGAAAATGACAAATCATTCAAGAAAAAAAAGTGAAGGCACTCTGCAAATGCTTTAAAATTCGCCAAAAGTGGTCCACCCCTTAGTACCCTCAAGGTAATGGGAAATATGAGGCCTCGAATAAGAATTTTGTTCAGATCATGGAAAAAATGGTTGGTAAAACTAGCTGTAATTGGAACCTTCAGATCCATCCTGCCCTCTGGGCCTACAACACCTCTATTTGCACACCTACAGGTGCAACACCATATTCCATTGTATTTTTCACTGAAGTCATTATACCCATAGAGATCCAGCTCCCTTGTTTTCATATCTCTTTGTGAGATTATCTGGATAATGATGAGGATTATAGAGTGGATAGGATAGTAGAGATGGAACTACTTGATGAAAGGTGCCTCCATGCATTGGATCATCTCAAAGTATATCAGAATCGAGTTCACAAGAGATACAAAAGTGCATCATCCCTCATGAATTTGAGGTAGGATATTTTTTTCTTAAGGAGAATCAATTCAAGACTACCAATGAATGTGAAAAGAAAGGAAAGTTTGAGCCTAACTGGTTAGGGCCATACATTGTGGTGGCTAAATTTGGTTTTAGTACTTATAAGCTTTCCTATCCTAATGGTGATGAAATTTAGGAACCCATGAATTATATGCATCTCAAGTGCTTCTACACCTAAGCATGGATTCCTATCACAAAATTAAACAAATGAAAATAAAATTAAAGAGAACTAAATTCATCCAAGTGTGAAAACCATGCAATTGTGGCATTTTGGACAGGTCCTTTGGTGAAAACCATTTTCTAGTGCCACAAGAAGATTCTGTTGTTCACAAGCACCTAATATTAGGGGCATGGTTACTTCTTCCTAGCTTCCCCATACATCGTTTGTGTGTTATACTGTTGCACCTATCCCTCGTGGCCTTGATCTGGATGATCCTCTTCTTGTATATATATGTGAGATTCTCCCTTGTATATTCTCACCTATCGTTCAGGGAATCTTAGTGCTTGGTTCTTCCTGTACATAGTTTCAGAAAACCTTTAAAAAATAAAAAACATTCATAAAACCCTTGAAAATCCTAAACATTCACAAAATCCTAAAACTCGAAAACTATCCTACAAAAAATCTTCCTTAAGTGCTTTCTTTTTCTAGCATTTGATATACGGATCATATTTATCTTCCTTAATTAAAAAATCTGGATTGCTTGCTATGCATGTCTTCCCTTGAATATATCATTTCTCGGGGCAGTGCCATAGTCCACGTTGATTTTTCATGGGACTTATATATCTTCTATCTACTCCCTTGTATGTATCCTTACTTGGGGAATCATTTTAACCCTTTTCGTATAACTCAAACGATTAGGCACTGAAGTTGGATAAAAATTTTTTTGGTGCAAATCTCTTTAATGTTGTTTGTTTATGTTTGTTGGTGCTTGTTTGTTTGCATTCCCGGTTGTTTCCTTTCTTGTAATAAATTGTTTTATGTATTTTTATTTGAGTCGGTTCTTTATCATAGTACAAAAATGAGTATAATGGATTTTCATGTCATTCTACCATTTTTTGTGTACTTATATCAAATAAATAGCTACTTCCAAGATAGATAGTACACCAATTATGTCGCGATCTTCCCACTATCCATCTCTCTTATAATTCATTCTAACTAACTTTCTACCCATCATTTTCCAAGTCATTCTACCTATAATTTTCTTCCCTCCCCACCCTCCCTTATTTATTCTGCACAAAGAGGCCCATAATCCATATGTTTCTAATCAATCAATTTGAACAATGGCCAACCAAACCAAAGTTTAAATCCGTTATGTTTCTATGACTCATTTTTCTTCTACAGGATCTGTTAAGAAAAGCATACCTTGCAATCAATAACAGTGACCAAGTGAACTTACCAACAAAAGATTTCATACTGGTATTATGTAGGGACCATTAATCATATCTCTTTTGTATATTCATATTTGGTATATCATTGTTTATCCTACCACTATGATGGTATTTTCTGTTGTTGTGGTATTTTATCTTCTTATTTTCAAGTGTCCATCAACCTCTTCTATCACCCCATTGACATCCAAGGGGGCATCCTCCATGATACTAATTTTTCTTCTACCATTAAAAAATTTAATTATCTATAATTATCTACTATCTTTGACGTGGCGTCACTCGTACTACACCACATCAAAGAGGGGAAAATTTAGACACCTACATCTAGCTCTGTAGTTTTTTCACTAAAATTACATTTCTTATTCTATTTTCTATCACATGGTTATAATTACTGTCTTTCTCACTAATTAGATAATAATCCCCTCCATCTCGTTTAATTAACAACACTTCATTAATTAACTAGTGTTAGTGTAGGATATTTATTTTCCTTATATTTGTTTTAGGATATGCTTGTTTAGGTTTACCAGTTATGTTGAGTTAGCTTACCAGGTGTGTTGAATTAGATTACTAGTTCTGTGGAGTCAACTATACTTCTAGTATCGGTTAGTGAGAGTTATTCCCCACTGATCTAGGAGGAGGTTACACATTCACCTCCTATATGTACATCACTTGCATCAGTTTATCCTATGGAGGATATGGAACATTGAGTTGATTTGGAGCCATTCTTGCCTTGTGAGTTCTTGATCATATTGCATCTTATTGTTAGTTATTTCAATTTCTATAATTTCTCGTGCATTCGTTTTTCATCAGAGATCCATAAAATCTAATATGGTATCAGATCCTTATTGTCGTGACCCACTTTCCTCTTTCACTTCCCACCTACGTTGTGCTTATGGGGGGTGTTAGTGTAGGATATTTATTTTCCTTGTATTTTTTTATTTACTTGGACCTTTGTTACACTCATGGGATATGCTTGCTTAGGTGTACCATTTATGTTGAGTTATCTTACCAGTTGTGTTGAGTTAGCTTACTAGTTGTGTGGAGTGAACTCTACTTCTAGTATCAGTTAGTGAGAGTTATTCCCCAATAATCTAGGAGGAGGTTACACATTCACTTCCTATATGTACATCAATTGCACCGGTCTATCATATGGAGGATATGGAGCATTGAGTTGATTTGGATCCATTCTCGCCTTGTGAGTTCTTGACCATATTGCATCTTATTGTTAGTTATCTCAATTTCTGCAACTACCCGAGCATTCATTTTTCATCAGAGATCCATACTCCCCCTTCATTCTGGATGTCAATTAACATTACTTTGTTAGTTATAATCCTATTCTATTTAATTAATTAACTAAAAAATATTGATTAATTAACCCTCTAAACATGAATTTACCCTCTTATTGGGTCATTCCCCCTTTCAAATCATTAAGAATCCATCAAATTATCTCCAATTGGATTTTACAAGCCTAACATGGTATATTAATAAATTCTAATTGGTTAAATTAAATCACACCCAACTCACTTAAGTTGGAAATTCTAATTAACACTCCCTAATCATACTTAACCATTCCTAAGTCTATTTACCACTTTCTAATCCTAAAAGTTCTTTTTATCCCACATTTATAAGGATGAAAATTTCTCCAATTTGGAAAAGTATATAGAGAACCTTACCCCTCCCTTCTAAGTTTATACCATGTCCTTGTAAGACATATGCATATGGTAAGACCATCTCAAGTTTTGGAAGGCTCATTGATCAAGAAAACTCACCCCTTTTCTACTTGGCTAAGAGTAGTAAGAGAAGAACCACAAATGTTAAGCCATATTGGTGAGATCTCTTCGTCTTCCTTGGAGAAATCCTTTGATCATATGTGGCTACGTATGACTCACTTAACAAAGTATCTATAATCCAAAGCCCATAAAAAACATCAAAGGATGGTTTGCATTTCATGTTTTTAATGCTAGATGCATTAGTTTAAGCTTTCCCTTTAATGGCTTTATCTTGATGTTTATGATGAATTAGCTTAGTTATTGAGTCTACTTGGTGTTAGGTTCTAGTAATTAGCCTAACTTATTTAATATGCATAAAATTTTCATGATTTATTCTGATTTGTGTGTTTCTCGCCTATAGTTTTATCTAGAAGCTTCTTAATGATATATCTTCCCCTAAAAATCTCTCTTCATGAAAAAAAAAACATTCTAAGCATTTCACCTGAAAATTTTATTTTCCCATCTCAGTCTTCAGTGATGAGGCATCACATCCTACTAGTTGCGTGGGGCTAAGATTAGGTGAAAATTTTCCCTCCTAAAAATCACCATTCAAAGAAAAATAAGATAAAACAAAAAAGGTATATAAATAAATATATATAAATTTTTTATTACAAATAACTAAATTTTTTGTCCCTCCCAAATTTTGGTGATGAGCCCATACTTCTTATTAGTAGCATGAGATTGGGAAAGGAGGAAAGTGCCCTTACTTGCCTACATTTTTTCCTTGGTGATGATCCCATGCTTCTTACTGGTAACACGGGGAAAGATGTTGGGGATCATATCAAAAATAAAAAAAGTCTAGATAAACAAAGAAATAAAAGTACTTGAAAGTCTGAAATTACCAAGAAAATGATTTAGATGCATATGTTAGGAGAAAAAATCATTATTTAACCATATTGTATCAATCAGTAGGCCATTCACAGATCTAAGTCTAGTAAAATCTTGTAAGCAAAAATAATTTTAAACTAGCTAGTTAATCTTGATTGGGGTTGGGTTGTAAGTTTCTAAATAAATCTTTGTCAAATTTCTTGTCTCTTGGTCATTATTCTTGTTCACATATTCTTCAAATCACACATATCACATCTTTCTTGGCTCTTAGTGATGAGCCCTCACATATTACTAGTTGTGTGGGGTCAAGAATAGAGTGAGATTATCATATCATCATACTATATTCATAACATTGTTTATGAAGTTAAGTTTCCCAAGTACAATTTGTTATCATGTGTGTAGCCATATACATAATTTTTTTTTGTCGCATTACACTATCATCTATAACATACATTCAAAATTATAAAAAATATTGGAGATCCCTAATCATCTAAGAGTACACAAATGAGATGAATCATAATGAAATCAAAGTTTCCAAAGGAATTCCAAACCAAAAAAATACTATATATATATATATATATATATCTGTCAAGTGTTTAGAGTAAAATTTCATCACACCAAAGGACATGTGTGGTCAAAACACTCAACCATGAGCCAAAAATATAAAAAATCAATATGTACACAAAAATGATCCCAAAGAAATAAAGGCCCATGTCCTATCATTCCCTCTGAGATCCCTATGAAGGAGTAGGGTAATGAATCCTACTATGGATCCTATGAAGAGACCGACTGGGAATAGCGTGGGAGCCTCCATGCGTTGAATGGTGAAAAAATCTGCGAGAGTGACTAGTGGAAGTAGCCCCGCTACGTGAAGATCCTCATCATCTCTCTCTATCCTGTAGTATCACAATCTCAGTCTTCAACCGAGAATTATCTACTACCGCATACCAATCTAGTGACAATACATCAGTGTGGTGACTGACTTGTAGTGGGGCACCTGGGTCTATCAGCAAGGCCTCTCGGGTCATGCTAGTAGTGATCATGAATAAGTACAGGTTCATGCACTTGATAAGATCCCACCATCCATCAGTTGTGGCTACAAAAATAGAAATGTACAATAGTGAGTTGGAAAACATAAAAACAAAAAATAGAAGTAGAAGAAAAGAGAAGGGTATAAGTACTCACTTGGGTCTTCGGGAACCTAGCTTGGGTCTACAGCTGGCGCTATGCCTCCTACAAGAGATGTGTTGGTTGGAAATATTTATGCCTAATTACTAGAGGCACATGAGATTAGGGCACGCTGGAAGCGGGCGCATAGGTGTGCGTAGAAGATCAGTGGATATAGAGCGTGTCGAGGAAAGTTGGAATTCATGACTTAGCCATTTTACATACATGGGCTAAGAATGAATTGAGTGCTGAACAAGCTTTAATAGAAGACTTGGAAGAAACACCAAGCTATTTTGGGACCAAGTGGAAGTTGAAGCATCATGTGAAGTTCGAGCTAATAATAGGATTAGATCTAAAGTTAACTATAGGAAATCTATTATTAGGTGAAGCTTGCATGCTTCCTTATTTGTTTTTTAGTGGTGCATGACTATTTTGAGCATGTAACCTATTTTGAGAGTGTATGAGTAGTGAAGGGAAAGACCCCACTATATATATATATATATATATATATATATATATATATATATATATATATATATATATATATATATATATATTGATTTGCATGGTTTAGACACACCACGAGGATTGTAACAGAGTTATGTTGCTAAAATATTTACACGCATGAATTTCTGATGATACGTTCTGATCTATTCAGCTACTATGTCCATGGTGGATTAATATAATGGATCTTTGTGGATGGATAACGATTGTTTATGTTTATGTAACTAGGTATTGAATGGTAAATCTGATATTGATCCTTTTATGATTCATTATGCACTATGGTTTTGTTTTGATTGATGTTATTCTTTACCTTTAAATTACTTGCTATGTATATGGAATACTTAAATGATCATGCTAATTCCTCAACAAAGTTAATATTAAAAGAGGGACCTGGTACATTTGTGTGCTTCGGGTGAGTTCTCAGATCTGTTTGACTGATGGGCCAATGCGTATAGGGTTTTGAGTAAGAAAATAGAGTACATTTTGATTCTGTTTATGGGACCTATTTTAAAAATATTTTCAAGGATGTTGCATGATGAAGACGTATCAGTTGCCTTTGGCCAATATTGAGAGTTGGGTAGAAAATGTAGAGGACGAGTTTGCCTCACAGATATAATACTAAACCTGATTTTGATGCACGCGTGTGGGTTCAAGAACATCTATATCATGAACTCTATGAGACGTTCTTTTGTTGTTTTCATATAGAGTTGTATGAGTGGATGGTAACATATGCATCAACGAGAAATTGGAGGTAAAAATCTATTTTTGGGACACAAGAAGATTACCAGAATTTGCATGATATTGATGAGCTTTGGACACGTGCTATAAATCAAGGGTGGAGTGGTGTTTTGCATAGTTACATATTGGAGTACATTTTTTCTACTTATTCCTGTCCAGAGGTTGTTGATTTTCAGTTCTTGCACGGACCTAAAGGATCTTACTTGCACGTTATTCCTTTAGCAATTAAGATCTTAATTGTACCTTTGGATTTGGAAGAATGCCCTATGGCTAGCTAAACCCCATTGTGTACGGGGGTAGGAAACAGTGTGGTGAAAGATGATGGGTTGCTGTACTCTTCTAATCATTTAACTAACGTAATCTTTGTTAGAGTCATCTAAACCAAGGCTGTGTCCAAGGCAATATGCAATAGAGTCTTAGAAGAACTAGTTACGTTGAGTTTGTTGGGGGGTTGCTTAGCTTGGTGGCTATTCTATGGAAGTGCAGTTAAAATATATAGAAATTAAATACTAGTCTACAGAATTCAACTGTTTGCAATGAAATGGATTTCAACAGCTAATATTCTACTGTATAGTAAAATACGCATACACTTCTTCTTGACAATTTAAACCATAACTAAATAACCGGAATTCAACAGAAAGCAAGACTATTTATGAGCTAAATTTGCATGGAAAAAGCATCTACCTAAAATTAAAAGCAATAATGGAGAAAATGAAGATAGTTAATCAAAGCATGTAGGTAAAACTCATCAAATGACAACTGTAATAAAACTGATCGAAGGACTATATGCATGTAAAACACAGAGTGACCTTGTATCTCCTCGGTTGAGTGGGCCCTTCCTCTTCCTCGGGATAGAGTGATCAAAAAATTCTGATTCTCAAAACGCCGTAGATTTCATTAACTTTCAAATGAGTTCACAACATATTAGAAAAACAAATCTAGAACAAAATAGTACGTAGATAAATTTCTTCGATAAAAAAAGTGGTAATTTTCCCCTTAAGACAAAGTCTTCATATAGATAATGTTTTTTACAAGAACCACCATATCAGGTGGCATTAAACACTGCTTCCTCAAAAATTAATTGAAACTCTCATATTCCTATGGGCCGTTAGAGTCAAGCCCAAACTAATAGGTCAATTCGGAAACAATCTCCAGCCATATGCATTGAACTTGGGCAACTTGTCCATTAGTAACCTCCATCATCCCTGCCTGTCTCATAAAATAGTTATTAGGAGGTCATGAGATAAACAACTTTTATAAATAATAGCAAGGAAAAATACATCAACCTACTAAGACACGACTATACAAAACATCCCCATATACAAATAAGTCATTTTGCAAAGAGCATTTCCTGTCTAAAGAAGTAATATTATTGAGCCAATCTATGCACTCATCATTTTCCCCTTGACTTTACCTGTTTCATGTCCCAATGTAACTCATCTACATCATGCTCGCCTTCCAAGTTGTTCAGCCATGTCATATTCCTTGAATTGATCATTGTATTGCTTTGTATTATTCTTGCAGCCCTGTGTATTGGAGGTAATTTCCACCCAGGCAGTGAAACTGTCATGGGACTGTGCTGCATTGTTCTACCATGTTGTGAGAGGGCTCAAGAGGAGTGGAGGTCGTACCTAGAGGCCTACCCATTCATCAGTGTATTGCTGGCTTGTTTTCTCTGTAGTTTGTTTGATAATGGCGATGAGGGCATCACCCCTTCGCATGCTCTAGCTCAAATTATGAGGAGAGAGGACTTCCCTACATTTTAAAGGTAGACTTAAATCATCCCATCTCCTATCGTAAGCTTTCCAAGCAACTCCAAAATTCTCCTGACTATAATTTTCAAAATCAATAATACACTGAAGCAAAATATGAGAAGTATGCACCCCCACACCTGCCTGTTAGTACAATGATCTAAAGTTCTTCCACAGGGTGACATCTGTGTGATGGGTTGGGCGAATGTAAAATCTGATTGACTGAGCAGTGTTGTTAAAACTGTCTGTTTGTTGTCTCTAAGTTATCTGATTCCTTAACATAGACTGAAATGCTTTAATTTTAAAATCCCCCACAAACAGGTTGATCAAGAAATCAGGGACATTGGTTACTACCATGTTATGTAAATAAAATTCACAGAGCAAATTTTGAATCTCCGGGGTGCTGTTCTTGTAGACTGATAAAAAACTAGGTCCATCGGGCATTTCGTGAGGAGTTCGAGAACACAATTGAAATAATTGCCAAGAATAAAATTTCTCCTGGAGATACATGTTGTAGACCAAGGAGGGTTTCCTACAGGACAGTAGTCTGATGGATAAAGAACAAACAGAGTCTACGATAAATGTTAACTTTTGTTTTTCCTCTTCCAAAGAGTCTTTTTCCTTTTTTAATCTTTGATTTTCTTGCTGCAATTACCTTTTCTAAAGGGACAATTGTTGGAAATTATCTAATAGGGTAAGACCTGTATCACGTTGTTGCTTTAGACAACTCACTTCATGCTGCAGGGCAGCAATCTCTCAAGTTTTTTCTGCTGTCCTTTGTGTAAATTCAGCTTGTAATAAAAGGGTGGATTCTTTCATACCTTGTAACTATTATTTTAGCAGTGCTATCTCCTCCAGATAGTTGCAAGAAGGCACCACTTGAGTATCAAGCATTTCCAGAGTTACGATGTTAATTTCCATAGATGACGGAACATCAGATGATGGAGCGGCCGAGACATCTTCTGTATGTAGTTCCTCCCGAATGTGGGTGGTGTAGTTTTTATGAACCAACACTCCTCTTATGCCGTCATTCATAAACCTAGATTTGGAAGGAGATCCAAGATGACCATAGTAATCATTTGATGATGGCGTCATAATGAAAAATGGATACATGGGGAAATGTTCGCATAGAAATATAATTAATAGGTTAAAATGCACTTACCCATGCCATATTTAATCAGCCGATATCTGTAGATTCTTACGCCCTGTAATTTAGGATGAAACATGATTAGCAGCAGTAGAAACAACAAAAATTCCTGCATTTATTGGAAATTACAATAAAACCACTAACTAAGGGAAGAAGATTAAAGGAAGGATCATCTTCCCTTATTGAATTTGTAAAAGATTAATTACTCCATGCGTGAGAGGCAAAGAGCCTCCTCAACATGCATATTCATTGTTAACAGGATGTCGTCGGTGAAGGTCTACTTATCCAATGGTTGGTGATAAACTCGAAGCCTATTCCCATTCACCACAAGAGTTCGTTTGTCTCCGTCAATCGGTATTAATCGAACAGAGCCATTATCAAATACTTGATGCACCTGATAGGGACCTAACCAACACGTACACAACTTTCCTTTAAACTGCTGATAGAGGGAATCAAAGAGTAAAACCCACTGTCCTTCATAAAATATCCTTTTTCTGATGTGAGCATCATGCCAAGTTTTCAGCTGATGTTGTAGAATTTCAGTCTGATACCGTGCCTCCATCCACATTTCATCTAGTTCATTCAACTACAACACTCGTTCATGCTGTGCTTCATCCAAATCGATCCCAACCTCCAACATTGTTCCCTAGGTGTGCAATTTGAACTCAACAAGTAACAGTGGCTTCTTCCCAAGGACCAACTCATAGAGAGAGAAACCAGTAGTTGTTTTCCAGGTCGTGTTGTAGGCCCAGACGGCCTCAAGAAGCTTTGGTACCCAATTCTTTCTATCGGCATTAACCACCTTAGTTAGAATATTCTCGAGCTCTCAATTGGTTACCTCCACTTGACCATTGGATTGGGGGTGGTATGGTGATGATTTCTGGTGCCTGATTCTGTAGATTCCTAAGAAAGCTTCAATCATATTTGAAACAAATTGAGGACCTTGATCAGATACAATGGCCCTTGGTGCTCCAAATCGTAGTAATATCCGGTTGTAGAGAAAATCAGCAACAACATCTTCATTGGCAGATGCCAATGCTTGAACTTCAGCCCATTTGGTGACATAGTCCGTGCATACCAAGAGATACTCCTTCCCGAAAGATGGAGGATCAAATGGTCCAACAAAATCAATACCCCATTTCTCAAATGGTCCTAGAACCAACTGAGGGTTAATAGGAATTTCTTTAGAAAGTGTAGGTTTTCCCATTCGTTGGCAGGCATCACACTGCCACACATACCTCTTGACAGTCTTATTGAGGGAAGACCAATAGTACCCTGCTCCAAAGATCTTGTGAATTGTTCGTTTTATTGAATAATGCCCACCGCCTGGCTCATCATGACATGCTCGCAGTATGTCATGTACCTCATCTTCTCAAACACACCAGCGAAGAACCATGTCAGGACAACATTTAAATAAGAATCCATTACACCATTTATATGTTGCACTATTTCTAACCAATCTCCTTCTTTCTTTATGAGTAAAAGAAGCAGGAAACTTCCCTGTTGTTAAATAATTTGCTAGATCAGCAAACCAGGGGGTCTTTGTGGAGATAGCAAACAAGTGTTCATCGGGAAATTGATCTTGGACTGCTTCGTCATCACCTGAAACATTTATTCTGGAAAGAAAATCAGCAACAACATTAGATTTCCCAGGCTTATCTATGATAGTGAGATTGAATTCTTGCAACAAGAGCAACCAACGAATGAGCCTTCCGCCAACCACTAGTTTGTTCATCAAATATTGAATGGAAGACTGGTCAGTGTAAACAAATTTTTTATATCTAGTGATGTAATGACGAAATTTATTCAAAGCATATACCACATCCAAAAACTCTTTTTCTGTAGTAGTGTAATTATTTTCCGTAGGAGTCAGATTTTTGCTGATAAAATAAATTACATACATATGATCTTCTGAGTCTTTTTGTGCAAGGACAGTGCCCATGGCTATATTAGAAGCATAAGTGTGGATATGGAAAGGTTTTCCCCAATCAGGGCCACGTAAGACAGGGGATGTTGTCAGCTTCTCCTTGATAGAATCAAATGCCTGTTGACACTAAGAAGACCATTCAAAAACACAATCTTTGGTTAGCAATGAGAACATTGGGGCGGTAATTTTTCTAAAATCTTTTATGAATCATCGGTAATAACCTGCATGGCCAAGGAAACTTTTGATGTCAGTCTGATTAACTGGTATAGGTAATTGGGTGATGACTGATATCTTTTTGGGATCCACCTTTATACCTTGGGCTGAAACATGGTGTCCTAAGACAATTCCTTGATCAACCATCATCAGACATTTTTCATGACTCAGGGATAGTTGGTGTTGTTCACATCGACTGAGTACTTTCTTAAGATTATTTAGAGATTCTTCAAAAGTGGATCCATGGATAGTGAAATCATCCATGTAAACCTCAACACAATCGTTAGCAAGATCTGTAAAAATGGCCAGGACTGCTCGCTGAAATGTGGCAGGGGAATTACAAAGCCCAAAAGGTAAGACTCTGTAAGTGAATCTACCCCAAGGGCACGTAAAAGTAGTCTTATCCTGATCAGCAAGAGCAATAATAATTTGATTATACCCACTAAACCCATCTAAGAAAGAGAAATATTTCTTACTAGTCAAGTTGTCCAGGACTTGGTCAATAAAAGGAAGGGGGAAATAATCTTTCTTGGTGGCTTTGTTAAGTTCCTTGTAATCAACACATATTCGCCATTTACCACTCTTTTTAGGAACAATAACTAATGGGGAGACCCATTGAATATTAGATATAGGATAAATGAAACCTACCTTTAGAAGCTTTTCAATCTCAGTTTTGACTATATCTCTCAATGCCAGATTGATTCTTCGTTGCGGTTACCTTATAGGTTTGACGTCATTAGTGTAAATATGATGTGTATAGATGTTAGGATGAATTCCTTTCATATCAGTGTAATCCCAAGAAAAATCATGAGAATGTTTCTTCAAAAGCTCAAGCACCCTAGCTTCCTGATTGACCTCCAAGTCACTCCCTATAGTCAGCTCTCTACCCATACTGACAAGCACCTGCTTAGTATCATCCACAAGAGCAAGCTCTGTACTAGTGATAAAATAATTTAATGGGCAAACATGGGGCTGGAGCATGTGTAGGATGGATGTGTTATCAAAAGACAGAACCTTAGTTAAAGGACAATAAAAATCATGAACTAGATGTTCAGAATTATAAGCATAGAGTTTCCTACCAGACTCAGTAGAGGTAATGTCTTCTGCTGATATTCTGAATTCCGTAGAAGTAGTACTGATTTCCATAATTGCAGAGTCCTTAGAATCATTCAGCACATAAGACTCCGCAGCCTCTGCCATATGATTGTGTAGTGCAATAGTGGCCTAAAAAAGAGGAATTTAGAGCGTTAGCATCCAAAGAATCCACCCATACTTGGTCACAATTGTTTGTATAAGGATGGGCAGGAGGATATAATGAAATTTGTTTGGATTTCTGCCCATTTAGAATTATCATGTTGCCTGATCTACAGTCAATGAAAGCAGAAACCGTAGCTAGCCAAGGTCTCCCCAAGATGACTGGATATCCCAACTTCCGAGCTTTAGGCTGTAAAACCATGAAATCAACTGGGTACTCCCATGATTCAACAGTGACCATTATATCTTCAACCACGCCATTAGGTACAACAATGGATTGATCTGCTAACTGCAGAACAATGTTGGTTGGTTGAAGTCCTGTCAAGTATAGTAGGTTAAATATTTCGGTTGTGATAACATTAATAGTAGCACCAAGATCCACCAAAACATTAGATATTTACTGTTGTTTATACAAATAGTAATGACAGGGCTCCCAGGATCCCCATATTTTGGTGAGATGAGGGTGCCAACAACTAAGTCAGCCAATTGCCTTCGATTCTGACAGTCTTTGGGTATTTCTTTTTCCTTCCTGGTGTCTTTATACATTCGTTTCTAATGGTTTGGTTTAGTTTTGGGATGTCCCTTATTGCACGTAGCAGTGGAACCTCAATATGTACTTTTTTCAATTCCTGAACTAGTTCTGTTTCCTTCACAATCCGAGTGTCCTATAATTGCTCAGGAAAAGGAGCTGTAGTTAGTGTGGGTATTTGATCATCCTGTTTATCTGGAAGTGGTAAAGAAACAGTGTTAACCTCAAGTTTTTCTTCCTTATTGGCATCATCAGGCAGTTCTATGATAACAACAGGAGGGTTCAATATTTTTCTAGATCATAATCGTAAATTTCCAATAGTGTTAATCTACATAGTGTTACCCAAATCTGTATCATCAATCGAAGTTGTCTGTTGATTTTTAGGATTGGCCACTAGCTGAGCTGGAAGTTTTGTTTGGGTTGCTTGTCCTTGATTTTGGTAGGCTTGAGGTGGTGTCATTAAAGCTTGCTATGGCTGCGGGAACCTACGTTGTTGATTATTATTTTGTGGCGGTGCCCAGGACTGATTTTGACTAAAATTTTGTTGAGGACTCCACTGCTGATTTTGCCAAGGGTTGGCTGCGGGTGGTGGAGCCCAACCCGGTTGAGTGTAGGGATTTGTCCAAGGTGGTGGATATGGATAAGTCATCCACTTTGAGCTTGCCCACTCAGGTTGTCCCCAAGAAGACTGAGAGGCCTGATTTGACCATGGCATTCTCTAGGGATTCTGAGTTGGTCTAGATGGGAATCCACCCTGATTGTTTGGTCTTTGGACAAAATTTAACTCAGCACTTGTTTAGGAGATTGCATTCAAACCTCTCTTCAATTTTGGTAAAAGTGTGCAATGTTTAGTATCATGGTCAGTTACTTTGCAGATTAAACACATATCTGTGATATCCAAAGGACATTCTCTTAAGGGGTGTCTCTTCCGACATTTAGGTAATACATGTCCAATGGTTCTTTAGCAGGGGTGGCTTTTGCCTTGATTCCATCTATTGTGGATGTTAATTGCAGTAGAATGTCTATTTTCATGTTGGCCATTTCTTCTAAAAGTTCAGAGGTACCCAAAGACTTAGATGTTGGTTTTCTTCTTATTCCTCCACGTGTTCTAGAATATCTTCTACATAGCTCAGTAATTTGTTCCATGGTAAGCTTATGCACATCTCCTCCTCCCATGAGGTGGAGAGAATCCTTGGTTTCCTCATCCAATCCTTTCAGAAAGACTATTTTGGTGATGTCTGCATGTAATTCATACCCACTGCGTTTATAAAGAAAGAGGAATATATCCAGATAATCTTCTAGATTCTCATCTTCCTTCTGCCATATTTGAAAGAAATCCTCCCTCATATCCCTTCCTCTACAATAGTCTTGGTATTTATACAGGAAGGTTGTTTCCATGGCTTCCTAGGAATTAATGGAGTTATATGGTAACCCCATAAACCATCTCATAGTAGAATCCTTTAGAGTAGAGGGGAATAATTTGAGTTTTTGATGGTCAATTCGATAATCTTATGTTTGGCACATGATTTTAAATTCAAACAGAAACTGATCAGGTCTTCTTTGGTCATTCCTCAAAAGAGGGGGAGGATGGATGGTTAGATGTTTTTCATGGGTGCATCTTCATCTGCATCGAGGTCAATGGGGTATGTAAATGTTTGTCCTAAAGGTTGTTCTTCAGCATTCCCAAGATCCCCCATTGGAGAATGATGTGAAGAGGATACAGAATGCTCAGAAAAGGTTCTAGGTGTGGAATTGGAATCTGTATCACTCTCAGTGTTTCTCCCTGGCAAAGTGTCTAAAGAGATTTGTTGAATATTGTGTGCTATAAATCTCCCTTGGTTATCTCGTGACCTATGCATCCAGTTTAGGTGGTTTAAATCAAGGTCCGAGAGAACTACCAGTCTCCTATATGAACTCTATTAACACTCATAACATATGGAATAAAACAATGGAGCTTAAGGTTATGTGTGATTTCCCCGGCAACGACACCAAAAATGATGGGTCGCTGTACTCTTCCAATCATTTAACTGATGTAATCTTTGTCAGTTTCATCTAAACCAGGGCTGTGTCCAAGGAAATATGCAATAGAGTCTTAGAAGAACCAGTTACGTTGAGTTTGTTGGGGGGTTGCTTAGCTTGGTGGCTATTCTATGGAAGTGCAGTTAAAATCTATGGAAATTAAATACTAGTCTATGGAATTCAACTGTTTGCAATGAAATGGATTTCAACAGCTAATCTTCTACTGTATAGTAAAATACGCATACACTTCTTGAAAATTTAAACCATAACTAAATAACTGGAATTCAACAGAAAGCAAGACTGTTTATGAGCTAAATTTTCATGGAAAAAGCATCTACCTAAAATTAAAAGCAATAATGGAGAAAATGAAGATAGTTAATCAAAGCATGTAGGTAAAACTCATCAAATGACAACTGTAATAAAACTGATCGAAGGACTATATGCATGTAAAACACAGAGTGACCTTGTATCTCCTCGGTTGAGTGGGCCCTTGCTCTTCATCAGGATAGAGTGATCAACAACTTTTGATTCTCAAAACGCCATAGATTTCATTAACTTTCAAATGAGTTCACAACATATCAGAAAAACAAATCCAGAACAGAACAATACGTAGATAAATTTCTTCGATAAAAAAAGTGGTACTTTTCCCCTGAAGACAAAGTCTTCATATAGATAATGTTTGTTACAAGAACCACCATATCAGGTGGCATTAAACACTGCTTCCTCAAATATTAATTGAAACTCTCAGATTCCTATGGGCCGTTAGAGTCAAGCCCAAACTAATAGGTCAATTCGGAAATAGTCTCCAGCCATATGCATCGAACTCATGCAACTTGTCCATCAGTAACCTCCATCATCCCTGCACGCATCATCATATTTGATCTCATAAAACAGTTAGTAGGAGGTCATGAGATAAACGAATTTTATAAAATAGTAAGGAAAAATACATCAACCTACTAAGACACGACTATACAAAACATCCCCATATACAAATAAGTCAATTTGCGAAGAGCATTTCCGGTCTGAAGAAGTAATATTAATGAGCCAATCTATGCACTCATGAAAATATGGTGGACCTATCAGTAGAAAAGCAAAGAGAAGAAAGGGGGTTTAAGTATAATTAAGCATGAGAGAGGGAATTGATGAAGAGACGTGACATTGAGGAGTCTTTGGAGTTGTGCAGAGAGATGGCTCAGGAAGGATTTAGAGCTCACGTGGAAGACTTGGAACAAGAGCATCTAGTTTTAATATCCTTAGGAAAGTGTGGTAGAAGGTCCCCTTCAGCTTCTGATGAGAGCACATCTGAGGAAGAATGATTAAGAGCCATGGGCGGGCATCTGATCGCACCTAACAACCTAGCCCTTACATTTTGTGTTCCAATTCCTGAGATAATTATTGAGAATCAAGTTGGTGTAGGTGTTTCAGTAGCAATAGGTAACTTTCATTTTCCTTTGAATACAAGAGTTTCTTAGATGGCCATGTAGTATTCTTTATTTGGTGGTCCTATTGGTGGTATATTTTCTAGTGTCTTTAGGGCAGAACATGGGCGCGTAGAATGATGGTAATACATTTGGAAGTAGGAAAACTTCATAGATAATGGGAGTTCAATTTATTATAACTATTGGATCATAAGGAAACACATCCTCTGGTATGGTTCCCACTATAGGAGGAGGATCAGGTGGTTCAGGATCTAGTGGATATTGTGGTTTTGGAGGTGGAGGGAATGATGGAGGTAATACAGGTTCTAGAACTGGTGGGAATGGTCTACACCAACCCCAATAGGTTTATTATGAAATGTCTCTTCATCTTCCAGAGTATAGAGGCATTGAGGATGCCACGGAACATGAGCACATGTTTGAAATACTATGACACACCAAGGGAATTAAAACTCCTGAGCGTAAGGAAATTCATTTTTCTACTACTTTGCAAGGGCGTGTGTATAGTTTGTATAGGAAGTATGATCCAAATCATATTATTATGGATTAAAACACACTGTGTGATGCTTTATTAGCTAAGTTCCATATACCTGAGATTGAATATAAAAGCATCAACATGTTGAATGACATTAAGCGGGGAATGGCTGAGAGTTTCAGGGAGTATGATGCTTGTTTTAAAAATTTGTTATCAAAGTTGTCTCATGACATGCACCCTAGCCAACAAGCTTAGTGGTTTGTTGGTGGCATGATCACACCTTTTATAAGGAAACTCTCTCATAAGACCTTCATAGAACCACGTGAGGCATTAGAGGTAGATCTACATGCTGAGCCAGTTGGAAGTGTAGACATTAGAGTTAGACCATTTTTGGAGGTGCAAATAACATCTATGGCGAAGCAGTTAGAAAAATTGTCAACTAATTCAGCCCATGAGACACGCAATGGTATTTGGTGTATAGATTGTGAGGTGGAAGGTCATAATAAGCATAAATTACCTCATAAATTGGTGTGCACCATGTTTCTAGATTGCGAGATCTGTCACTTGGATCATGATTCAATTTGGTGCCCCTTGCTGTAGTGCACAATTAGGAAGAACATGTCTTGTTACTATAAGATTTGTAAGTCCCACACTCATGATATGAATAATTGTAGATTGATTGATCAGATTCATGAGGCTATTGAGACTAGTGTACGTCAGACTAGTGTTGCAAATAATTCTAAGGAACAATGTGAACATAATAATCATAATCATAATCAAAATGAAGGGTGATTTTATTGAGGTGGTAGAGGTAGAGGTTACTGTGGAGGATTCAGAGTCTGAGGTTGCGGTGGTGGAAGAGGTAAATTCCCACAAGGAAGTTGTTTTACATGTATATCCCCTCATCATTATAGGAATGAATGCCCTCAAGTCATTATTTTCTCATGGTGTGGAAAGAATCACAAGTTTGAGGAATGTTCGGATTTGTATGAGCATATGAGAAAGAAACAAAATTAGAATAAGGGAGTGGGAATGGTTAGAGTATTATACGTTGTGGAAGATAAGTGGATGTCAAAGATAACGCCCGATCCTGAGATGTTGCATGTGCTAGTCACTACACATGATGAGGAAACATTCTCTAGGAAATTTCTAAAGAAGAATCTTGTTATTTCAAAACATGAGTTGATAAATGCAAAGTATCTAGATCCTACCCATTAGAAAGAGGTATGTCAAGAGACTATGGAGGTTATTATAAACTTGCAGGGTGAGATACTATGATTGAATGAACAGTTACGGAAGCTAGAGTAGTTAAAGGAATTTTAGCTTCCTTAGAATGATGTTGATGACTTGAAGGAGGTTTGTAAGATGCTCCACCAAGAAAATATCATTCCTTTGTTAGGGGAATGGTCAAGGGAGAAGATACTGCATGTTGGATATGAGTGTAAAATACAAATATTTCATGTAAACTTGCCTCCTCACAGTATTGAATATGAGAAAGAGATCACCTTGAATGTAGTTGTTGAGTAACATACTGACTGATACAGGTGTAGAAGTGAATGTAATCACTTTGGATGCATGGAATCAAATGGTAAGACCACCATTACAACCATCTTTGAATGTGCTTTATATGGAAAATAGGACTAGAGCCATGAATGTTAGAGTACTAAAAGATGCCACTATTAGAATTCAAGGGGACACATTTACTTGGGACTTTGAGGTCTTGGCGGTTATAGAAGCAGATAGTTTTCTAGCATTACTTGCGCACCCTTAGTGTTACGTGAATAATGCTGATCTACACTTTAATAAAGGTTATATCAATTTTGAGAACAAGGAAGAGTGCGTGTGATTATTCTATTGATAGATGGGAAATTTGTACCTTATGTGGAGCCATTAAGTGAGGAGGATCTTAATAGAATTCATGTGCGCACCATCAGAGATATTGAATCTACTGATCCATCTAAAGAAGACATTATTCAGCAGGATGATGCTCAGTCTATGAGTAATACAACAAGTGTTGCCTATGATAAATCCGCACATGGAACATATGAAATGGTTGGATGAGAGATCAAGAACATATTTACACATGTGATCAGGCCATGCACTGTTTGATGTTTGAGCCACAACCAGGTACCCCGGTACACTAGTGAAGGAAATCCTGACGTATTTCTGCGCGCCATGGAAGCACAATGGATGAATGTGGTTGACAAAAGGAATATGCTGATTTATACCCTGCATGAAATAGTTACGTGTTAGTGGATTACACACAGAGATAACCTTTTTGGGTGGAAAGAAGTGAGAATCACTTTGTCTATTAGATTTCTTAGGAGCAATGTACCTTTATAGATATGCTAATTTCATGGAAAAGATTCTGCTTCGCACCACATTCAAAAGTGTGAAAAACTTTGGATGGAGGGGCAGGAGGCCTTACCACCATCAATCTCAGTACATAAGTTCTACACCAATCTAAGTCATCGTGCACGTGCATGGTATGTTCAAGTAGAGTTAACAAGAGCAATAGTTAATTGGTAGGAAATGACTTCAGGTATGATTCATGATGAGGGTTGTCAATCCTTGCCATTAATAATGTCAATCTGGGTTGGTGTCTAAAGGCTGTATGCATTAAGATAAAAAAGATCTTAGAAAGTAGCTCCTTTAAACACAATCAAAACTTGCATAAAATAAATCACACCTGTAGAAATTTAAAGGCACACTTGTAGAAATGTAAACACACTTGCATAAATTAAAATTGTTGAATTGGAAATAACTGAAAGATAAAAAAGACACCTACATGTTCACAACAAAAAATGTATTGAAGAAGGATCACATAACATGAAATCAGAAGTTTACAATAAAAGGAAAATTGTAGAAATAAAGAAACAAACATTAACACCTTGATCCATCTTCCTTGGAATGAGTGGCTAGCTCATTCTTTGGAAGAGGACTTAATTCACATTTTTAATTCAAAACTTGCAGGATAAATTTACTTCAAAAGATTAGAAAGAAAGAACAAATCTTTATTTCTTGGGAGAAAAGCATTACATATCTTAGTGTGGAAAGTTACTTTTATAATTCATGCATCCAACTAGCTCCTTATTTTAAGAAATACAATCTAATTTCATTTTTATTCTAATCCTAACAACTAAGATCTCCATCTCCACAAAATATGGAGAGAGATATATTATTGGAGTCAAAGTCTTATCTCACTTATTTTAGAATGATTTGTTCCCAAATATTCTCCTTGCTTTTCAGTAACAAGAACCATAATGATTTTATTCCTCTACATTATTGGAAGGAGGATTTTCCTTAAAATATGATTTTGACCAAATAAATTTCTCATATTTTCCATTTGACTTTGTTTTTTTGACTGTGGAACTTTTGACACTTGTCTGATACACTTTTTCCTCGGACTACAATTCACTAAAAGTTAGATTTATCTTCATTGGTAAAACTTGTTGCAAATTTGAATGAGTTTTTTTTTAAAAACATTTATATGAAGAAAAACCTCTCTCAGATTTTATGTTTGACTTTTCTGTTTTAGTTTATGGAACTTTTAGCGCTCTTCTGATACACTTTTCCTCGGACTGCAGCTCACTAAAAGTTAGATATCTCTTCATTGGTAAAACCTGTAGAAAACATGAATGATAGTTTTGTTAAACACATTTCTATGAACAAAAACCTCTCTCATATTTTCCATTTTACTTTTCTGTTTCTGTTTATGGAACTTTTAGTGCTTGTCTGATACACTTTTCCTCGGACTGTAGCTCACTAAAAGTTAGATATCTCTTTATTGGTAATACCTGTAGAAAATATGAATGAGGTTTTTTTTAAACACATTGATATGAACAAAAAATCTCTCATATTTTCCATTTTACTTTTTTGTTTCTATTTATGGAACTTTTAGTGCTTGCTTGATGCACTTTTCCTCATACTGCAGCTCACTAAATGTTAGATCTCTCTTTATTGGTAATACCTATAGAAAATATGAATGAGGTTTTTGTTAATCACATTGCTATGAAAAAAAAAATCTCTCATATTTTCCATTGGATTCTCTGATCTTTCACAATTCCTCAAAAACTGTCAAAATCTGCTTAGTTCCGGAACTAAGTCTGCGAGTTCTAGAACTAAGCATGTGAGTTCCAGAACCAACTTAAAACAACTATAACTTTTTCATACAATCTTGGATTGAGATGATTATTTTTTGAAATTGCATAATTTTTTGAGAGGAATCTGAAAATGAAATTAGATTTGAGTTTAGATATACCATCCATGATCAATTCCATTTTTCTCAATTCTAGCATCATCTTTCCTTTATGGTATGCATGCAAAAGACTTTGCATATTTTCCCAAATAATCAATAGGGTTAGTCAAAAAAATAGAAAAAAAATATTTCTAAAGAATGAACTAGATATATATCCTATATTCTATCTCAAGCAAACTATATGTTCCTAGATTACATTTAAATCCACTTTTAAAGGTAACTTGGAAGGACAAAATAATGGTAATTTATGGCCAATTTATGGCCATATCAATTCAGACCTTTGAATATTTTTCTTCTAAAATTTCAGTGAATGAAGCATTACAAATTATAAAGCACATTACGATGGGGGATGGTGTAAAGTTTGAGAAAATCCTATTAGATATGTTTGGAGAGTTATATTTGGAGGTGCGCTTTGATGAAGAGGAGACTGATGAAGAACAAATTTGGCGCACTTGATTAGAGAAAGATAAGGGTAAGCTAGTTTACATGATTGATGATGAAGAGGTAGAGAATTTAGATGTTAACAACACTGTAGGTATGCGTAAGGTCTTGGATAGTGCCGATGAGAAGGCGTGTGCATACCATGAACCTATGAAAATGAATAAGATCAATATTGGAACAAATAAAAAACCTAAAGAGTCAATTATTAACGACTATTGGTATGAACAAGAGGTGGCTAAGATAAATGAGTTTTTGTGTGACTTCCAGGACTTATTTCCTCAAGGATATCATGAGTTGAAGGGAGTGCACCCCTCTTTGGGTGAAATGAGGATCAAGATAAAACAAGGTGCACAACCGGTTAGCAAGAAAACTTAGAGGATGAATCCTAATATGCACATCAAAGTAAAGGAAGAGATTGATAAGATGTTGAAGTCTAGAATTATTGATCCCACTGAGGAGTCAGAGTGGGTTAGCCCTATGGTGATAAGCATAGAGAAAGATGGTAGGATAAGAATATGTGTGGATTACAGAGATTTTAATGCTTCCTGTGTTATAGATCCTTTTCCCACACCATTTACTGAGAAGATCCTGGAAGGTGTCACAAGGCGTGAGATTTACTCCTTCACTAATGGATTTTCTGGTTATCATCAAGTGGGCATAGCAAGAGAAGACCAAGAAAAGACAACTTTCACCACTGAGTGTGGAATTTTTGCATATACAGTTATGCCCTTTGGGTTGAAGAATGTGCATGCAGTATTTTCACGCATTGTTAAACATGCATTTGAAGAATTTATACACAAGTTTTTATAGGTTTATTTGGATGATTGGACTGTATATAGGCTGGTAAAAGATCACTGTGACAACTTGAGACTCATGTTTGAGAGATGTAGGTAGTTAAACATCTCCTTAAATATTAAGAAGTGTATATTTGCTACACCCTTTGGAACTCTATTGGGGCACATTATTTGCAAAGAAGGCTTGTTGGTAGATTCTTCTAAGGTTACAATTATCCTAGGATTAGAGGGACATACCAATCAGAGCGAGGTTTGTGGGTTATTAGGAAGTAGATGTTATTATAGAAAGTTCATTAAGGGATATGCTAAGATTTTTGTGCCCTTAGAAGAATTATTGAGGAGTAAGGGAAATTTTCTTTGGGATGAGGCATAACAGCTAACATTTGATACATTGAAGGAAACACTTACTTCTGCACCCATTCTACACTTTCCTTATTGGAATAAACCGTTTCATGTACATGTTGATGCCTCTGGCATGGAAATTGGCGTAGTGTTAGCACAACCTGGAGATGAGATTTTTGATCATCCTATATGTTTTGCAAGTAGGAAGTTAATACTAGCTCAATAGAATTATATAACTATGGAGCGCGAATCATTGTCCATGATTTATGTGTTTCATAAGTTTAGAAAATAATTTTTAGAAACTCCGTTTATCTTTTATACATATCACATGACACTTAAGTACTTGGTTAATAAGCCCATTTTACACGGGCACATATACTGGTGGATACTCTTGTTTTAGGAAATTGACTTTATAGTGGTGGTAAAGCTAGGAAAGAGCAATTATGGACTAGATCATTTGTCAGGATTAACTTAGGCAAGGAAACGTAGAGCATTGATGAAAAAATATTAGATGCACATCTATTCAGATTGAACCGCGCACCCTATGAATTAGAAGACATTTCTATATTTTTACGTATTGGTGTGGCGCTTGAAGGGATGAAGAGCTTAGGGAATAAACAACTTGTCATACATGTTTTTCCCTATATGTTGATCAATGGAGATTTATACAAGCTAGGTTAGGATGAGGTTTTGCAACGGTGTTTAATTGAGCATGAGCATGAAGATATTATGAAGGAATCTCATGGAAGAATTACCGGTGGAAATTATGTAGGTAATGATACCACGCGTAAGATTTTTCTAGTTGGCCTTTAGTGGGAAACACTATATAAGGATTGTAAATAATATGCCAGAGAATATGATCATTGTCAGTGACTCAGGAAGATTGGGCATAGAGATGAGATTCCCTTGAGGCCTATTATGAGTGCATGAAATTTTTGAGAAATGAGCGATTGAATTTGTAGGGCCTATTTCCCCACCGATGTGTAGGATTGGGTCATGCTATATTCTTACATGTACAAATTATCTGACAAGTTCGGTGGAAGTGACACCTACAAAGTATTACATAACAACTACTGTAAAAATTTTCTTATGGGAAAACATTATCAGTAGGTATGGATGTCGATTGAGTTTGACGAGTGATAGGGGCACTCATTTCCTTAATGAGATTGACAAAATATTATTGGATGAGTTTATGGTGGTGAATCACAAGACAATGCTCTATCACCCACAAGCCAATGGGACTACTGAGGCTTTCAACAAGATATTGGGACATAAATTGACAAATATTTATGATGTTGGAAGGAAGGACTGGGATGATAAAGTCTCTACTGTACTTTGGGCATACATGAAAACTTACAAGAGGTTGAATAAAACCACACCCTTTCAGTTGGTGTTTGGCACATAGGCTATTTTACCATTGGAATTCATGTTACCTTCCCTACGTATTACGTGCACAGCTAGATTGGATGATGAGAAAACACTTGAAGAGTGTATAGATAAATTGATACAGTTGGATGAGAGGCACAACATCGCACGTTGGAGCCAGAAGATGGAAAAGGAAAGGAAAAAGGCATGACATGATATGTATATTACAAATAAATAATTTGAGGTCGGACATATGCTTCTACTTTACGATTCCAAGTTTTTGTTCCACCATGGGAAGTTCTAAGTGCATTTCTTAGGACCATATGTCATAACTTATATACTTGATTCAGGAACTTGCCAGTTACAGGCGTTGGATGGAACTCAGTTTCTTGGTTACTTTAACGGGAGTAGGCTGAAGCCCTACTATAAATAGTCTTCTTGGTATTTTTAATAAGGAGGTTTGTCAGTTAGAATATATTCCCATTTAATACATTTCCTTTATATGTGTTTTTTTTCATCGTTGCTATGCTTTGTCAATTTAGTTCAATGTTTTGTTGTAACAAGCACATTTGTGCACCAATAGTTGACTATTATCTAGTGAATGAATGCATAGAGGACCACACATACTTTTAGTGTGGGATGGAGAAGATATAGGATAAATGAGCCATGATTGAATGATATATGGAGGATGGATATACATAGAAGAAATATGGTGTAGGTGTTTGAGGTAAAGGTGTGGATTAAGGAAAATTTATCATAGATAAAGGTCACACATAGATGGATGGATGCATAATGTAACACAAGGTAGGAAGCAACATAGGAAACTACTTGGTGTGAGGCACAGTGGATAGGTACTTTAAAACATGAAGGCATGCGAGAGGAGGTTTATGGATAAGAAGTAGTGGGTGTGCCAAAAGGTTACGACTGGGGTACATAAAACTCAACACGGAAAAGTTATTTACTAAGCGCGAAAAGAGAAAAAAGGCATAATTAATGCTGAGTACGGTGGTCAATAAAGAGAAATAAATGTGGGGAAATTTGAAATATTTATATAAGGAAGGGTTGAGATATCATTTTTACCTTTCATTGTGAAGTGAAGTGTTCGAGCGAGTTTGAAGAGTGAGCTGAAGAGCGAGTTTTGAATGTGAATGCATGAAAGAGTGAATATAGACATCAAACTAGAGATATTTGTGCATGAAATTTTTTGGAGCTCCATCAGAGAAGGTGTTTGAGTAGAGAAAAGGCATGTGGGGAGAAAATATGTGGGTTAGGGTTCGAGGTAATGCTATGGAATGAAAATTTTAAGTTGCAGAGTCTTTCACCATTTTCTTTGTGGATGGGACAAAATAGATAAGGTTATGGGCTAAGGAGGAATAAATTTTGTGATGGTTGGTTGGAGGTTATGTGCACTTTCTGACTTCTTAATCCAATGATGGTTGTGTGATATTCCTTTTGGTTGGGAGGAACTACTTGAAATACAAAACAAGACCACAAAAGAGAGTTAAACAATATATGCTAGTGGGATGCCTAGCGTGTGTTAGATCCAGGAAGTGTGGTACTTCCTTGGTGGTAGTAAACCCACTGTTTAATACAAATTAACTTAATAAATGATGTAAATAAATAATTTCCTACTGTAGTTGATATGATTTAGGTATCTCATCCAAATACAATAAACAAATCTAATGTAATAGGCTAGGTTATGATCAGATCTGGAAGTAGGGTAGGTAGTCGAGGTGCTGGGACAAGTCACGATCAGATTCTAGGTAGCTTGGGTCACTTGAATGTAGGTTATTAGGATTTTGTTTTTGGAAAGGTTACCAAATATAGAGACCGATGTCAGTGAGGTGTGAATGATGATGGTTAAGAGGGAATCAATGACGGTTAAGCCGAGATGGTAGAAATTCAATAAACTAGGTTTTGGGGGTTTGTCTGAGATTAAACAGAGATGGTAAGGGGTATAGTTAGGTCTATGGAGGTGTTGGGAGTACTCAAAGGTATTCAGGAATCAAGTATAGGTGATTAAATGATTGTGGGTGATGGAATGTTTGGTTCACAGGAAGGTAACAAGGGTGGGATGAAAAATGCAAATAGATGCTGATAAACAGAGATGAAGAAACTTTATAATCTAGACAAACATGAAATGATGCAGGTTAGAGATAAACTTACTGGTATTTTCAGATTTGATGGCTCAGTGATGGTGACAGTTGACTTGTGGAATGGTTCTTAGTGCCGTGGCAGTGCTTCCCTAGAATTCTACCATGAATGCAAAATGCCTTCGGATTTGTCTTGGTGTTGGCTATGGCTGTCTGGATGTGTGTATGCAATGAAAAGTTGCAAAAGCTATGGAATGAGGCTAAAGAACCTCAAAGCTTTGCTAACTCATCCATGCACCATGAGATAAGAGCTAAATAAGAGTTAACATATGCATGTATAAATTTGAAACTAACATTCAAATCCTAGCATATATAATACTCTCTACTCCATGAAAGCTTAATAAAAATGAACCTAGTTAGATTCTAAGCAGTCAAATTAGATGTGTTGTTTGTTTCAATGGAGGTGAAAAGGTCTCTCTAAAATGGCTACAAGACCAAGTTAGATACCCTCCTGCTAACTTATTATGAAGTTATGGATGTGAGATGTAAGAGCTTCAACACTGGAGGATAGCCAAGATAAAATGCCTATTAGCTTGGCTAATGAAAATGAGGTCTAATGCCAATATCTTCAAATGTGAGAGAAGGAATTGTGAGTAAAGTTGTGTTATGTAAAATTGTGTCTTTGAATGGGTAGGCTTAGCCTTGTATTTATAGTTTTTGGTTTAGAAGAATTTGGAATTTGGGTGCATGTCGGACTAAAGATCAAAAAGCACTTTTAGATTAGATTAGGATAAACATGCTTTAGGATTAGTTAAGCTTGGTTTAGGCTAGTTAAAATTTGATCATCAAGTGATTAGAGACAAATTGAGAGTTGGGAGGGGTCTGCATAACCAATTGTGACTGATAGATAGCCTACAAAGCCGATAGAATTGGTCTAGAGAGAACTAGGGAGGTTCTGAATGGTCGAAAGGAGGAATGTTTAGATAATAAGAGAGATATTAGCCAAATTAATCTGATTATAGGAGGAATACAACCAAGAATGTGTCGTGAATGGGCATCCGAGAATGGAGTGAAGAAGGGGTGATTAACAAAGTGTCGTCAATCGAATGGATTGAATGAAATGCTAAGAGTAAGCATGTTTTAGGTGTCTACATTTTCCCCTCTTTGAGGTGGCATAAGTAACATCACTTCAAAGAAAGTAGACAAGCATAAACAAGTAGAAATTTTTGAAGGGATAGAAGAAAAATGAGTAGAATGGAGGATGCCCCCTCGATTGACGATTGAAAAGATGACAGAAAGAGAACATAAGAAAGAATAGTGTGGAGAAGAAGAAAGGGGATATAGAAGAAAAAGGAGTACGAGGAAGAGGGATTGAGCTAACATCCATCCAGTGCCTTTTAAACAACTTTACTTTTCATCATATTGCTAGTGATCTTCATCATCGGTCCTTATTGAAAAGAATGAACAGAAGTGTAGTATTACATGGAAAGCCATATACGAACAAATGTCCATTGATAAAAACCCTAACTCCATGCAACATGCAAAATTTAATGCAATACGAGAAAGTAAAAGATGCCTAACTCCATGCAACATACATAATGCAATGCAATAAAAGAACGTAAAATATTCCTAACTCCATGCAACATACATAATGTAATGCAATATGAGAAAGTAAAAGATCTAAACTAACAGAGAAAACACAACATAATTTTTTTGTTATTGAAATTCAGTTCCAACCTGTGCGAGTTAATGAAAAGGGTTAATGATGGTGCCCCAAGCAAGGATACATGCAAGGGGAATAATGGAGGACACTTCGGTCCGATGAAAAAGTAATGTGCACTACGAAACAATACTAGGCAACTCATTATGCCCCAAAGTATAGACGAAGTAAGCAACCTAGCTTTTGTTTATGGAGGTAGATCAAGATGATCCACGAGTCACACACATGAACAGGTGAGAACTAAAGAGTGACGTTTTGCAAGATGATTTTCAATTTTTATAAGTTTTTTAAAACATATTTGAATGTTTTTGATGATTCTAACATATTTGAATGTTTTGTGATTTCGAAAGTTTTCTAAAACTATGTACAAGAAGACAAGGAAGCGTGGATGCCCCTAGTGATGGATGGGATGTACAAGGGCATAAGGCCACGTGCGTATGAGAAAGGTGAAGATGTGAAAATTCCCCAACAAATAGGTGGGAGTATTCAAAGGGAAAATCTTCACAGGTAGAAGCGGGACCCAAGGCCATTATGGATAGGTTCAACATGATGATGAACGTAAACCAATGAAGTTATGAGAAGAAGCAAGGATGCTCCCAGTGTAAGTTGGCCTTAAAGCACATGATAGAAAGGAAGGAGAGAGATTGCTTTTGTGAAAGGGGAAAAAGGTGTCTGAAAACATGGAAAAAAAGTAATCTTATACACATGGATGTTTTGAATGAATTAGAAGAATGATGTGAATGATATGAATGTAGCTTAGAAGCCTCACGATGAAGAAGTGATTAGCCAAAGGCACAAATTGTGAGACGAGATAAGGACTAAAGTAAGAGTTTGAACAAGGTCCAAAAAAGACACTTGGTAACATACTAATCCTGCCTACTCATAGAGATCCAATGTGTGGAAGTGGAATTTAATTACCTCTTGAAGGGAAGATTTAATATACAACAAGTGAAGACACCCTAGCCCATGTGTTAGACTGATTTATTTTATAGATGATAGGTGATTTGTGAATGAAGGGTGGAAGGATAGCCCTACATTGCTCCATTTTCAGCCAGACATCCATAGCCCCGACGGAGATGTATTTGATTCTAATTGCAACATTGATCTACTGCCAACCAGGCGTCCATAGCCTTGATAGAGATGATTGGAAATACCCCAAGAGAGAGTAATATATCAATTTGCTTTTGCTCTTAGCTTTTAGATTTTGATTTTTTGATTGATTTTGATTCTTTTGCTTTCTAAAAACTTATTTCATCTCTCTTGTTTGACAAGGGGTTAAGAACCACTGATGGCTTGATGGAAGGAGGTGGAAGTGATTATGATGATGACATTGGCTAGTGTCAACAAATATGTCCAAAATTTCTTTGCAACAAGTTTATTAGATGTTGAATGTGATAAGATCTCTAAGAGGTCAGTCGTTCTTTAATTTACCAAGGTTATAAAAGACTAGGGTAAAACAAATACTATAGAGATAAATGTCACAAAATTTGTATGAATAGGCTAACCAAATTATCACTGAAGGGATGAAAATGGTAGGAAGACTTGCATAATAACAACAAGGGAAGAAAGAAACATCCATGTGTACGAAATACATGATTGTAATGTTTGAGAAAATGTACCTTTGATTTTTTAATGTTTTCTCAATGTTTTTGTATTTTTGCATTTGTTCTTTGATTTTTAGCTTTTTGATAGTTTTTAGAAAGTTGGGACCAACAAAGTCACTCTGCGTGGTAAGATCCAACAACGATTTCTGTGACTTCCTTGATAAGGGAGACTAGGCATGTTTGTTTATCAAGAGTCATGTTATCCCTGATCTCAATGATTGAGGTGAGCTCGTACTCAACAAATGACTACGATTTATCCTTAAACAAGGATTGTTTATGCAGGAGCTTGAGTTACCTATCCATATGTTTCTACACTTTATGCCAAATTTGATGGTTGCGTTGATGTACGATTTTGAATCACGCTTGATTTACAATTTTGATATTGTTCGAGTTGTTGGGGGATTTTAAACTCTTGGAAGTTTTGATCCGAGCTTGATAATGAACCTTTTTGGGTTTCTTATAAGTTGATGCATGACTTGTCTGATCTTGAGTAGGAGAAGAAAGAGAATGTTGACGTTTAGAACTGATGTGAGAAATGACCGCGGGCTTACCACAACCATTGATAGAAGAAATATGTGATGAATGAAAAGGATACGGTCCAAGAATTGAAGAGTATGGGATACGAGGAGGTGAACCAATGATAGAAGGAAATGAAGGGCTGCTAGAATATGGCCCTAAGATGGAAGAAGTTGGGCTACGAGGACATGGCCTGAGAATATAATAATATGATGAAGGGCTACTAGGGCGTGGCCCAAGTATAGATGAGGAGGGACTACTTAGAGGCATCCCATAGATAGAAGAGGATGAAGGGCTACTAGGACGTGGCCCAAGAATAGAAGGTAATGGGCTACTAAGAGGTGACCCAAAAGTAGAAAATGGAGGGATACTAGGATCTGGCCCCAGGATAGAAGAAGTCAATGGGATACTCAATGGTGACCGAAAGAGAGATTTTGATTTAGGAATGGTGATATATAAGGAATGATTTGGTAATGAGAAGATAGGCATGGCTCAATGCTAGACCCCAACATCTCATCATGCTCAGAAGAAGGTGAAGATGGAATAGAATAAGAATCAAGTTCCATGACCTTAGGATTTTCCTCTATGTTCTGATAAAAGGAATCAAATTCTTTTCCCCAATACGCGAGCGTATTGAGTTCTAGAAATAATCCTTGTTTGCAATCCTCTAGAGGGATATCTTCATGTACTCTAATTGTTTCTTCATTATGAGAGAAATCAATCAGTAGAGGTTATTTTTCTTTAGTCATAGAAGGTTGAATAGAAGAAATAGGTCTGATAAGGAGGGAAGATTGATTGACAAACAAGATGACTCAAGAGAGGAAGTATGATTGGAGGCAAGCGTCTCATGAATGGACGATTTGGATTTGGACCTATGTCATTTTTCTAGAAGATGATGTAATGTAGATTGGAAACTAGGATCACATAGCCATTCGTTAAGTTGTGACGTAGGATTCGAATTAGATGATTGAATAGAGGTAACCCAAGTCATGGAACTCTTTGACGAAGGAAGAGGTCGTTGAGATGACTAATGAAGGAGGTCCTGTGAAGAAAGGGAGGACTGTGACTGAAGAACCAAATTAGATGTCCGATCGATGAAACTTGGAGTCACACGAGTCTTCAAATGAGGAAGACATCGTTGAGATGAGTTGGAATAAAGGTCCTGCGAAGGAAGGGAGGACTGTGATTCAAGATTTGATCTAAGGGTATCAAAACAATAGTTCGGATCTGAATCTTTAGAAGAAGAGTGGGAATCTAAATGGTAGTTTGGACCTAAATCATAAGAAGAAGAGTGGGGGGAACTTGAATAATAATTTGGATCAGAAGCATCCAAAACATATTACCGACTATAAGCTGAAGGTGGGGAATAGGGTACCCAGATGGGCCCTCTAGCACAAATAACCAAATGAGGTTTAGTTTTAATGGGAATCTTTTGATGTGAATACCTAAACCTAGGTTTGATATTGTAGTAAGTTTGAGAAACCACGTGATAGTAAATCATTTTTGTGTCGTTTAGGTGTGAATGCCTAGACCTAGATAGTGTGATGGAACTCCTTCAAAGGGAAGGAAGTGACATGTCGATTTGGGTAGCATAAGGGAAACCAACTAGAAATTTGGTAAGTATGGAGATGCGTGTGTGATTTTTCGAAGAAGGTCTAAGTAAAATAGACATTGTGATGATGCAATCTCGAATGAGATTGAAAATGATTGTCCTAAAAAACAATTTTTCTAGATGAATAATCACAAGGAACAATCATGCAATTGTGAAACACAAAGCCAATCAACAAGGAAATACACCATATGCAAATGTGTGTGCAAAGTGAGTTTGATGCCAAGATGATCAAAACAATGTCAATATTTACGTTAGGCTTGAAATGATCAAGGTGTAAATATTAACAAAGGGTAGGTGTGAATCCCAATCAAAGGATACAATGACACGTTCAACAACCAACAAGGCCAAAATGTTAAAGGGCGAGGTTTACAAATGTAAGCCATGTAACCACACCAATTTGGACATGTCTATCCAGCTTCACGGAGAAGTGAGATATTAGTGCCAAAGTGGTATTGAAATGACGTAAACACAGTAAGCGACACCTTTCAAGATTTGAAACAATGTTTGAAGTAAAACCAAGCCAAGGTATACTGAGGATGTGTTAAAATGTGCACAACATAATTCCAAAATGTGGATACTTAGATCATGTTTACGAAAAACATGACATAAGTGTTTCACTTGATTCTTAGATGTTTCTTTGAAATATTGACGAAACAAATAGGGTAACAGGTGTAGGAGGAATACCTGTCAAAATGTTGGTTGATGGGTTATTGCGCGTGTGTTGACTCCTTGATCCAAAAATGATCATGAGAACTTCCTTTTGGCTAGGAGGAACTACCTGAAATAGAAAGCAAGACCACCAAAAAGAGTTAAACAATATGTGTAGTGAACTACCTAGCGTGTGCTATATCCAGGAAGTGTGATACTTCCTAGATGGATGTCAGTCCACTGTTAAAAATGATTTAATGTGGGTAATGAAGTAAATCCCATTGCAATTAAAATGATTTGGGTATCTCATCCAAAATACAATAAGAAAGATCTCATGTAACCGACTAAGTTAAAATAAGATCCGAAGGTCAAGTAACTGGTTCTGGGTCTCTATAGGTCTGACAAAGGTCTCAGGAAGATCACAGGTGAATAAGGGTGATGTGGGAATAGGTGGATAGGTCACTGTTCTAGGTTATATGGGTAAACACAGAGAATGATGCCGGTTAAGGGTGACCGACGACGGTTGGATGTAACTGGTGTCAGTTACTGTGGAATACTAGGAATGCCACAAGATGGGCTCTAGTTTTCCCTTATGATTGCACAAGGAATTGATTGGTTGGAAAGAGGTATTAGGTTGTTTGGGTAGGGTTTGATGAGGTTTTAATAGGTATGTGGAGGGGTGAGTATGAATGGAGGTCAATGGGTGGCTAAGGAAACAAAGAATGACAATATAATGATGAAACCAATGAACCAAAGAAATAAACTGTTCCACTTACTTGAAATCTGGTCATGGGTGTCTGTGAGTGATGAATGGAGGTACTGGTAAGAGGTTGAAGGGTGCAGATGATCACCAAACATAGGAAAGCTTCTGTATGGGCTGCATGTGCATTCCTTTTTCTTTGTTGGAGAAAATCCTTGCTAGGGTGAGTACTGGATGGCTGTGCAAGATAAAATGCTTGATCTCCTTGTTTGCATGCGTGTTCTCGCTGAAATTCATTCTCATAAGATGCGATATCTCTCAGGAATGTGCCAATGTTTACCAACCTCAAAAATAAGGTTGTTTTGGGGATTAAAAGGTGACCGATGGTGGTCCCGGCTTAACCGGTGATGGTTATGGGTAACCAACATTGGTCAAGGTGGGATTTCCTAGGTTTACTAAACTAGGCAGATCCTCTTGATTTTATGGGATCTCGTGTCATTCACCCATGGATTAAATTGGAAGCTTCTTGTAAGCATGCGGGAATGTGGTTAGATGGAATGTAGGCATTGATTTTTAGGGGTTTGGGTAAGTCTCAGTTGGTTATGGAAAATTACTAAGAATAGGTCTTAGGGTGAGTTGGCTTGATGAGGTGTCTAGGTGAGATGTATGTGGACATTATCCCTAATTAAGATATTTAAATAATAAATATGGTGAGGATAATGAATTAATTTAATTAAATTAATTAAATTAATATTGGTGGAGTGAAGGGGGCCATGGCTAGGTTAATGTGATGAAGGGTGTTTATTTGTCGAGGGACTAAAGGGGAGTGTGACCTAATTTTAGTGTCTACATTTTGCCCCTTTTTATTGCGTAGCTTGTATTGGTAAGCGACGCTAATAAAAATAAGATGTGGTTGCCCCATGTGTGGGTGAAGGTGATTCCCCTCAAACTAGGAACTGACAAGGCAGAAGGAAGAATTGGTGGGTGGTTTGATAAAAGGTGAATGTGAGAAAAGGAAAGGTGGGGAATGGGGGGAAAAGGGGTTAAATATCTACTTGGGAAATCTAGGTAATGGGTCAGGGTCAAAGGTAGTAACTGTCAAATGCATGCACACGTACAAACTACCCATGCTACTGGGTTGAAGAGCAGGAAAAATCTACATCATCTAAGGTCGATAGGTTTATCCAAACAAGTTTGAAGTGATTCTGATATCCAAGGTATAGGATATGGTCAGGAACCACAATGTAGTTTAGGTGCAGGAATGTGTAGGTATGTTTCAGTACACCAAAGGTAGGGTCAGAATAAATGGTCACGACAATAGGCTAGGTAAGGTCATTAGGTCAACAACACAGGTAACAATGCCGCAAAGTATAGTGAGTACATGAGGTCAAAGGTCACTAGAGATGGTCCAGGTATAAATATCTAGGTCACGGCGTGGGTAAGGCTGAGGTATGGGTAAAATAAGGTCTCCCCAAAGGAGGATGAGATTAGGTAGGAAATGATGAGGGCAGGAGGGTGAGGTAAATGGTTTGGGTAGAGGTTGGGTGGGGAAAATGATCAGGGTAAGGGTTAGGTGTGGAAATAAAAAGAGTGATGGGTAGGGTAATAGGGTAAAATGTTGGGTTAGTGCAAGATAGGGTGAATGATGCCGGTCAAGGGTAACCAATGCCGGTATAAGGAAACTAACCACGGTAAGGTAGGGCATGTGACCGATGCTGGTGAAGGTGAACCTGCTTTGGTTAGGTCATGTTTTTTATAAAAATAAAAAATCCATG
Source organism: Taxus chinensis (assembly GCA_019776745.2). NCBI lineage: Eukaryota > Viridiplantae > Streptophyta > Pinopsida > Cupressales > Taxaceae > Taxus > Taxus chinensis. Next base: position 11,166,218 of record CM034148.1, read on the forward strand.
TGTTTTGTGTTATTCATTTGTCATATTGCGATTTGAGAAAACAAAAAAAGAGAGAGAAAAAAGGGAAAAGTGTCCAGATGGAATAGAGTGTTAAGTTGGCGGTGTGAACGGAGGGTGATTGGTTGGTGAGAGGTGGGTCCACATGATCGGTGCGTGTGATTCGATTGGTTGGAGATGCGGGTGGAGATTTAGTGATGGCAGAGGTCGGAGAGGGATCAGGTGGGCCACCAGTGCAACGACTAGACATGCCACCAAGACGATGACAACATGATGAGGTAAGCATCCAACTCTAGTTGTATTTGGTTAGATAGATTATAGGATTTGCAAATTGTTTTGTGGTTTTTATTTTGGCTGGGGGAAAAAATTAAATTTTTGAAATGGGGGGAATAGTGGGTAAAATAGGAATGGGGAGGGAAATAAATTGGAGAGGAGGGGATGGTATGAGGTGTAATGGAGGTTTAGGTAATTTTAGGTGGGTAAATAGGGCAAGGGGGAAGTTTTTTGAGAAAGGGGGGTTTTGGGGATTTGTCGACACTAAAATTTTCCTCCGTAATTTCTATTTCATTAATGTATGTATTAGGAATAGGATGTTGTTAAGTGTAATTAGTAGTAGCGTCCGATAGAAGATAATGGCGCCGTCAGTACGGTGCCACCAATAATGTAGAGTACGGTAACAATCAAAGTACAATAGGATGTTGTAAAAAGTAAATATTTGTCGTAAGTGGTCCGGTAATGTTAAAATGTCAAAGTTGGGATAAGTAGAGAAGTAGGGTCTACATGATTAGGAATTAGATATATTATATTTGTAATAAAGACAAAGAGTGATGTCATAAATATTTTGTGTATTTTATTTGTGGAAAAGTCTAAAAAGGTGGAACCCATGTGAGATGATAAGGTTTATCTTATCTTAGAAGATAAGCCTACATGTAAAGGCAAGGGTTTAGGCATGAAATATGATTGGCCGGAAGAGATTTCCTATCCTATCTTAGAGATAAGATGGATAAGCCTAAATTCCTATAAATAAAGAGGCCACCCCCTCATTTAGCATAGAAGGAAGTAGTGAGAAATATTGTAAGTGTGTAAAGGAAGCCATCATTTTGAAGGTGTGTTAAAGAAGCCATAAAGAAGTGTAATTGTGAAGTTTCTCCCATAGTTATTGTTGGAAAGCAAGTGAAGTCAGTAACAATTGAAGTACCTCATGGGTGAGATTGTAACAATTTCATGTTGATATTATAATTTACACTTATATTTCAGATTTATCGTCATTCCTTCTTATCATAGTCTATGGTATTCTTGTGTTATGTTTGTTGTTGTGTTTCCAGATTCCATCCACCAAACTAAAAGCTGTGCATTAGTAAATAATCATAGCACGAGGAGTTCCTGGTGATGACATTTTGGTTCCGTTGCCGGGACCCTTCCTCGTTGGTGGATTTTCTGGAGAGATATTCCCACTTAGTCAAAAATCATTTGGAGAGTAACCTTGTTTTTACTGTGCATAGTAGTTACCATGGTAAATTCACTTTTTACCATGAATAGTATTTACCGCAGTAACTTCACTTTTTACCGTAAATAGTGTTTACCATAGTAAAGTCAGTTTTTACCGCAGTAAGTCAAGTTTTACCATAGTTTACCATGGTCATTTCTATTTTACTGTAGAAAAGTGTAAAGTCACTTTCTATTATAGTGATTCCAATTATTTGTGCACACAAGTCTTGTTGATTGTACTTGTGGGTTGGTATTTCACTGTGGTTACTTTTGAAAATGGGGAAGATTCCTATATTTTCAGCTCAATCTAATGAAGATGCTTCCTCTTTCATTCAAGATTTTAAATGATCTTGTATTTGTAATGGCCTTATAAGAAGGGAACAATGGACTGAATTTTTTCCTACCTTTTTGGATGGTTCAGCACTTAGGTGGTTTGAAACATTAGGTGAAAATGTAACAAACTCATGGGATTTATTAACTGAAAGTTTTCTTGAAGAATTTGGTGAACAATAGAAATATGTAGATCTCATGATTGAGATCACATAGCTAGCCCAAGGAGAGAAGGAGAAGATAAGAGATTATCATGCTCGTGTTCTAGAGCTAAGGAGGAAGCTCGATGCCCAGATCTGGAAGGAAGGATTAGCAGATGGGTTGATGAATGGCATGGATAATCTCCTCTGTAAGCACTTCATTCTTGGGATGAAGCCAGAGATCAGACAACAAGTGAAGTATGACCGCCCAGCTACCATTGAACAAGCAAAGGAGATTGCAAGAAGGCAAGAAGAAAGCATGGAAGAGGAGCCCAAAGAAATTTTTGCTAAAGTAGAGCCTACACCAGCACCTTTGGTTTAGAATTCACAACCACTCTCAGTGAGCACAAATATTTCTCCTAGTACATCTACTGAGTATGAAGATCTACTGAAGAAGATGGGATAGTTAACTATTAATCTTCTTCAAGAAAAATAATTTAGTTCTCAGGGAGGAGATCGAGGTCCACAAAGAAATATTTCTGAAGTTGTTTGTTATGGTTGTTATAAAAAGGGTTATTATAAGTATAATTGTCCAGATAGAGCTTCTACATCTGGTACAAGAGATAATGATAAAGGAAAAGCACCTGTGAATTCTTTTGATGTAGTAGATAAGAGCATAAATAATGAAGTAGATGTGTTTGTAACAAAAAGAAAGAAAGAAAAAGATAACCAAGATGGAAATGATCCTAAGAAGATGAAAGGAGAAACTAGTAAGAAACATAGGAGAAGAAAGTTGGGTGTGCAGGATTTTCTGATTTCACAGGGACAAGGACCATACTCCATCTTAGAAGATCTGTCCAAAAGGCCTGCAAATATTACATATGGTCAAATCTTAGCTATGTCTTCTGAGAAGAGGCGAGAGTTGCGAAGTGGACTCAATGCTCGACGAAGGAAGGAGGTTGAGGTCCCTGTTTTGGAGGCAGAGGTGGATCCCTATGCTCCACAAGCTGAGGTATTATGTAATGGTATTTCAATTCATGATGTCTTAGTTGATGGAGGTGCTGTAGTTAATGTAATGACCGAGTCTGTAATGAATATGTTGGGTTTAAAAATTGATCGCCCCTCAACACTTATGTTAAGGTCATTAAATAATGGAAAAACTAAACCAGAAGGTGTAGTTTCAAATGTGGCAATATCTATTATGGGTGTTATATGTGTGGTAGACTTTCAGGTGATGAAAAATGGTACTGTTGCGTATCCAATGTTGTTGGGAAGACCATGGCTAAGGAGAGTTCATGCAAGAAACTACTGGAATGAAGGCTTCATGAAACTTGGATGTGGTAGAGAGAGGGTGAAAATAAATGTGATCCCTCAGCATCATAAGGCAGAACCTGTCGATTCAAGTGATGAAACTGATGATTGGACATCCTCTGATTACTCTAGTACTAGTGAAGTGGACATAAAAGATAAAGAAAGTGAGTTTGATGTTTCGGTCATGGATATCCTTCCAGTCACACCGAATCATGACCCCATAAAATTATCTGAAGAAGAAATTGATGATCGTCTCCAACAAATAAAGATTGGTGATGCTGTGATGGAGAGTGAGAAGGAATCCTACCTCTAGCTCTTTCAAAGGTACATACACATATTCACTTTTGATTACAAGGAACTCCATCAAGTAAGTTGGGTAGAACATTCTATTGAGCTGGTAGATGGTGCTAAGCCCATAAAGCAAATGCCATATAGAAAGAATCCTAATTTTTCCAATACTGTAAAAGAAGAAATAGATAAGTTGCTTGATGCAGGATTCATATTTACTGTGGAGAATTCAGAATGGGTTTCTCCCATTGTGATCTCAATAAAAAAGAATGGGAAGCTACACATTTGTGTTGACTACAGGAAGCTCAATAAGGCAACAAAGAAGGATCATTACCCTCTTCCATTCTCAGATAAGATCTTGGATGAAGTAGCTGGCCAGGAGTGTTATAGTTTTGCTGATGGATATAGTGGCTACAACCAAGTTCGTATAGCAGAGAAAGATCAGTTGAAGACCACGTTCACCACTCCTTGGGGAATGTTTGCTTATAGAGTTATGCCTTTTGGGTTGTGTAATGCTCCAACAACATTCCAGTGTTTGATGAACAGGGTGTTCGAACCCTACATTGGGAACTTCATTAGAGTATTTCTGGATGATTTTTGCATCTATAGGAGCAAGATGGACCACCTGCACCAGATGGAGACAACATTTCAAAGGTTAGATGAAGCACAAGCCTCACTAAACCCTAAAAAGTGTGTCTTTGGATGTTCTAAAGGTGTTTTGTTAGGGCATGTTGTATCCAGAGATGGTATTGGTACTGATCCTGATAAAGTTTCAAAAATCAAAGAGTTACCATTTCCTATGAATAGAAGTAAGTTGAGATCATTTTTAGGCCATGTGGGTTACTATAGAAGGTTCATCAAGAATTTCTCAAAGATTGCACAGCCACTAACCCAGTTCTTGAAGAAGGATGTTACTTATGAACTAGGAAATAAGGTGCATGAAGCTTTTGAAAAACTGAAGGAAGCCCTGGTGTCTTCACCTATTTTAAAGAATCTAGATTGGAGAAAGTCATTCATTGTGTATACTGATGCCTCAGATGCAGCACTAGGAAGTACTATGAGCCAAAAGGATGAAAATGGGAATGATCATCCAGTTTACTTTGGGAGCAGACAAATGAGTAGTGCTGAGGTAAATTATACTGTAACTGAAAAAGAGGCTCTGGCTATCATTTTTGTTGTAAAGAAGTTTAGGAATTACTTGCTAGGGCAAAAATTCCTAGTTGTAACAGATCATCAGGCTCTAAAATATATTGTAAATAAGCCTAACCCATCAGGGAGGATAGCAAGATGGATAATTTTTCTAGAAGAATTTGAATTTGATATTATAGATAGGCCAGGAAAGAAGCATGTCAATGCAGATGCACTCTCTTGAGCCTATGATGGTTTAGGTTCATCTTGTGATGATGATGATTTCCCAGATGTAGCATTGTTATCCCTTGACACAATCCCTAGTGAATACATAGATATTTGGAATTATCTGAATGAATTCAAGTTTCCTGATGGTGCCAATACAAATACTAAGAGGAAAATTACTCAAGCCAGTCGTCCATATTCTATTCTGCATGGAGTATTATTTCAAATAGGACCTGATGGACCGTACAAGAGGGCAGTTGGACGTGATCAATGGAAGGAGCTGATAGAAGAATTCCAAAATGGTACATGTGGAGGAAACTTCTCTGGAAAACTTACAGCAAGAAGGATCTTGGATGCAGGTTATCACTGGCCCACTCTTTTTAGAGATTGTTATAATTATTGTAAGACATGTGATATTTGTCAAACACATGGTAACCGTAAGACTTCATCAGCTCCATTATGCCCTATTCTTCCACTTGGTTCCTTTGAAAAGTGGGGAATAGATATTGTAGGTCCACTTCCAACTACCCCACGCCAAAATAAGTATATTGTAGTTGCCACAGATTATTTAACTAAGTGGGTTGAAGCTAGGCTATTGAAAACAACTTCTATGGATGAAGTGGCAAGGTTCATATATGAACGCATTGTCACCAGATTTGGTTGCCCATTAGAAATTGTAACAGATCAAGGAAGCCACTTCATTAATGAGGTAGTAGAAGCCCTAGTCAATAAATTTTCTATTAAGCACAGGAAGGCAACAACATACAAGCCAAGCACAAATGGACAAGTGGAATAAACAAATTTTGTGTTGTGTCAAATTCTAGCAAAAGATGCAGCCTTGCAGGTACATAAGTGGGATAAAAGGATTCATGCAGCATTGTGGGCATATAGGGCAACATCAAATTCAACAACAGGATACTCCCCATTTCAGTTGGCCTATGGCATTGATCCAGGTCTTCCTATTGAGTTTGATATTCCCACTGTGAGAGTTATGAAAAATGAAAGGATGGATGAAAGTGATTCAGTAAAAGAAAGGTTGGTACATCTTCATTTACTAGAGGAAATGAGGGAAATAGCAAAGGATACAAGCTATAAGAAGAAAATGAAGCAGAAGGAATACTTTGATCAAAAGATCTGTTGGTCTCCATTTCATGTGAGTGACTTGGTTCTAATATATGATTCCAGATACAAAAAAAGAAGACAGAAAATTTCTTCCAAAATGGATGGGGCCCTACAAAATAGTAGTTGTGCATGAAAATGGTACGTACCGACTAAAGGAATTGGATAGCACTCCCATTATGAAATGGGTCAACCATGACAAGTTGAAGATTTTCCAAGCACCAGAATAGTCTACTCCAAGGATGGAGTAGAAGCTAGGAAGGGGGAAGATGTCGACACTAAAATTTTCCTCCGTAATTTCTATTTCATTAATGTATGTATTAGGAATATGATGTTGTTAAGTGTAATTAGTAGTAGTGTCTGATAGAAGATAACGGTTCCGTCAGTACGGTGTCGCCAATAATGTAGAGTACGGTAACAGTCAAAGTACAATAGGAATGTTGTAAAAAGTAAATATTTGTCGTAAGTGGTCCGGTAATGTTAAAATGTCAAAGCTGGGATGAGTAGAGAAGTAGGGTCTACATGATTAGGAATTAGAAATGTGATATTTGTAATAAGGACAAAGAGTGATGTCATAAATATTTTGTGTATTTTATTTGTGGAAAAGTCTAAAAAGGTGGAACCCATGTGAGATGATAAGGTTTATCTTATCTTAGAAGATAAGCCTACATGTAAAGGAAAGAGTTTAGGAATGAAATATGATTGGACGGAAGAGATTTCCTATCCTATCTTAGAGATAAGATGGATAAGCCTAAATTCCTATAAATAAAGAGGCCACCCCCTCATTTAGCATAGAAGGAAGTAGTGGAAAATATTGTAAGTGTGTAAAGGAAGCCATAATTTTGAAGGTGTGTTAAAGAAGCCATAAAGAAGTGTAATTGTGAAGTTTCTCCCATAGTTATTGTTGGAAGGCAAGTGAATTCAGTAACACTTGAAGTACCTCATGGGTGAGATTGTAATAATTTCATGTTAATATTATAATTTACACTTATATTTTAGATTTATCGTCATTCCTTCTTATCATAGTCTATGGTATTCTTGTGTTATGTTTTTTGTTGTGTTTCTAGATTCCATCCACCAAAATAAAAGCTGTGAATTAGTAAATAATCATAGCACGAGGAGTTCTCGGTGAAGAATTATCATAGTGCTGGATTGGTGATGATAGATCGCGGTTTTTCATTGCGATATTGACCAGTGTCAGTCAAGTGTGGCCGGCGTCGATAGTGTGTAACCGGTATCAGTCACTAAACAAGTGACCGATGCCGTTTGAGGGGTGACTGAGGTTGGTTAGAGTTAACCAGCACTAGTTAGGATGTGGAGAGAAAGGGGTCAAAAGTTCCATAAGTTGGGGGATCAAGATAGGTACGGGTAAAATAGGGTGTTGGGAAATGATAGGGGGCAAGTATGGGTATAAAAATGTAGATTGATGTGTTGTTCATATTGGATGTAGGGGATAGATCAGCTATGTATGCGGGATAGGGTTCCACCCCTGCTCGTGATAGTGTGTGGCACAACGACCCTTGAGGAGCTGCAGCATGTGGAGGTAGTGGGCTTGAGTGGAGTTTGATGGTATCAACATGTAGTCTAGTAGCCTAGTTTGATCGTCATGCTCATCGATAGATGGGATTCCGTGACCAACACATTCCACCTACTAACAAGTGAGATCACTATCACCCTGGAGGATGTTTTCAGGATTCTACGGCTACCCATATTGGTTACGCAGGTATACTCTATCTCCTCCGAGGCCTCGGAGGAGCTGATGTTGATGGTGTTTGGCGAGGGAATGGCCAAGTTGACATTCCATAGTGCCAACACAGGATATGGAGAGATGTACCTAGCCCATTTAGAGGAGACGAGGCTAGTGGTTCTTTTGATGGAGGTAGTGTGCTACTTCGTACTGCTCGATGCAGAGGGTGGACATTTTCCCCGATCGTTGATGGGGCTACTCCATGACATAATGATAGATGAGACCTACTTTTCCTAGGTACCAACATTCCTGGTGTAGCTGTACAGAGAGTTATGGGCATATGGGTGGCTGCGTAGGTTCATCCTATGTTGTACCTTCTTACTACACTATTGGGATTATGAGCACATATCTTGTGTGCGGCCAGTAGGGATGCCCTGAGCAGATGCATTCCCATCGAGATTTGTGTGGGTGGGGTACAGATGATGGTGCCAGCTATTGTAGAGTAAAGATCTGATAAGCCCACACATGATGTGGCTTATTTCCGGTGGTTATTGGAGGGGTTATCTGGAGTGGAAAGTATATGGAGGCCGTACGTGGGATTCCCCTCCTATAGGCATATGCATGAGGAGCTAGCTGAGATCCAACTATTGAGATGGATATAGGGTTGCCATGCCGGGGAACATGAGATGATCCTGGTGGATAGAGTCCGGCGGCAGTTCGGGCTATTATAGGACATACCTCCGCCCTTCCCACAGTACCGGAGAGATGATGTGGAGAGGACTTTACCTCTATAACAACCAAAATTTCCCACAGGGAAGGAGGAGTAGGCAGTGGACTAGAGGATAGGTGATGCCGGGGTCACAGATAGGTACAGACAGTGGTGGGTGGTGCATTTATGAGCTATACCACCCAGACCGGGGTAGTCAGATCTAGCCAGGATCACGATGCAGAGAGACGCCCTATAGGGGCAGGTGGCTACTTTGATTACCTAGTTGGGTATAGTGCAGACACAACTGGAGAGCGCAGAGGCAGAGGTAGCCAAGCTACATATACAGGGGGCCAGTCTGCAGGCCTAGATGGCTGGTGGTGGGGATGGAGATGGAGAGGGGGATGATGGTAAGGTAACGACCTTACAGGCACAAGTGGCAGGTTTACAGGGCTAGTTATCCATAGCCCAGGCATAGATTGGGGCCTTACAGGCCCAAATACAGGCACAAGGATAGGGGGCACCACCATAGGCACCGGGACTGGGTCCCAGTTCTCAGGTAAGAGTAGGACAGGGTCCCACAGGATAGGTACAAGGGTTGAGGCCTATGGGGCCACCACAAACTATGCCTATATCCAAGTTACAGGATGCCCTAGGTGATGCCAGATACTACCAGGACCAGCTGATGGCAGTCGGGATGTACTTTCTATGCTATGGAGAGTACCAAGCATAGTAGGCATCAAGTGAGAGGACTAGATCCTGTACTCACAATGTAGAGAGCATGGGGGAACCTCAAGCTCTAAGGCTAGATCAGGGAGAGGCTACCAGTACATAGAGACCATCTCTAGGTGAGGCACCAGTAGGGACTCAATCACCACCTATGCTGGGTGGGGAGATGCTAGCAGGTCACTAGACAAGGGTGGAGGAGGTAGAGGGTACAGGTGATAAAGAGATGGAGGATATATGCCGAGATGCCTGATATGTGGCTTTTGATTTTGATGTATTATAGTCATTTTTTTGATATATACCGGCCTACGTGATGAGGATAGTGAGGATGTATGAGATTTTTTGTTGTATATTTTGAGCATATACCAGCCTGCACGCAGAAGAGATTTTGTATTAGTTCATTATTTTATTATATATGAGATCGGCCTGCGTGTCGATGACATTTTGTATTGAGTATCGGTCTGCATGCCAATGATTTTGAGATGATGGACATGATGGGGATATCCATGTATGTTGTATTGAGATACACATTTTTTTATATGATGAGATACATTATATTCTTGATGTGTTGATGTTTTGATGAGACTTTTGATTTGTTGTTTTGATATGGATGGAAATTAGGTGAGTTAGGCATGATGAAGTCAAGTTTGGTTTAGGCATGGATCGAGTCAGGTCTTAGACATGGATTGAGTTAGGTCATAGGTATGGATTGAGTCAGGTTGGTTTAGGCATGATGAAGTCAGGTTGGTTTAGGCATGGTTGAGTTAGGTCATAGGCATGGATTGAGTCAAGTCTGTTTAGGCATGGTTGTGTTTAAAGTAGTTGAAGTTTTGATTCATTAATTTGTATAATGAATGATAATATGGGCTATTATGAAGATGCTTTATAATATATGTATGATGATGGTAAATAAATAGTAGTCATAAGAAATGTATGTTGTGATGATGATAAAAATTTTAAGCAACATGTTGTCTATTTGGTTTGATGTTTAATTGTTAAGGTAGAGAGTGGCCAAGCTAACCTCCAAGGATCCCATGACCTCGGAGTGCTGTCTACATAGTCCCGGTGAAAAGGGATCTCAGGCTGATGTAGTTCTTCCATGAGCTAGGGAAGAATAGGATGAGGTATGAAAATGAGTTAGTAGGTTTTAGGTATGTTGTGGGTTTAGGTTTGTTAGGTGTGGGTGGGTTATAGGAAAATTGGTATAGGTGATGTCGATTATGGAAAAAGAAGAAGAATACCCTAAAGGTAAGTGTTAAGGACCAAATCCTGTATAAGGTAATCAAAACATAAATAAATATGGTCAAAAGATAAAAGGAGGAAATAAAGCCACCTGATTGTTTAGGATCATATCAAGTAGATCATACCTTGGAGGAGGTGATGAATGTAAGACCCTAAAGACATTGCATGATTGATTGTTCTAAGGTGAAAAGTAGTCACATGATCACCAAATGTCTTGGTTTCTAAGAGGTCCCTTGAGGTAGTAGAAAATAGGAGTGGGAATGGTGAAAGGTGGTTAATTTTTTTGTGGCATGAGGTAGCATGCTCTTCGGGCAAGAGATCCAAGGTCATAATGGGTAAGTCCATGACTAAAATTTTTTTGTTTTGCCTTCTATTTGAGATATACTAAGCGATGTGGGAAGTATATATGGGATGAAGAATTTAACTCCTTAAGGTATTTATGAAGCTGATTGATGTGGGAAGCTTCAAATTCTCTCACTTTTTTTTCAGGGATTTACATAGCTGTCCTTCGAGGGAGCAGTCTATTTATAACAAGGTTTGTCAAGAGGAAGATGTCCTTTTGAGGGATTCATATTTTATATTAGAAGTTTGACTCAAGGAGTTGGGTCCCATGTGAGGGATTTGAAGTCATTGACAAGACCAAGGTGAAGAATAAGATTCTTTTTTGAAAATCAGGGTGAAACAACCATGGGATCTCATCTAAAGGTAGATGAAAAGGATCCATGAGAATCATGCTATGTGCAGCACCGTGGTACACATTTTCAAGAGAAGATAACAAGTAATGGGTACTCACACGAGTCTTGTTTAATTGTTGGTGAGGTGTATGAAGTGGATAGCACTCAAGGGACGAGCATGGAAAGAGACAAAAAGTGATGTAGGACTAAAAGTGATGTGTTGTTCATCGCGATGAGTGAGCATGGCTCCTAAGAAGTGATTGGTAGCTGAGATGTATAGGTAGAAAGGTTGATCATCCTTAGGTGGAATGAGTATGGGTGTTTGGAGGAGGTATTGTTTTAGGGCCTCAAAAGCTTTGTGATAGTCATCATCCCATGTAAAGGAGACATCCTTCTTGAGTGGATGATGAAATGGTTGACACTGATAAGATAATTGTGAAATGAAAAAACAAACATACTGCAACTTACCTTGCAGGATACAGAGTTGTTTAAGGTTAGTGGGTGGAGGAATTTCTAGAATGGCCTTGACTTTAACAGGGTCAACTTCTATACCACGCAGGGAAATGATAAAGCCCAAGAGTTATCTTGAGAGGACTGCGAAGACGCACTTCTTAGGCTAAAGGCGGATGTAATATTTAATGAGGTGGTCAAAAATGGTTTTGAGGATGGCAAGGTGTTTAGAGCGGCATTTATATTTGGCCAAGAGATCATCCACGTAATATTCCAATATGTGATGCATGATGTCATGGAAGATGTAAGTCATAGCCCGCTGATATGTGGCACCAGTGTTTTAAAGGCCAAAAGGCATGAGTCAATAATAGAAGGTCCCCCAAGGGGTGATGAATGAGGTATTGTGTTAATCTTATGGGGAAAGAAAGATTTGGTTATAACCTGAGAAGCCATCCATGAGTGATAGCATCTCGTGGCCAGTGGTAAGCTCAACCAGTTGATCAATACTGGTTAAGGGAAAGTTATATTTTGGGCAGGCTAGGTTGAGGTCACAGAAGTCTGTGCAAATGCGAGGGTGCATTTTCCTCAGCTTTTGTTTGATGGGTTTGGCATCAGGAACAGTGATGATATTGTGGACCACTATGGTGGGGTCAATACTGGTCATGTCTGCGTAAGACCAAGAAAATGCATGGTTATGATCTTTGAGAAAAGAAGTGATGGGTTCCAGTTAAACAACATCTAAATATTGACCGATATTTAGGATGTGCGGGTCATCCTGAGTATGAATGTTGATCTCGATAGTCGATTCATTCAAAATGGTTTGCATCTTAGAGGGTAATGACCAATGAATATATGAGTCTTTTACACCAAGGTAGGTGAGTATGGATTCATCATCCTGACATTAAATGATGTTAATTGAAGGTGTATCGTCATCGATCATTTCAGGATACAGGAAGGGAAGAGAGGAAGGGCCCTTGCCCTCACGTTCATAAGTCAAAGGCCCCAATGAAATGGTGTTTATGAAAAAAAAAGTTAGGAGGGGTAGATTCTGGATCCATCGACTCCATTGGTGATAAAGGCAGAGCGGGTGAAGAAAGCGGAGAAGGACTGATGTCCTCAATGGGTTCAATGCGGGCTTGTTTGGTAGGTGGTTCAGGAATTCTGATACCACTACATTCGTTATGTTTGCGGGTGGTATAATGGATAATGGTATGGTGGCCTTTCTCGTAAAATCAAAAACCAAAACCCTTCCACGCACATCGGTGTAAGAAGGTGAGGGAAAAATGGTGATTGGTGAGAGACTAGAAGTCAGCGGAAAATGGGTGGGTTTGTGATGGTGGTTCAGGTGTGTAAGTGGTAGTATCAAGTCCCCCATAGGTGAGACTGGTATGAAGGTGAGGAGGACCATAAAGGAGGCATTCTCCTATGCGGTGATCATAGCGGGGGTGTTGGTGAAGACTTCCGTACTCTTGTGGAGTAAGAAATGTGTTGAAACTATATAGGCGATACTCCCCTAGAGTGAGGCGTTAAAAAATGCCTTCTAAGGGATCAGTGGTTGTTATGTGGGTAGCTAGAATGGATGATGTGTCAGAGGTCAATGTGGAGGTGGAGTGAACAGATTGGGAGGCTCATGGGTCAGCCATGGAGGTTGTGGCAGCGGTAGGAAAGGAGGAGGTATGTGTGGTTGAGGTAGCGACTGTACTGGTAAACAGAGGTGTAGATGAAGCAATGATGGTCGCACAGGTAGACACTTTATTGGGTATGAGCACATCATTGGATCGGTAGAGCATGTTGCATGTTTTGAAAGGTGATGGATCAGTTGGGATAGTGTAGGTGTGCCCTTCATGCTCAAAATTTTTAGAATGATGCAAAGTGGAAGGAACACAACCCATGACATGAATCTAGGGTCTGCCAAGCAACAAGTTATATTGGAGTTCCCCCTCCAAGATGTAGAAGAATTCTGGGACAGTACGGGGGCCCATACAAATGTGGAGGATGACAGTGCCTAATGTGGAGGTGATAGCGTCATTAAATGAATGTAACATGACATAATGTTTATGCATGCAATTGTCAAGTATGCGTATTTGAGCAAATGCATGGGATGAAATGATGTTAATGCTATTGCCCCCATTAATCATCACATGTCGTACCCGTATGTCATCGATGTGGATAGAGATGAAGAGGGTTGGGTCTAGGTCATCATTTTGGTGTGGTGCGATCTCTTCCTCTGAAAAGCTAAGGGAGGATACTTGGTGAATAGGGTGGGGTAAAGATGAAGGTGGTAATTTGGTGAGAGAGGCTACATGATGGGGTGTGATAATGGAGGCTACAGGTGTAGGGTCATTGGGAAAAACCTCAATAAATTGAAGAACCTTCATGAGAGCTTGACGATGAGATTTTGATATTTGGATGAGGTCATATAAGAAAATTTTGAGGGGAGATTATTGTAATTTTTTGAGCATGGTACGATGTGTGACTCCATTAGAAATAGGGTATGTGGGGCCGCAGATAGTGATTTTAGGTATGGGTGTAAGTGGTATGTTGGGTATAGGATTGGTTGGTTGGTCAGTCACCTGCTCTTTACCTTTATCCTTCTCAGCACGTGTAGTGATGTGTATCATGTTGATTTGATGGGAGTTAGAAAATGGAGAAGGTGTAGGATGAGTGGTATAATGACATGATGGGAAAAAACCTACCGGAGGAGAAAAACCCTATGAGGTGAGCTGGGTGCAACGAAATTTGGGTGATGGTGTGACAAGTTCTCTAATGTGAACCATGTTAACTTCAAATATTGGGGGTGGTTCTAGGAGCTGTTGGGGTGGAGATTGTTGTTGTTGAGTGGATAGTGTGGGAATGGGTGTTGATGAGGAAGGGTCCTCATTGAGAAGGTCATTGTCGTCAAAGTTGGCTTTCGGAGGACATAACTAGATAAGGACAGTTTTCAAGGCCTTACAGTTCTCCACATCGTGCCCTGGCACACAATGGTAGGAAAAAATTTTAGTGTCATCAAACCCTTTTGGCTTGGGTTTGAGGGGGTCGTAAGGTCTGAGCTGTGGTAATGTAATGACAAAAGTCTCAAGGAGGTTGGTTAAAATTTTGGCATAAGACCCCGCTAGTGGGTTGCAATGAGAGGTGAAAGTGGGTTTGGGTGTAGGTATAACTGATTGTTGATGAACAGTCCTTGCAGGAGGGGGAATAGGTCGAGCTATGGTTTTGGGTGCTGGTGTGGTCTTGGGTGTCATTTGTGTTTGTTTGGTTAGGGGTATGGTAGACGAATGGGTAGGAGGGTGTATGGTTGCTTTGACTACCCTATTGGAGGGTTGTGGATTTTTGTTTTTATGTTACACCTTCTTGGGTAAATGTGATATGGGTGTATGAGATCTGGAAGGAAAATCAGATGGGGGAGGAGGGCGAGTTACCCAGGGGGATAACGGAAGTGCTGTGAAGGTAGATGATGTGGGTTGTGTAGGGGGTGTGAAGGATAGAGACTGAATTTTAGTGGGTAGTGAAGAAGTTATGGAGAGTATTGGAGGTATGTGTGGTAAAGATGCTACAGGTGTGGGTTTAGGTCATGTTAGGTGCTTAGGTAGGTTAGAGGTTTGCAAGGAAGGAGTGGGAGGTTGTGTTTTTTGTTTTTTGATGGGTGGAAGTTTCTTAACAGTGTTGGGAAGCTGAGGTCCTAAGACATATGAGACATGTGCAGGTGTGATTAACGCAGCAAGGGTATGAGTTCTATGGGTTTGGTTCCTTTGTTTGGGTGCTGGAGTAGGTGTGGTGTTGACTTTGGAGGATGTAGCTAAATCCATTTTGATAGGTGGACGAGTAAGGCTAGTGGTTGGGGTGACCCCTAAAGTGGTAATATATTTATTCGAGGAGGATGCTGTAGGTTTGGGTTTGGGTTTAGATGTAGTTTGAGTTATGGGTAAGGGTGTATGTTGAGCTATGATGGGTTTCGTGGAAGAAGCTGTGATAGAGGTAGTTGTGTTCGTTTGGATTGGTCAAAATATTTTTGGATAGATAGTGGAAGTATCAGCAAGTGACATCTGTATCTACGTTGAAATAAGAAGTAAAAGGCACCCCCAAAGTAAGGCCCTATCCACATAATCTAAGTGATCAGAAAAAACATGAGAATGACATGTCTGTAGGTGGAATTGATGAGGACCTAATGGAAATTCCCGTAAAATGTGTCTTAGAGACGGGGAATTGGCTAGCTTCAGCTTCCGTGGGTAAGAGAGCCGAAAGTAGGTCTGCAGGATCTTGGGTAGCTGATGGAGAATGCTCACAAAGAGGAAAAGGTATCTCAACTGCGTCTATGATAGGTGGAAGAGATGATGGGAGATCCTTTGTGGGTGAAGGAGGAAAACAAGTATCCTTCGTGAACTGAAGAAGCACTGTGGGTATCGGTTCTCTAGGTGGAGAAGCCAAATTTGAAATGGTCTCGATGTTAGTGGAAGACTCCTCCATAGGTGAGGAAGGAGGTGAAAGGTGTTCCTCTGTGGGTGAAGGAACATGAGATGTTGGTTCCAATGTGGAAGGAGGATTGCGGGATAGAATCTCCTCTATGGATGGAATATGGGAAGCAACAGGTGTGTCACTAAAACTAGCGTGGACCTTGTAGGTATGGGTATCATGAGTTGAGGTCTCACCAGTTTGATTAGATGAAGGGGCATGATTAGGAAATGGTTTCTTGAAGATTTTTAGGTCTTAGTTGGTAGGTGCATTAGGATTATCCACGGTATACTCACCTTTCTCGAGCATTTATAGGAAAATGTTTTTGAAAGTGATGTAATTACCGTCACTATGACCCTTTACTCGATGATAATTATAGAAGTCATGTTCTTTATACCATGCGGGCATGGGGCAAGCAGGGTTGAAACAAGTGTGTGGTTTTATGGGTGGAAGGGTGATGGCCCCGGCTTTGATAAATTTTTCTAAGACAGAAGAGTAAGGCTCCCCAATTGGGGTGTATTTCCACTGTTCTCATCTGAATTGAAAAGTCTGGACAGGTAAGAGATTAGATGAGGGGGTAGCCTGATTTGATGGATGATCTGGATCGGCTTTGACTACCACTACATTAGCGGTGCCCTTATCTTTTGAATAAATTATTTTGTGGTTTGGAAGAAGAAGAAGTATCATTTGACTTGAATGCTGAATTTTTACTTCGTAATTGGATTTTCTTCTCTTCGATGGCGTGAATCTCTAACTTTCGTGCCATGGTGAATGCTTTGTCAAATATTTAGAAGGTCTGGAACTACAGGGTTGGCGAGATATGTCTAGAACAAGCCTGTGTGAAGAGCTCAATGAGTTCTGTTTATTGTATTTGGAAAGTGAGTTGATTAATTAGGCTATGCCAACGAGAGACAAAATCTGTGATAGATTCGTCCTCATACTGAACGTGAAGTATAGGTTAGTCATGGTAACCTTCTTGACGATATTGATTCCTGGTGGGACCCATTTGGGGTTCCTTGCATTTTATTCATTCCTAGGAAAATTTGTGTTTGTTTCCCTTTTGAAAATCATAGACATTAATTTTCTTCCTTGGTAACCCTCTTTTTCTTTCCATTTTCTCTACAAGAAACCTTTGTTTTGGTGTACTTAAAAATATCATTTCTTCTTGTTTTCTACATTTTAGTGAAAGAGCATGCCTCTTCCTATTCATCCATTTGTGTCATCGAACTTCACATTTCGATTTGGGCTTAAAATAAGTGCATTGCATTCTGATTTATCACATTAGCTCACATTAATTGAGGGCAACCTATACACTGGAAGTCATTCCCAGCTGATGGTTGACAAACGAATCGTAGAAAGAACATCTCTCTCTCTCTCTCCGAGTCTTTCCACATTGCAAAAAATTCAAAACAAATACATATTCTTAAACAACATCTTTCCTGGGAATGCCTGTCAACGATCACACTGATATGAGGATTTATAGGTACTCCCCAACACGTTTCTCTATCGAGTCATACTTCAGAGTGAAGCCTGCCCCCACCATAACATACCTGAAACCTCACTTTTTAGATATCCTTCTTTGTAGGAAGCCATACTCACCAAAAATTCTATTCTACAGTTCATGAGTCAGTCCTTAAATAATATAAGCTAAACAAAAATAATAGAAAAGGCACTCTTAGGGTCACATTTTTTAGTGTTTTTTCTTGGCTTATGTTTTAAGGTGAGAGGTCACGCTCTTCATTTTTTTTTATTTTTCCTCACATGCTCCTCATCATAGTTGGTGTATTTTGACACTTCCTGAGTGTGCCTGGACCATATTCTCATCATTCTCAGAATTCTGGGTTTGATTCCTCATCAAATTTTAATTCACAACCACTTTTCTTTCATCATTGTTTCAATTCCACAGTGACCGGTGTCGGTCCAGCAACCATCATCGGTTACCCTCTGACCATTGTCAGTTATACCCAACCAGTGTCAGTTTTATGTCCTTTTGTTAACCTACCCAAAAGGGCATCTATTCACTTTGTTCCACTTTTCACAGTCCCTTTCACTGCTATCATTCCCATTGATGTTATAAAACTCATCAGATTTGACATACCTGTCAAATTTGGCCTTATAGCCTTTTTTTTGACTCACTATCCATTTTCTACAGTGACCGAAAGTGGTTACCTGTGACTGGTGTCAGTTTACCCTAAACGACATCAGTTATCCTGTGTCATTTTCTAACTAACATTTAGTACCTAATCCACTTTTTACCACCTATTTCACCTGTCCCTACTTTTTTTCTATGTCATTTATAGAGAAGCGACCCAACCTGATCAGTACTGGTTCACATGGTGCTAACCCAAAGAAAAGCAAGCGCACTCATATTCCATGCCAGTTGTTAACCACTCGCACCTAGTCCTTCACCACCATCCATTTTATCACCTACCATGGATCCTATCTAACCTATCACTATCGCTACCGGAGATGAGAAGTTCATGTGACTCCTTGACCAAAACCCCGCTGCCTTGCAATTTTATCTTTCCCACTTGTCCACTCAAGATGCCTCAGGTTAGTTGATATAGGACATGCCCGTAGCTATCCCCCCAACTCTCTCTCCCACTCCTGCGTCAACCCCGTCTGGTTTCCTGCTACCTGCCTCCACCTTACCCCCAGTCATTTCATAGCTAGGTCCTATACCTGCTATGACTGCCACATCTGTTACCTTCATTGCACCCACCACATCCACCATACCTTCAACAACTACCCAAAACACAACCTTATCTGCCCCTAATGTCTCACATATACCTGTAGCTACATTACCACCTCCAGTGTCGGTGACCCCTACCCCTTTTCAGAACGTGGTCCTTTCCATTCCACAGTCATTAGCCCCCATTGCCACTACGGTTACGATGACCCTTCCACCTCCATATACATACTATCAGCAGCCTCTTGTTTCATCTGTTATTCATTCTGGGTACATACCCCCTATTTCACTAGCTCCTTCTCAATCTACCTACATGGCAGCACCATATACTGGAGTGCCACCCCCATTATACACCCAAAACAAACCCTCTCACGCTACAGGAGGCACCCAATCATCGCAACCTACCAACAACTTAATCAAATTGATGTTGGACAAGATTCAGACATTGGAGGCATCAGTTTCTATCTCCCATAACACTCTCACCTATGACAAGATTTGCAATGAACCCATCCACCCTGTTTCACCTAATTTCTTAGTTTTTTTGAGAAGTACTTGACGAAATAGATAAGGTGAAGGTGGTAAGAGGAATACCTATTTTTGGGATGGTTGAAGGTTGTATGCGCGCGTATTTGAATCTTGAATCAAAGTGATTATGAGACCTTCCTTTTGGCTAGGAGGAATTACCTGTATAAGATCCAAAACAAGACCACCAAAGAGAGTTAAACAATATATGCAGTGGACTGCCTAGCATGTGCTAGATCCTAGAAGGATGATACTTCCTAGATGGCTATCAGTCCACTGTTTAAAACAATTCAATGCTGAAATAAAGTAAATATTATCCTATTGTAGTTTAATATGATTTAGGCATCTCATACAAATGTAATAGGCTAGATCTAATCTAACAGGCTAGGCTAGAAGGAGATCCAAAGGTCAAGTAGGTTGGTTATAGGTGAATCTAAACTAACAGGCTAGGTTAGATACAGATCTGAAGGTCAAATAGGTGTTCAAGTAGCTATATGTCAGTAACAGGTTGTAATTCTGGAAGAGATCAGGTGACATAGAGACCGACCATGGTTTTATAAAACTAATGACGGTTGGAATGTAACTGACGATGGTTAGGGAGAACCGACGACGGTTAGGTCAAGGGCTGGTGGACTCACACAGTCCACGTTTTAAAGGTTTTTAGGCAAGAATGGAGTTAGTATAAGGTGTTGGGGTGATAATAAAGGAGATAAAGGTATGTTGCAAAGGTCTGGGGTTGGTGAGGAAGTGAAGTAGGTGGTTGGGTAAGGTATTACAATGGTTGGGTAAGGACGGTGGCTGAAACTGGATAGGAGGAATGAAGAAACAGTAAAAGGGATAATATCCTTTATCAGGAGTAATACCGACGTTAATAAAAAACTGAAATAGATGAGAGGGAAAAACTTACTTTCTGGTGAGCTACTGATCTAAAGCCTAGTGGAAGAGTGGCCATGTTGGAAGGTGTTGAGAAGAGGCTTCATTGTTGTCCCAGTGAACCTGGTTATCTTGGATGGTCACAAATTAATACTTGCTTTACTGCTGCATCTGAAAAGATCAAATTCGCGATAAGGAAATCCAATGCTGAAGGTTCAACCCCGATTACAAAGGTTTAGATGGGTCTATATAGGCTATTTGGTTAATCCTGGTATAACCAGCGTCATTTTAGGTGAACCAGCATCGGTTTAGGGTAAACTGATGTCAGTTTGGGGGAGATATCTTGGGTTGTTCAAATGTTTCCTGGGAAGATGTTCCGCCATTTGATAAGGGTCTCTTCTTTTTCTCGGGATGAAAACCGACCTTAGGAGGATTTTAATGTGAGGTGAGGGGATGGGTGTAATGTTAGGTTTTATTTAGGACATTGGTTTAGGGTTTAGATTAATGGGTCAAATGACGGTGGTGGTTAGGTGAAGTGTATTTAATAAAGGTAATTTTATTAAATAGGTGTGTGAGGGTAGTGAATTAATTTAATTTGAATAATTAAATTAATGTGTGTGTGGATGAAAGGCTATTAACTTAATTAAAATAATTAAATTAATATGTATGGAGATAAATGGCCTTAATTTAATTATAGTAATTAAATTAAAATGTGTGGGGTGCAGGAGGTAGGTGATAAGGTGTTGAGGATGAGGAAGTGATTATAGGGATGTAGTAGGGGTCCAAGGTGATTACGACATGATTTTGGTGTCTACATTTTCCCCCTTATTGTTGTGTAGCTTGTATTAGTAAGCGACGTGAATAAGAATAGAGTGTGGTTTCCCTAAGTGGGCTTGAGGGTGATCCCCCTCAAACAAGGAACTGATGAGGGGACAGGGTGAATTGGTGAGTGGTTTGATAAAAGTGGATGTGAAGAAGAATAGTGAGAAATGAAAAATGGGGTAAAGGGAAAATTGGGCATATAGGTAAACGGGTAAACGAGCCAAGGTCAAAGGTAGTGGTAGTTGAACACACACACACGTATAAACTACAACATGGTACTAGGTTTGAAGATCTTATAAACTCTACATCGTCTAAGGTCGATAGGTTTATCCAAACAAGGTTGAATTTATTCTAGTATCTAAGGTATAGGATAAGGTTAGGAAACACAATGTAGGTTAGGTGTAAGAACGTTTAGGTATGTTCCAGTACACCAAAGGTAGGGTCAGGATAAACGGTCATGGAAATATGCAAGGTAAGGTCATTAGGTCAAACAACATAGGTAATAGTGCCACAAGGTATAGCAAACACATGAGAGGTCAAAGGTCACCAACAGGTTCCCGAGTCCAGGTAGTTAGGTCATAACATGGGTAAGGCCGAGGTAGGGATAAAATAAGGAGATGCCAATTAGCAAATGTGGTGAGGGTAAAAGAAGGTGGAGGGCTAGAGGGGAAGGTAAAGGGGGATCCAAGTAGGTGTAGGGGAGGGCAGCAGAAAGGGGAGGGAAGGAAATTGAGGTTAATGTGAGGGTAAGGAGTAGGTAGGGTAACTGAGACAGCAGTTAGTATGAATCCAATGGCAGTGGAGGGGAAATGACAGTGGTGAGCTAGGGCATCATACCAGTGGCGGGTCAAGGGTGAACCGATGTCGGTTGAGTTGGGTAGGTTAGAAAAAGTGAAAAACCCACATTTTAAAAATTCATTTGTGCATTTGGAAAAGGAGAAAAGGAAAAGAAGAGAGAAAAGAGGAAGAGGAAAAAAGAGGACGGAAAAGAGCTTGGTTGGTGAGCCACATAGGTGAGATTGGTTGAGTGAGAGGTGGGGCTGTGAGATCGGATCGAGTGAGGTGATTGGTGGAGAGAGTTAGAGCTCATTTGAGGATAGTGGAGGCCAGAGAGGGCTCGAGAGGAGTGGCGCAGAGGCCGAAGGTTCCACCACGAAGACAGTAGTAGGATCAGGTAGGATTTGAACCTTTGTTTTTGTTTTTTGAGTTAATTTGGCTAGAATATAGGAAATATTAAAAAATGGGGGGTTTGGGGGGAAAGAATTTCAAAATGGGAAAAAGAGAGGGAAAAGGTAATATTGAAGGGTAGGGGGTAGGGAAAAAGGGTAATGTAGGAATAATTGAGGGTGTAAAGTAGGGATTTGGGTGGGTAGAATGTCTAGGAAGGGAAAAAGTAGGGTTGGAAACTCAAGGTGGGTGGTGCGACAGTGACTGACGTCAATCGACTAGTGGCCGATGTCGGTGGGTAAAGACCGGTACCGGTCACAAGAGCAATGACTAGTGCTGGTTAAAGGGAGACCATGGTCGGTCAAGGGATAACCGGGGGTCAGTTAATCCTAAGTGTAAATTGGGAGAAAAAAGAGAAGAGAGTAAGGGTAGGGTGGAAAGAAGTTAGGTGAGAGGGGAAGGGTATAAGGTGAGAAAGTAGGGTAGGTGAGTAAGGGTTGAGGGTGGTTTTGCATGAGGGTAGGGTAGATAGTTTTGAGTGGAGGGGTTGGGGTAGGTGTGGGTGAGGGTTAGGGAAGATAGGTAGGGTAGATAGGTTTGGGTAGATAGGTATTGGTTGATAGGTAGGGTAGATAAGTTCAGGTGGATGGTTTTAGGTAGGTTTGGGTGAGGGTTAGGGTAGTTATAGCAGATGTGAGATAGTATATCACCTATTTTTGTATTGTTGGATTTCAGATGTACATTGGCTTTTGAGCCGAAGAGATATTGTATTTATTTTTTTGTACATGATATCGGCCTGCGAGTCGAAGACATTTTTGTATTGGATAGTGACCTGTGAGCTGATGATGATCTTTTTGGAGATACACATTTATGTGATACGAGTAGACATTGTATTGATACACACATGTATATATGAGGAGATAGATGATATTCAGGTGATGTTTTTGTGATGTGTATGATTTTTTCTTTATTATGATATGGATGGAAAATAGATGAGCTAGGCATGTATTTTGAGATATACATGATACCGGATTACGAGCTGAAGACATTTTTGTATTGGATAACGGCCTACGAGCTGATGATGATTATTTTGGAGATACACATTTATGTGATATGGGTGTACGTTGTAGTGATACACACATGTATATATGAGGAGATAGATGATATTCAGGTAATGTTGTTGTGATGTGTATGATTTTTACTTTATTATGATATAGATGGAAAATAGATGAGTTAGGCATGATTGAGTCAGGTCATAGGCATGGATCAAGTCAGGCTGATTTAGGCATGGATCGAGTCAGGTCGGTTTAGGCATGGATCGAGTCAGGTTGGTTTAGGCATGGATTGAGTCAGGTTGGTTTAGGCATGGTGGAGTTAGGTTTGGTTAGGCATGGATATTCATTTCAGTATTTTGATAACAAATGGTAATATAAATGCATGAGATGGTGTAAAATGTGGAAAATGATGGTTATGTATGAAAATGTGAAATAATATAAGTGGTAAAAGCTATGTGGTATATGGTTTAGAGGTCAAGGTTTTTTGATATGAGTAAGAAATTAGGTAAAAGTGGGGAAAATGGTTAGGGTAAAGATTGTCCGAGCTAACCTTCCAAGGCCCCATGTCCTGGAAGTGCTGCCTGCTTAGTCTTGGTGAAAAGGGACCTCAGACCGATGTAGTTCTCCCATAAGCTAGGAAAGAATATTAGAAGATAGAAGAATAGATAGTGAAGTGGATAGTTAGGTTGAATTCGAGGTCATAGGTATGATTAGGTCAAGGTTGATTAGGTTAGTTGGAATATAGGTAGATAGGTATGGGTGAATTTAGTTTGATAGGTAGTGTTGATTCCAGGTTATAGGTATAATTAGGTAATGTTTGGTTTGAGAATAGGTAGATAGGTAAAGGTGATTTTAGGATGATTGAGGCGTGAGAAGAAAATCCCAAAAGACAGGTGTCAAGGGTCTAGTTCTATATAAGAAGATCAAAAGGTAATGAAGAAGATAAAATATAGGAGGGGGCAAGAAAGCCACCTGATTGGTGAGGATCAAAACGTAAAAAACACATCCACAGATAGGCTAGTGAATGTAAGACCCTAAATACATTGCATGATTGATTAATCTAAAGGTGAAAAATAGTCACATAATCACTAAATGTCATAGGTTTAGTAGGTCCCTTGAGGTAGTATGAGGTGAAAATAAAATGGGCAGGGAGGTGAAGGTAATTGTGTCATAAAATGGGAAGTAAAATGCCTTGGGCAACAGAGCCAAAATCACAATAGGAAATTCCATGACGAAAAAGTGTACCCTTCTTCCTTTTTTCTTTTGCTTTGACATTTTTAGATAGACTGATCGATGCGGGAAGTATATACAGGATGAGTATATGTCTCCTTGAGGTCTTCACGAAGCTGATCGATGCAGGAAGCTTCTGAACTTTGATTTTTGAGAAGATAGTCCTCTTTTTGGAAAGACTATGTAGAGAGTTGTGAGCTTTTTATAGCTATCCTTCGAGGGAGAAGTCTACTTATAGCGATAATTGAAGGCGGAAGATTTCCTTTTGAGGGATTAATCTTTTTATATTGGAAGTTTGACTCGAGGAGTTAATCCCTTATTTTTGAGGTAATTTTTTTTTTGGATTTTTAAGTCATGGATGAGACTATAACGAAGCATTTGGTTCTTGTTGAGAAGGAAAGGGTGAACGACCATGGGATCTCATCTAAAAGAAGATGAAAAATATCCATGAGAATCATGCCATGTGCAGAGCCATGGTGCACATATTTAAGGCAAGGCAAAAGGGTGACGGGAAATCACATGATTCTTGTTTAGTTGTTGGAGATGAGGTGTGGAAAAGGTAAATGGTGCTCAAGGGACGAGCATGAATGAGATAAATAGTGATGTAGGACTAGAAGTCAACAATAGAATGGTTGAAGATGCAAGGCATTCAGGGGCTCAGGTTCGGGCTTACCGGCCAGTGAAGACAAGTAATAAGCACCTGATCCATAGTCATGGGTCACAATGTATGGTCCAAGCCAATTAGGAGCAAAATTGCCTCGTTTTCTTTTTCCTACTTTGGTTACGTGTTGATTTTACTTGAGGACAAGATCACTAACCTTGAAGGTGCATTCATGGACACGTTTTTCATAGGAATGCTTGATGCGTTTTTGGTAGACTTGGAGATGGTCCAGGGCATGAAGACGACGTTCGTCTAATAACTCAAGTTGTGCTAAACGGTTTTGGCGAAAGTCATCATCAATAAGCATATCTTGGAGAGAGATATAGAGAGACGGGATTTGAACTTCAAGAGGTAAAATAGCCTTGGTACCGTAGACCAGTGAAAAGGGTGTGGCCGCAGTGGAAGTGTGAATACTAGTGTGGTATGCCCAAAGAGCGAAAGGAATGTGTGTATGCCAATCCTTCCTAGTATCATTAACCACTTTCATGAGAATTTTTTTAGGGTTTTGTTGGTGGATTTAGCTTGGCCATTGGTTTGTGGGTAATATGTTAAGGACAAGCTAAGCTGGATACTGAAGGCATCACAAAGCTTCTGTAGAGTTTTGTTTTTGAAGTGTTTTCCATTATCAGTGATAAGTTAATGTGGAACACCAAAGCAAAAAATGATGTGATGATTGATGAACTCACATATTTTCTCAGCTTTAGTGGAGATGAGAGATATGGCTTCAACCCATTTTGTGTACTATTCGGTAGCGGTGATGATCCATTCATGTCTTAGGGAAGAGTGAGGAGTGATTTCTCCAACAAGATCCAAACCCCATTGAGAGAAGGGCCAAAGGTCACAAGCGACTTGTAAGGCATGACTAGGTGTATGATGAAGATTGGCATGTTGTTGGAATTTTACATAACGGTTAACGTAGTAGCAACAATTATGATTGAGGGTCAACCAATAATAGCCTAGGTGAAGAATGCATTTAGCAATAGAAAGGCCACTAAAGTGACCTCCGAATATGCCATCGTGAAATTCTTTAATGGTATAGGGGATTTAAGAGCTGGTAAGGCATTGTAAGAGAATACCGTCAAAGCCATGTTTATAGAGGAGGCCACCCATGACGACATAACGAGAGGCCTTCTTGAGAAAGGCGCATTGTCCATTACATGTGAAATCAGGAGGTAACATAAAAAGGGAAAGGTAGTCCACAAGCTGTTTATACCAAAGGTCTTGTGTGTTTAGTGAGGTAGTTCAGATGAGGTTAACACCAAAAGACTTATAAGATGGTCTCGATATGCATTTTATGGTAACAAAAATGTCTGAATCGGCATGTGAAGCAGGTATCTGAGAAGCGAGGTAGGCCATGGTATCTGTAAATTTATTGGTGGATTACGGAATAATTTAAATTTTATAGTGGTCAAAGGTAGTCAACATGATGCTGACGTAGCATTTGTATTCTTGAAGTATTTCATTATGACACTAATAAACACCATTGAATTGGTTTACTACCAGCTGAGAGTCACCAAAGATATTAATGGATCTAACATCTAAGGCATAGGTAGTCATGAGACCCAATACAAGCATGTCGTATTCGATGATATTGTTAGTGCACTCAAAGTCGAGTTTAAATGATAAAGGCATGGGTTCCCCATCCAGAGGAATGAGGATAATACCCGCAGCACCCCCGTGCTGACATTTGGAAATGTCGAAGAATAAGGTCATTTGGTAAGGGTCACCATCCAAAGAGAGGTTAGTAATGGATTCGTCAAGGAAATAAAAGTTTGAAGATTGATTCCCAGAAAGAGGTGCATCAGCGAGCTGGTCAGCAATGGCCTTGCCCTTGATAGATTTTTGGTGGATGAATTCAAGGTCTAGGTTAGTAAGAAGCATGAGCCAACGTGCGACACGTTGATTTTGGCAAGGTTTAGCATAAATGAAGTGTAAGGGGTCAGTTTTGGTCACAACATAGGTTTTGTGGTTGAGTAGGTAATGGCGAATTTTGGTGGCAATAAAAACTGAGGCTAAGAAAAGTTTTTTAGGGTGGGTGTATCAGGTTTTGTAGTCTAGAAGGGTACGACTTATGTAATAAACCACCTGTTCCCTATGTTTTTCATCACGATGAGAGAGCATAGCCCCTAAAGAGTGATCGGTAGCAGAGATGTATAGGTAGAAGGGTTGGTCTTCTTTAGGTGGAACAAGTATGGGTGGTTAGATAAGGTATTGTTTTAAGGCCTTAAAAGTGTTGTGGCAGTCATCATCCCATTTGAAAGAGACATCCTTTTTGAGAAGGCGATGAAATGGTTGACAATGGTCAAAGAGTTGGGAAATAAATCGATGAATAGATTATAATTTACCTTGTAGGTTACAGAGTTGTTTAAGGTTAGTGGGTGGAGGCATTTCCAGAATAGCCTTAACTTTAGCGGGGTCAACTTCTATATCACATAAGGAAACAATAAATCCCAGGAGCTTTCCTAAGAGAAACGCGAAGACGTAATTTTTAGGCTGAAGGCGGACACAATATTTAATGAGGTGGTCAAAGATGGTTTCAAGGACTACGAGGTGCTCGGTGCGACGTTTAGATTTGGCTAAGAGATCAGCCACATAATCTTCCAATATGTGATGCATGATATCATGGAAGATGTAAGTCATAGCCCGCTGATAGGTGGCACCATCATTTTTAAGGCCAAAAGGCATGACTCGATAGCAGAAGGTCCCACAAGGGGTAATGAATGTGATTTTGTGTTGATCCTCTAGGGCGAGCAAGATTTGGTTATAACCCAAGAAACCATCCATAAGTGATAGCATATCATGGTAAGTGGTAAGGTCAACCAACTGGTCAATACCAGACATAGGAAAATCATTTTTTGAGCAGGAAAGGTTGAGATCATGGAAATTGGTGCAAATTTGAAGTCCCCCTATTACTTTAGTGATAGGGACGATGTTATAAATCCATTGGGGGTAATCGATGGGTAAGATGAAGGAAATTGAGAGAAGACGTTGAAGTTATTCTTTGACAAGAAGAGCAATGCGAGGGTGCATTTTCCTCAACTTTTGTTTTACGGGTTTGGCATCAGGAATGGTTACAATGTTGTGGACCATGATAGTAGGATCAATGCCAGGCATGTCAGCATAGGACCAAGTGAAAGCTTGGCGATGAATTTTAAGAAAAGAAGAGAGGGCTTCCTGTTCAACAACATCCAGAGATTGGCCAATTTTAAGAATGTGGGGATCATCCTGAGTATGGATGTTGACTTTGATAGTTGATTCATTCAACATTGTTTGCGTCTCAGAAGGTAATGACCGGTGAATATAAGAGTCTTAAACACCAAGGTAGGTGAGTATGGATTCATCATCCTGACATTGAATGACATTAATAGAAGGAGTATTTTCCCTATCATATCAAGATACAAGAAAGGAAGAGAGGAAGGATCCTCGCCATCGCGGTGATAGGTTAGAGGTCCCAAAGAAATGGTATTTATGAAAAAAATGGTAGGAGGGATAGATTCAAGATCCATCAACTCTGTTGGTGAAGGTGGTGAAGGTGGGGTAGGTGAAGAAGGTGGGGTAGGTGAGAAGGTGGAGAGGGGTCAATGTCTTTAATGAGTTCAATACAGGGCTTTTTGGCAGGTAGTTCGGTAAAACCGATTCCACTACGATCATTGAGTTTACGCGTGGTAAATGAAATAATGATGTGATGACCTTGCTCTTAAAGGCCAAAGCCAAAACCCTTCCAGGCACAGTGGTGTAGGAAAGTGTGAGTGAATTGGCGGTTGGTAAGTGACTGAAGGTCAGTAGAAAAAGGTTGGGTTTGTGATGGTGGTTCGGGTGTGTAAGTGGAAATGTCAAGTCCCCCATAGGTAAGATAGGTACGGAGGTGGGGAGGACCATAAAGGAGACACTCACCTATGCGGTGATCATAGTGAGGATGTTGGTGAAGGTTTCCATACTCTTGTGGAGTAAGGAATGTATTGACATTGTACAGGTGATACTCCCCCATAGTGAGGCATTGAAAAACACCTTCCAAGGGATCGATGGTTGATATATTGGTGGCTGGAATGGAGGAAGCATTAAAATTTAGATCAGAGGAGGTGTCAGTTAGTTGGGAAGCTGATGTGTGACTGGTAGCAATGACAGCAACGGTGGGAATAGAAGATTTAGGTGAAGGTGAGGTTGTAACGGCACTAGTGGATGGGGTCATGTGTGAAGAAGATGTAGGTAGGGAGGTAGATGCCTTAACAGGTACAAGGACATCATTGGGACGGTAAAGCATGTTGTAGGTTTTGAAAGGTGATGGGTCAGTTGGAATGGTATAAGAACGTCCTTCATGTTCGAACTTTCCACATTGGTGCAAAGTAGAAGGAACACAACCCATGACATGAATCCAGGGTCAGCCGAGCAAAAAATTGTATTAAAACTCTCCTTCTAAAACATAGAACAACTCGGGAATAGTATGGGGACCCACACGAATGTGGAGGATGATAGTGCTGAGTGTAGAGGTGATAGCGTCATTGAATGAATGCAACATGACTGGATGTTTATGCATGTAGTTGTTGGGTATGCGCATTTGTTCGAATGCATGAGAGGAAAGGATGTTAATGCTGGCGCCCGTATCGATCATAACACGTTGGACGCGTATATTATTGATATGGATGGAGATGAAAAGTGCAGGATCTAGGTCATCGATTTGGTGGGGGACAATTTCGTCATCTGAGAAACCAAGGATAAAAACTTGGTGAATAGGTGGAGGTGCTGAGGTAGATGGCAATTTGGTGAGAGAAGTGACATGATGAGGTGTGATAATAGATGCTACAGGTGTGGGGTCATTAGGTAAAACCTCAGTAGATTGAAGAACCTCCATGAGGGC
The DNA here is from genome assembly GCA_019776745.2 of Taxus chinensis. Classification (NCBI taxonomy): domain Eukaryota; kingdom Viridiplantae; phylum Streptophyta; class Pinopsida; order Cupressales; family Taxaceae; genus Taxus; species Taxus chinensis. The sequence continues at coordinate 11,196,052 of CM034148.1, forward strand.
TTGATGATGTGACTTCGAGGTTTGGATGAGGTCGTATAAGGACATTTTGAGGGGAGATTGGTGTAGTTCTTTGAGCATGGTGCAATGTGTGATGCCATTAGAAATGGGGTACGTGGGGCCGTGGATAGTTATTTTAGGTATGGGTGCAGATGGTACGTTGGGTATAAGATTGGTTGGTGGGTCAGTTGCTTTTTCTTTACCCTTATCCTTCTGAGCACGCGTAGTGACATGTATCATGTTGATCTGAGGGGAGATAGAAAATGGAGAAGGTGTAGGGTGAGTGGTGTAGTGACATGATGGGAAAAAACCTACTGGAGGAGAAAAACCTTGTGAGGTGAGCTGGGTGCAACAACATTTGGGTGGAGGCATGGCAAGTTCTTTGATGTGAAACATGTTAATTTTAAATTTTGGAGATGGAGAGAAAGGTTGTGGTGGTGAAGATGGAGGTTGCGGTAGAGGTTTAGGAGGAAGATGTGAAGAAAGTGGTGAGGGTGAAATATGTTCATCATCTAGGAGGTCATCATCATCAAGATTGGGGTCAGAAGGAAATAATTGAATGAGGGCAGCCTTTAGACCCTTACAGTTCTCAACATCATGTCCTGACACATGATGGTAAGAGAAAAGTTTAGTATCATCAAACCCTTCCGACTTAGGTTTAAGAGTTTCATAAGGTCTAAGAGGAGGGAGAGTTATAACAAAGCTTTCAAGGAGGTTAGCCAAGATGGTGGCGTATGACCCTGCCAGTGGATCACAATGCGAAGTAAAAGTAGGTTTGGTTGGAAAATTGGGTAATTCTGGTGGTAGTTGAGGTGATGTAGTATTATATTTGGGTTGTAATTTCTTTGGTGTAGGTGCAACAAGAGAAAGAGGGGTAGGTTTAACCACCTCTTTAGAAATTAACAGTTTTTTTGATTTTTGGCGCTTTTTCTTAGGTAGAGGTGTAGGGGGAGTACGTGATGTAGATGGCAAGGTAGATGGTGGGAGAGGATGAGTGATCCAAGGGGACAACTGATGTACAGTGGTAGGTGTTGGTTGAGGTTACGAGGGAGGTACAAGTGAGGTGGAAGAAAAGGTCATAGGTAATGAAGGAGGTATAGAAGGTAATGGTGGTATAAGAGGCAAAGAAGTTATAGATGGTGATGAAGGCCGCGAGGTTTGCCTAGGTAGAGCTGCAGGTTTTGGTAAGGGGGTCGAGGGATTTTTGGGTTTACCCCTAGAGAGCGTAGATTTTTTTAAGGTAGAGGGGTGAGGTCCTAAGATGGATGGTAGGGGTGAAGGTGATAAAGGTGTATTCTGTGAGGTTGGTTTGTGCGGATTAGAAGGTTGGGTTTTTCGTTTAGGTTGAGGTATTGGTTCAATAGGTATATGGGAAGATTTTGTCAAGTGTATCCTGATAGGAGGATGTGCAAGGTTTGATGTGGGTGTGACCCCTAGAACACTAGTGGGTTTAGACATGAGATGATGTTGGAACCTGTCGGCTAGCAAGTAGAGGGGCGGGTGTAGATGAGGATGATGTCATAGAAGATGTATCGAGAGTTATGTTCACGTGTGGTTTGGGTTGTTGAAACATCTTCGGATAAATGTTAGAAGTATTAGTGGAAGATGATTGAATTTGGGTTGAGACCGAGAGTAAGAGATGCCCCCAAAGTAAAGACCTATCAACATAGTCCAGGCAGTCAGCCAAACGTGAGAATGACACTATGGTAGATGAGGTAGATGTGGAGTGAGTGGGGATTCCCATGAAATGTGTCTGATAAATAGGGAATTTACTAGCTTCAGCCTCTGTAGGTAAGAGATCCAAAAGGAGGTCCACAGGATCTCAGGTAACTGACGGAGAATGGTCACCGATCGGTAGCGACAAATCTAATGGATCCTGAATAGGTGGAGAAGATGATGGGCACTCCTTTATGGGTGAAGGAGGTACAATTGGTAGCGGTTCACTAGGTAGGGAAGATAAAGGGGAAATGATATCGATGCTAATGAGAGACTCCTCTGCAAGTGTATGGGGAGGTGAAGGGCTTTCCTCTATGGGTAGAGGAATGGATAAAGTAGGTTCCTGTGCAGGTATAGGATTTCGGGCTAGGATTTCTTTGATGGAGGGAATAGGAGATATTTGGTAATCAAGTGATAATTCAGTAAAGATAACATGTACCTCATGTGTATGAATTTCATTGTGCAAGGCATTACCAGTTTGATCATTAGATGGGGAATGGTTAGGGAATGGTTTATTGAATAAATGAAGGTCTTGATTGGAATGTGCATTAGGGTTATCCAGGACTAACTCACCGCTCTCAAGCATTCCCTGAACAATGTTTTTAAAGGTGATATAATTGCTATCACTATGACCATTTACACGGTGATAGTTACAGTAGTAATTTTCCTTGTACCAGCCTGGTATGGGATGAGAAGGGTCAAAACTAGTATGTGGTTTGATAGGAGGAAGGGTGATGGCATTATCTTTAATAAGATTTTCTAAAATAGATGAATATGGTTCCCCAATCGAGGTGTATTTATTTTGTTCTCGTTTGAATTAGAAGGCTTGGACTGGTGATAGATTGGATGAAGGTTTAGCATGATTGGATGGATGAGCAGGGCTAGCCTTAAGTACCACTGCGTTGGCAGTTCCCTTGGCTTTGGAATAACTCATATAAGGTTTCGAGGAAGAGGAAGTATCATGTGGTTTAAATGATGAGTTATTGTTTTGTAATTGTATCTTTTTCTCTTCGATGGCATGAATTTTTAGCTTATGTGCCATGGTGAAAGCCTCATCGAATGTTTGAAAGGTTTACACTTGTAAGGTAGGTGAGATATGTCTAGCACAGGCTCACATGAAGAGCTCTATGAGTTCAGTTTGTGGTAATTGGAAAGTGAGTTGGTTGATTAGGCTATGCCAACAAGCGAAAAAATCTGTGATAGATTCATCGTAATATTGACACGTGGAATAAAGATCGGTCATGATAACCTTCTTGATGATGTTAATAAAAAAATGACCCAAGAATGCTTGGGCTATTTGGTTGAATGAGAAGATGGAATGTCTAGGTAATCCACTATACCAATATAATGTTAGACAAGTTAGGGACATGGGAAAGGTTCACAAAAGTAGAGCATCATCATGGGCAATTAAGTAACACCCATGTTTGAAAGATCACAAATGCTATTGCGGGTCTTCATTACTGTTAAAGCGGTTAAACTTAGGCATCTCCCAGTGTACGGGATATGGGAAAATGGGAATGGATGGGTGAATAGGCTCATTACAAATCTCTTCATAGGTGAGAGAATTGCAGGAGCCAGAAACAGATGATTCTAATGTCTGCATCTTATCCATCATTAACTTGATAAAGTCATTGTTAGGTTGTGAAGATTGGGTACCCCCAAAATGAAAGGAGGTTTTTGTGGGACATATGAAGAATAGGACATTCCAGAATATGGTGGTGTCAAATAAGGAGGTGGGAATTGAGAGACAGACATAGAGGGTACATATCTAGAGTGAATGACCGATGAAACAAGAGGCGGATGGCAGTAGGTATGTGAGGGTGGGACACTCATAGTGACCCTGGTAGAGATGGGGGGTAAAGATTGGGGGATAGAAAGGACAACGTTTTGAAATGAGGTAGAGGTTACTGACACCAAGGGTGGTAGCATTGCGACTGGTATATATGAGACAATAGGTGCAGATGATGCTATACTTTGGGTGGTGGATGAAGGTATGGTGGAGACTGCAGGCGTAATGGAGGTGGCAGATGTGGCATTCAAAGCTAACATGGAACCTAAATATGACACAACTGGGGATAAAATGGGTGAATTCACTGCGGTAGGAGGTGGAGCTAAGGTGGAAGTGATCATTAGGGATGGAGAGAAGGACAAGGGAATGCCATAGATCAATTGACCCGAGGCATCTCGAGTGGAGGCATGGGTGAGGTAGTGGCTCAAAGCAGCGGGATTCTGATCTAAGAGTCATGAAAACTCCGTGTCACTTGCAGGAATGGTGATGGGTTGATTGGGATCCATGGATGATGAGATGGAAGGTGGTGAAGAACTAGATGATGAAGGGATAGGTGGGAGTGGTAGTCGACTAGCTTGAAATACGAGGCCACTCGCCTGACTATGGATCAACACCATGTGGGTAGGAATTGATTTGGTGAGACTGTGTTATGTTTGAATGGCACAAGACACAATCAAAAGTAGGAAAATAGTCAATGGTAAGTGAATTAGGTTGGTTGGTGAGCTGTAAAATAACATAGGGTGACTGACACCAGTTGTGGGTAAATCGATGCCAGTTACTGTGAAGAACCAACAGTCTGTTAAATGATGGTCCCAGACTGACAATTTTCACACAGGCTGAGACGTAAGGTGACTGTGATTAAGTAACAACAATATGAAAGGTGATAGGAGCCTTTTATAGCTCAGAAAGTGAAATAGGTGTCTTTTGGATAGGTATCCAAGAAGACTTAAGACTAACGCCGGTTGGGTCGAACTGATGCTGGTTAAAGATAACCGTAGCCGGTTACTGTGAAATTAAAACAAAGAATAAGAAAAGTGGTTATAATTTAAAAATATGGTGTTGAATCAAACTCAAAAGTCTAAGGATGATGTAGATGTGGTCTAAGCACACTCAGATGAAGTCATAATACACTAACTATGATTTGGAGTGTGTAAGGAAAGAAAAAAATGATGATCGAAAGATCTCACTTCAAAATGCAAATCAAGCAGAACACTAAGAAAGAATGTTCCTAGAGTACCTATTCTATTACATTTGTTCAGATTATGCTATTTGTATGGACTGACTCTTATGAATAGAAAAATATAATTTCCTGGTGAGGAATGCTTCCTATAAAGAAAGAATTCTAAAGGGTGAGGTTTTTGGAATGTTATGGTGGGGGTAGGATTCACTTTGAAGTATGACTCGACAGAGCAACGAGCTGGGTGCCCACTATACCATGATCGTGTGATCACCTACAAATTCTTCTAGGTAGGATGTTGTTTAAGAATGTATGTATTTTGAATTTTTGTGTGATTTAGTAAGACTCAGATAAAGAGAAAAGGATAGAAGTTCTTTTCTACAATTTGTTCATCAACCATCAGTTGGTCATGACCTCTAGTGTATAGGTTGCCCTCAATTAATGTGAGCTAATGAGCTAAATTAGAATGCAATGCACTTGTTTTAAACCCCAATCGAAAGTATGATATTTGATGACAACAATAGATGAACAGGAAGAGGGATGTCAAATTTGGCCTTATAGCCTTGTTTTTGACTCACTGTCCATTTTCTACAGTGACTGACATCGGTTACCTATGACCGGCGTCGGTTTACCCTAACCGAAATTGGTTATCCTGTGTCATTTACAAATCAATATTTAGTACCTAATCCACTTTTTACCACCTATTTCACCTGTCCCTGTTGTTTTTTTGTGTCATTTACAGAGAATTGGCCCAACCTGATCAGTACTGGTGGTTCACATGGTGCTGACCCGAAGACAAGAAAGCGCGCTCGTATTCCATGCCAGTTGTTAACCACTCCCACCTAGTCCTTCACCACCATCCATTTTATCACCTGCCATGGATCCTATCCAACCTATCACTATCACTACCAGAGATGAGGAGTTCGCGTGACTCTTTGACCAAAACCCCACTACCTTGTAGTTTTATCTTTCCCACTCGTCCACTCAAGATGCCTCAGGTCAGTTGATATATGGCATGCTCATATTTATCCCCCTGACTCTCACTCCCACTCCTACATCAACCCCGTCTGGCTCCTCGCTACCTACCTCCACCTTACCCCCAATCATTTCACAGCTAGGTCCTATACCCACTATGACTGCCACGTCTGTTACCTCCGTTGCACCCACCACATTCACCATACCTTCAAAAACTACCCAAAATGCAACCTCATCCACCCCTAATGTCTCACATATACCCGTAGCTACATTACCACCTCCGGTGTCGGTGAACCCTACCCCTTTTTTAGAATGTGGTCCTTTCCATTCCATAATCGTTAGCCCCCATTGCCACTAGGGTTACATCAACCCTTCCACCTCCATATACGTACTGTCAGCAACCTCTTGTTTCATCTATTATTCATTTTGGGTACGTACCCCCTATTTCACTATCTCCTTCTCAATCTACCTACATGGCAGCACCATATACTGGAGTGCCACCCCCATTATATGCCCAAAACAAACCCTCTCATGCTACAGGAGGCACCCAATCATTGAAACCTACCAACGAATTAATCAAATTGATGTTAGACAAGATGCAGACATTGGAGGCATCGGTTTCTAGCTCCTATAACACTCTCACCTACGACAAGATTTGCAACAAACCCATCCACCTTGTTTCACCTAATTTCTTAGTTTTTTTAGAAGTACTTGACAAAACAGATAAGGTAAAGGTGGTAACAAGAATACCTATTTTTGGGATGGTTGAAGGTTGTATGCGCGCGTATCTGAATCTTGAATCAAAGTGATTATGAGACCTTCCTTTTGGCTAGGAGGAATTACCTGTATAACATCCAAAACACGACCACCAAAGAGAGTTAAACAATATATGCAGTGGACTACCTAGCATGTGCTAGATCCTGGAAGTATGATACTTCCTAGATGGCTATTACTCCACTGTTTAAAACAATTCAATGCTGAAATAAAGTAAATATTTTCCTACTATAGTTTAATATGATTTAGGCATCTCATACAAATGCAATAGGCCAGATCTTATCTAACAGGATAGACTAGAAGGAGATCCAGAGGTCAAGTAGGTTGGTTATAGGTGAATCTGAACTAATAGGCTAGGTTAGATACATATCTGAAGGTCAAATAGGTGTTCAAGTAGGTATAAGTCATAAACAAGTTTTAATTATGACAGAGATCAGGTGACATAGAGACCGACCATGGTTTTATAAAATTGATGACGGTTGGAGTGTAATCGACGACGGTTAGGGAGAACCGACGATGGTTAGGTTGGGGGCTAGTGGACTCACACAGTCCAAGTTTGAAAGGTTTTTAGGAAATAATGGAGTTAGTAGGTGTTGGGTGATCACAGAGGAGGTATAGGTATGTTGCGAAGGTCTAGGGTTGGTGAGGTAGTCAAGTAGGTGGTTGGGCAAGGTATTACAATGGTTGGGTAAGGAGGGTGGCTGAAACTAGATAGGAGGAATGAAGAAATGGTAAAAGGGATAAGATCCTTTGTCAGGAGTAATACCGACATTAATAAAAAAACTGAAATAGATGAGAGGGAAACACTTAATTTCTAGTGAGCTATTGATCTGAAGACCAGTGGAAGAGTGGCGGTGTTGGAAGGTGTTGGGAAGAGGATTCACTGTTGTCCCAGTGAACTTGGTTGTCTTGGCTGATCACAAATTAATCCTTGCTTTGCTACTGCATCTAAAAAGATCGAATTTACGATAAGGAAATCCAATGCCGAAGGTTTAACCCTGATTACAAATGTTTAGATGGGTCTATATAAGTTTGGTTAATTCCGGTATAACCGACATCGATTTAGCGGAACCGACATCAGATTATGGTGAACCGATGTTTGTTTGGGTGAGAAATATCAAGCTGTTCAAAAGTTTCCTGGGAAGTTATTCCACCATTTGATAAGGGTCTCTTCTTTTTCTCGAGGTGAAAACTGACCTTAGGAGGATTTTAATGTGAGGTGAGGGGAAGGGTGTAATGTTAGGTTTTATTTAGGACATTGGTTTAGTGTTTAGGTTAATGGGTCAAATGACGGGGGTGGTTAGGTGAGGTGTATTTAATAAAGGTAATTATATTAAATAGATGTGTGAGGGTAGTGAATTAATTTAATGTGAATAATTAAATTAATGTGTGTGTGGGAAAAAGGCTATTAACTTAATTAAAATAATTAAATTAATATATATGGAGATAAATGGCATTAATTTAATTAAAGTAATTAAATTAAAATGTGTGGGGTGTAGGGGGTAGGTGCTAAGGTGTTGAGGATAAGGAAGTGATTATAGGGCTGCAGTAGGGGACCAAGGTGATTATGACATGATTTCGGCGTCTACACACCCATACATTTCTATTCGTCCATACCCCGTGCATTGGGAGATGCCTAAATTCAATCGTTTTTATAGGAAAGAAGACCCGCAACAAAATTTGCGGTCATTCAAACACAGATGCTACCTGATCACTCACGATGATGTTTTGCTCCTGAGAACCTTTCCCATGTCTCTGACTGGCCTGCATTAGATTGGTATAGTTGGTTACCTAGACACTCTATATTCTCATTGAATCAGTAGCCCAAGCCTTCTTGGATCACTTCTCCATCAATATCATCAAGAAGGTTACCATGACTGCCCTATACTCCATGCGTTAGTATGAGGACGAATCTATCATAGATTTTGTCACTCACTGGCATAGCCTGATCAATCAACTTACCTTCCAACTGCCACAAATAGAACTCATAAAACTCTTTACATGATCTTGTTCTAGACATATCTCACCGACCCTGCAGGTCCAAACCTTCTGAACATTAGATGAAGCATTCACCATGGCACGAAAGTTAGAGATTCGGGCCATCGAAGAGAAGAAAATCCAATTACACAATAATAATTCCGAATTCAAGTCAAATGATACCTCTTCTTCTTCCAAACCACAAAACAATTATTCACAATCTAAGGGCACCGCTAACCAGTGGTACTCAAGGTTGACCCATTTGACCCATGAAATCAGGATACCCCATCATCTAATCTCTCACCCATCAAGAATTTTCAATTCAGACGAGAACAATGTAAATACACCCCAATTGGGGAGCCTTACTCTTCTATCTTAGAAAATCTTATCAAAGCCAGTGCCATCACCCTTCAGCCCATAAAACCACACATTGGTTTTGAACCTACTTGCCCCATGCTCACATGGTATAAAGAACATGAATTCTGTAATTATCATCGAGTAAAGGGTTATAGTGATGGTAATTGCATCACTTTCAAAAAAATTGTCCAGGAAATGCTCGAGAAAGGTGAGTTAAATGTGGATAATCCTAATGCACCTGCCAACCAAAACATACACATCTTCAAGAAACCATTTCCTAATCATTCCCCTTCATCTGATCAAACCAGTGAGACCTCAACTCATGATACCCATACCCGCGAGGTCCACGCTAGTTTTAGTGATGCACCTGTTGCTTCCCATATTCCGTCCATAGAGGAGATTCTAGCCCGCAATTCTCATTCCACATTGCAGCCAACCTTCCCTGTTCCTTCACCAACAAAGGAACACCTTTCACATCCTTCCTCACCTATGGAGGAGTCTTCCGCTAACATCGAGACCATTTCACCTTTGGCTTCTCCATCTAGAGAACTGATACCCATAGCGCTTCTTCAGTTCACAGAGGATAATTGTTTGCCTCCTCCACCCACAGAGGAGATCCTATCATCTCCTCCATCTATAGAGGAGCACCTATCATCTCCTCCACCTATCATAGACCCAGTTGAGATACCTTTGCCTCTTGGTGAGCATTCTCGATCAGCTACCCAAGATCTTGCAGACCTACTTTCGGCTCTCTTACGCACAAAAGCTGAAGCTATCTAATTCCCCATATCTAAGACACATTTTACGGGAATTTCCATTAGGTCCTCATCAATTCCACCTACAGACGTGCCATTCTCACATTTGGCCGATCGCTTAGATTATGTGGATAGGGCCTTAGTTTTGGGGCACATTTTGCTTCCCGTTTCAACATAGATGTAGATGTCACTTGATGATACTTCCACTATCTATCCAAAAATATTTCGACTAATCCAACTGAACAAAACCACCTCTATCACAACTTATTCCACGACACCCATCATAGCTAGACATACACCTTTACCCATAACCCAAATTACATCTAAATTCAAACCCGCACATACATCATCTTGCTTGAATAAACCTATTACCACCTTAGGGGTCAACCTAACCACAAGCCTTATTCATCCACCTATCAAAATGGATTTAGCTACATCCTCCAAAGTCAACACCACACCTACTTCAAAACCCAAACAGAAGAACCAAACCCATAGACCTCGTAGCCCGAATGCTTCGATCACACCTACACATGTCCTATCTTTCTTAGGACCTCAACCCCCCAATATGGTTAAGAAACCTCTACCCATCATTAAACCAAAAACACAACAGCCCATACCTTCCTCACAAACCTCTAACCTACCCAGGTGCCCAACATGACTTACACCCACACTTGCAACATATTTACCACCCATACCTCCAATACTCTTTGTAACTTCTTCACTACCCACTACACTTCAGTCTTTGTCCCTCACAACACCTCTGTTATCCCCCTCATTAACTCATCCTCTTCCCCCATCTGCTTTTCCTTCTAGACCTTGTACACCCATGTCACCTTTACCCAAGAAGGTGCTACCCAAAAACAAAACAACCACACACCCTCCTACCCGTTCATCTACCATACCCCTAACGAAACAAACACGACCGAAACCCAAGACCACGCCAGCACCCAAAACCATAGCTTGACCTATTCCCCCTCCTGCAAGGACTATTCATCAATAATCCATCATACCTACACCCAAACCCACTTTCACCTCTCATCGCGACTCACTAGTGGGGTCCTATGCCAAAATTTTAACCAACCTCCTTGAGACTTCTGTCATTACATTACCGCCACTTAGACCTTATGACCCCCTCAAACCCAAGCCAAAAGGGTTTAATGACACTAAAATTTGTGCCTACCATCGTGTGCTAGGGAATGATGTGGAGAACTGCAAGGCCTTGAAAACCATCCTTATCCAGTTATGTCCTTTGAAACCCAACTTTGATGATGATGACCTTCTCGATGAGGACCCTACCTCACCGAAACCCATTCCCACACTGTCCACTCAACAACCCCAACCTCAACAGCTCCTAGAACCACCTCTAAGATTTGAAATTAACATGGTTTGCATCAGATAACTTGCCACACCACCACGCAAATGTCGTTTCCCCTAGCTCACCTCACAGGGTTTTTCTCCTCCGGTAGGTTTTTTCTCGTCATGTCGTTATACCGCTCACCCTACACCTTCTCCATTTGCCAACTCCCCTCAAATCAACATGTTCCATGTTACTACCTATGCTCAGAAGGATAAAGGTAAAGAAATGGCGACTGACCCACCAACAAATGCTATAGCCAACATACCACCTGCACCCATACCTAAAATCACTATTCACGACCCCACATACCTTATTTCTAATGGAGTCACACATCGCACCATATTCAAACAATTACACCAATCTCCCCTCAAAATGTCCTTATATGACCTCATCCAAACATCAGAATCTCATCATCAAGCTCTCATGGAGGTTCTTTAATCTATTGAGGTTTTTCCGAATGACCCTACACTCGTAGCCTCCATTATCACACCCCATCATGTAGCCTCTCTCACCAAATTACCACCTTCATCTTCACCCCACCCTATTCACCAAGTAGCCTCCCTTAGATTTTTAGAGTAAGAGATTGCATCACACTAAAATGATGACCTAGACCCAACCCTCTTCATCTTTGTCCACATTGATGACATACGGGTAGGATGTGTGCTGATTGATGGGGGTGCTAGCATTAATATCATTTCATCCCATGCATTTTCTCAAATGCGCATACTTGACAATTACATTCATAAACATCCTGTCATATTGCGTTCATTCAAAAACGCTATCACCTCCACATTCACGTTGGCCCCCACACTGTCCCAAAATTATTCTCTCTTGGAGGGGGAATTCCAATATTACTTGTTGCTTGGCAGACCCTGGATTCATGTCATGGGTTGCGTTCCTTCCACTTTGCATCGTTGTGTAAAGTTTGAGCACGAAGGGCACACCTACACTATCCCAACTGATCCATCACCTTTTAAAACATGCAACATGCTCTACCGACCCAATGATGTGCTCATACCCATTAAAGGGTCTACCTCTGTGACCACCATCACTTTGTCTACACCGCTACTTACCAGTACAGTCGCTACCTCAACCACACATACCTCCTCCATTCCTAAAGCTGCCACAACCTCCACGGCTGACCCATGAGCCTCCCAATCCATTCACTCCACCTCCATATCAACCTCCGACACATCATCCATTGTAGCTACCCACATACCAACCACTGATCCCTTAGAAGGTGTTTTTCAATGCCTCACTCTTGGGGAGTATCGCCTATATAGTGTTAACACATTTATTACTCCACAAGAGGACGGAAGTCTTCACCAACACCCCAGCTATGATCACCACATAGGTTAATGCCTCCTTTATGGTCCTCCTCACCTTCATACCAATATGACCTATGGGGGACTTGATACTACCACTTACACACCCGAACCACTGTCACAAACCCACCCATTTTCCGCTGACTTCCAGTCTCTCACCAATCACCATTTTTCCCACACCTTCCTGCACCGATGTGCGTGGAAGGGTTTTTGTTTTGGATTTTATGATCAAGGCCACCATACCATTATCCCATGTACCACCTGTAAACATAATGACCGTAGTGGTATCGGATTTCTTGAACCACCTACCAAACAAGCCTGTATTGAATCCATTGAGGACATCAGCCCTTCTCTGCTTTCTTCACCCGCTCTACCTTCATCACTTCCTTCACCTACAGAGTCGATGTATCCAAAATCTATCCCTCCTAAATTTTTTTTCATAAACACCATTTCATTGGGGTCTTTGACTTATCAACGTGAGGGAGATGCCCCTTCCTCTCTTCCCTTCATGTATCCTGAAATGATCGATGACAATATACCTTCAATTAATGTCGTTTAATGTCAGGATGATGAATCCATACTCACCTACCTTGGTGTAGAAGACTCATATATTCATCTGTTGTTACCCTCTGAGACGTAAACCATTTTAAAGGAATCGACTATCGAGATCAAAATTCATACTCAGGATGACCTGCACATCCTAAAGATCGGTCAATCTTTAGATGTTGCTGAATAGGAAGGCATCACTTCTTTTCTCAAAGATCATAACCATGAATTTTCTTGGTATTACGTAGACATGCCTGGTATTGACCCCACCATAGTGATCCACAATATCGTAACCATTTCCAATGCCAAACCCATCAAACAAAAGCTAAGGAAAATGCACCCTCGCATTTCTCTTCTTGTCATAGAAGAGCTTCAGTGCATTCTTTTTGTTTCCTTCATATTACTCATTGATTATCCTCGTTGGATTTCTAACATTGTCCCTATCACTAAAGTGACAGGGGGACTCCGCATTTGCACGGACTTTTGTGACCTTAACCTAGCCTACCCAAAAGATGACTTTCCGTTACCCGATATTGATCAATTGGTTGACCTTACCACTGGTCACGAGAGGCTATCACTCATGGATGGATTCTCGGGTTATAACCAAATCTTGCTTGCCCCATAAGATCAACACAAAACCATGTTCATCACCCCTTAAGGGACCTTCTGCTACTGAGTCATGCCTTTTGGCCTTAAAAACACTGGTGCCACACATCAGCAGGCTACGACTTACATCTTCCATGAAATCATGCATTGCATATTAGAAGATTATGTGGATGACCTTCTCGCCAAATATAAATGCCGCTCTGAACACCTTGCCATCCTCAAAACTATTTTTGACCACCTCATTAAATATTGCATTCACCTTTAGCCAAAGAAGTGTGTCTTCGCGGTTCTCTCAGGAAAGCTCCTGGGATTTATTGTTTCCTTATGTGGTATAGAATTTGACCCTGCTAAAGTCAAGGCCATTCTAGAAATTCCTCCACCCACTAACCTTAGACAACTCCGTAGCTTGCAAGGTAAGTTACAGTCTATTCACCATTTCATTTCACAATTATCTAATTGGTGTCAACCATTTCATCATCTGCTCGAGAAGGATGTCTCCTTTAAATGGGATGATGACTATCACAAAGATTTTGAGGCCCTAAAACAATACCTCCTCTAACCACCCGTACTCATTCCACCTAAGGATGATCAAACTTTCTACCTATACATCTCAGCTACCAATCACTCCTTGGGATCCATGCTCACTCATCGTGATGTACAACATAGAGAGCAGGTGTTTTATTACATAAAACATATTCTTTTGGATTACAAAAACTGATACACCCATCTTGAAAAACTTTACTTAGCCTTAGTTTTCCTTGCCACCAAACTCCGCCATTACCTACTCAACCAAAAAACCTATGTTGTGACCAACACCGACCCCTTACACTTCATGTATGCCAAAACTTATCAAAATCAATGTGCTGCACACTGGCTTATGCTTTTAGATGACCTTGACCTCAAATTCATTCATCAAAAGTCCATCCAGGGCCAAAAAATTATTGACCAATTGGCTGACGCACCTATTTCCAAGGATCAACCCTCTAATTTTGACTTTTTAGATGAGTCAATTGCTATTCTCTCCCTGGATGAGCCCGCTTACAAGATGACACTCTTCTTTGATGGTTCTAAGTGTCAGCGTGGGGGTGGGGCTGGTGTTATCCTCATTCCTCTTGATGGTGAACCCATGCCTTTGTATTTCAAACTAGATTTTTATTGTAAAAATAATATCACCGAATACGAAGCACTCGTATTAGGTCTCCAAGCTACCTATGCCCTAGATGTCAAATCAATCAACATCTTTGGTGATTCTATATTGGTTGTAAACCAAGTCAATGGTATATACCGATTTTGTAACGAGATGCTTCAAAAGTATAAACATCATGTAGACATACTTTTGACCACCTTTGACCGTTACACCCTTCAAACCATCCCACATTCAACCAAAAAATTTGTAGATACCATGGCCTACTTGGCTTCCCAAATACCTACTTCGCCCGCCGATTCTAAAATCTTTGTCACCATACAAAAACTCCAATCACCTTCTTATTTACCATGTGAAGTTTACTCTATCGGAACCACTACCCCAGACCTGAGTGACCTTTGGTACAAACAATACTCTGACTATCTTTCTCTCTCCATCTTACCTCTTGATCTCACCCATAATGGAAAACCCGCCTTCCTTAAAAATGTCTCTCATTACGTCATCTTGGGGGGGCCTCCTCTATAAGTGTGGATTTGATGGTATTCTCTTACGATGCCTCACGAGTTCTGAAACTCCTTATACCATTAAGGAAGTTCATGATGGCATACGTGGAGGTCACTTCAGTGGCCTTGCTGTTGCTAAGCGTATTCTTCGCTTAGGCTATTACTAGCCAACCCTTAACTATGATTATTGAGACTACATTAAACATTGTGTAAAATGCCAACAACATGCCAATATTTATCATACACCCAATCATGCCTTACAGGTCACCCGTGACCTTTAACCCTTCTCTCAATGGGGTTTGGATCTTGTTAGAGAGATCAAACCCCATTCTTCCCAATGACATCAATGGATCATCACCGCTATTGAATACTATACAAAATGGGTTGAATCCATACCACTAATCTCCATGAAAGCTGAGAAAATATGTGAGCTCATCAATCATCACATCATTTTTTTCTTTGGTGTTCCTCATCACCTCATAACTGATAATGGAAAACAATTCAAAAACAAAACATTGCAAAAAATTTGCTACTCCTTTGGCATTCAGCTAAGTTTCTCATCACCTTATTACCCATGGGCCAATGGCCAAGCCGAATCCACTAACAAAAACTTAATCAAAATTCTCATGAAAGTGGTTAATGATACTGGGAAGGGTTGGAATATGCACATTCCTTTTGCCCTATGGGCATACCGCACTAGTCTTTGCACTTCCACTGCCGCCACACCATTTACACTGGTCTACGGTACTGAGGCTGTTCTACCTCTCGAAGTCCAGATTCCATCACTCCACATTTCTCTCCATGACATGCTTAATGATGATGAATTTTGTCAGGACCATTTAGCACAATTGGAGTTATTAGATGAACGTCGTCTTAATGCTCTTGACCACCTTCAAGTTTACCAAAAACTTATCAAACATGCCTATGACAAGCATGTCCATGAACGAACCTTCCAAGTTGGTGACCTCATCTTGAAAGAAAATCAACATGTAACCAAAGCAGAAAAAAGTAAACGGGGTGAATTTTCTCCTAATTGGCTTGGACCATACATCGTGACTCATACTAATGGATCAGGTTCTTATTGTTTATCTTTAATTGATGGTAATCCTGAACCTGAGTCCCTTAATGCCTTGTATATTTGACCATTCTATTATTGACTTTTAGTCCTACATCACTATTTGTCTCTTTCCATGGTCGTCCCTTGAGCGCTATCCACTTCATACACCACACCAATGATTAAACAAGAATCACATGAGTACCCGTCACTTGTTATATTCTCTTGAAAATGTGTACCATGGCACTGCACATAACATGATTCTCATGGATCCTTTTCATCTAACTTTAGATGAGATCTCATGGTCGTTTCACCCTGCTTTTTGAACAAGAATCTTATTCTTCACCTTGGTCTTGTCCATGACTTCAAAGCCCTCACATGGGACCCAACTACTTGAGTCAAACTTCTAATATAAAAGATGACTCCCTCAAAAGGACATCTTCCTCTCAGTAATCACTACTGTAAATAGACTGCTCCCTCAAAGGACAACTATGTAAAAAAAAGAAGAGAGAGAGAGAGAGAAAACTGGAAGCTTCCCACCTCGATCAGCTTCATGAAGAACTCAAGGAGTTAAATTCTTCATCCCATATAGACTTCCCACATCACTCAGTCTATATCAAATACAATTCAAAATAGAAAACTTTTTAGTCATGGACTTGCCCATTATGACCTTGGATCTCTTGCCCGAAGAGCATGCTACCTCATGCCACAAAAAAAATTAACCACCTTTCATCCTTCTCACCATTCCCACTCCCATTTTCTACCACCTCAAGGGACCTCTTGGAAACCAAGGCATTTGGTGATCATGTGACTACTTTTCACCTTAGAACAATCGATCATGCAATGTCTGTAGGGTCTTATGTTCATCACCTCCTCCAAGGTATGATCTGCTCGGTATGATCCTAAACAATCAAGTGGCTTTACTGCCCCCTCTTATCTTTAGACCATCTTTATTTACGTTTTGATTACCTTATACAGGATTTGGTCCTCGACACTTACCTTTGGGGTATTCTTCTTCTTTTTCCACAATCGACATCACCTATACCAATTTTCCTATAACCCACCCACACCTAACAAGCCTAAACCCACAACATACCTAAAACCTACTAAGTCATTTTCATACCTCATCCTATTCTTCCCTAGCTCATGGGAGAACTACATCGGCCTGAGATCCCTTTTTTCCAGGACTATGTAGGAAACAATCTGAGGGCATGGTGCCCTTGGAGGTTAGCTCAACCACTCTCTACCCTAACAATTGAACATCAAACCAAATAGACAAGTTGCTTAACATTTTTATCATCATCACAACATACATTTCTTATGACTACTATTTCCTTACCACCATCATAAATATATTATAAAGCATCTTCAAAATAGCCCATATTATCATTCATTATACAAATTAATGAATAAATAATTCAACTACTTTAAACACAACCATGCCTAAACAGACCTGACTCAATCCATGCCTATGACTTAACTCAACCATGCCTAAACCAACCTGACTTCATCATGCCTAAACCAACCTGAATCAATCCAAACGTATGACCTAACTCAATCCATGCCTAAGACCTGACTCAACCATGCCTAAACCAACCTAACTCGATCCATACCTAAACCAAACTTGACTTCATCATGCCTAACTCACCTAATTTCCATCCATATCAAAACAACAAATCAAATGTCTCATCAAAACATCAACACATCAAGAATCTCATGTATCTCATCATATAAAAAATGTGTATCTCAATACAACAGACATGGATATCCCCATCATGTCCATCATCTCAAAATCATCACCACACAGGCCGATACTCAATACAAAATGTCATTGGCACACAGGCCGGTCTAATATATAATAAAATAATGAACTAATACAAAATCTCTTCGGTGCGCAGGGTGGTATATGCTCAAAATATACAACAAAAAATCTCGTACATCCTCACTATCTTCAGCACACAGGCCGGTATATATCAAAAAATGACTATAATACATCAAAATAAAAAGCCACATATCAGTCGTATCGGTAGATATCCTCCATCTCTGTATCGATTTTACCCTCTACCTCCTCAGACCCTGTCTAGCAATCTGCTAGCATCTCCCCACCCATCATAGGTGGTGGATGAGTCCCTGCTAGAACCTCACCTAGAGATGGTCTCTATGTGCTGGTAGCCTCTCCCTGATCTGGACTCAAAGATGAAGGGTCCCCCATGCTCTCCACACTGTGAGTGTGGGATCTAGTCCTCTCACTCGACACCTGTTGTTCCTGGTACTCTCCATAGGATAGAAAGTGTATCCTGACCGCCATCAGCTAGTCCTGTTAGTATCTAACCTCACCTAGGGCATCCTGTAACCTAGATATAGGCATGGTTTGTGGTGGCCCCATAGGCCTTGGCCCTTGTACCTATCCTGCGGGACCCTGTCCCACTCCTGCGTGTGAACTGGGACCCGGTCCTAGTGTCTGTGGTGGTACCTCCTGTCCCTATGCCTATATCTAGGCCTGTAAGGCCCCAATCTATGCTTGGACTGTGGCCAACTGGCCCGGTAAACCTGCCACCTATGCCTGTAAGGCTGTCACCTGACCATCATCTCCCCGTCTCCATCCCCACCACCAACCATCTGGGCATGCAGACTAGCCACCTGTACATGTAGCTCAGCTACCTCTGCCTCTGAGCTCTCCAGCTGTGTCTGCACCATACCCAATTGGGTAATCAGAGTAACCACCTGCCCCTGTAGATAATCTCTCTACACTATGATGGTGGCTAAATCTGGCTTCCTCGGTCTGAGTGGTATAGCTCATAAATACACTTCCCATCGCTATCTATACCTATCTGTGACCCTAGTATCATCTATCTGCCAGTCCACTGCCTGCTCCTCCTACCCTGTGGGCACTGTTGGCTATGGTAGAGGTAAAGACCTCTCCATGACGTCTCTCTGATACTACGAGAGGGGCGGAGGTACGTCCTGTAATATCCCAAACTACCACCAGACTCTATTGACCAGGATCATCTCATGCTCCCCAGCATGATGACCATGTATCCATCTCAATAGCTAGAGCTCAGCTAGCTCCTCATGCATATGCCTATATGAGGGGAATCCCACATACGGCCTCCATATAATGTCCACTCCAAACAACCCCTCCAATAACCACTAGAAATAGGCCACATCATATGTGGGCCTATCAGATCTTCACTCTCTAATAGCTAGAACCCATCACATGTACCCTACCCACACAGATCCTAGTGGGAATGAATCCGCTTAGGGAATCCCTACTGGCCACACACAAGCTATGTGCTCATAAGCCTATCAGTGTAGTAAGAAGGTACACTATAGGTTGAACTTGCACAGCCACCCATATGCCCATAACTCTCTGTACAGCTGTACCAAGAATGTTGGCACCTGGGCAAAGCGGGTCTTATCTAACATCATGTCATGGAGTACCCCCATCAATGATCGGGGAAAATGTCTACCCTCTACATCGAGTAGTGTGAAGAAGCACACTACCTCTATCAAAAGAACCACTAGCCTCGTCTCCTCCAGACGGGCTAGGTACATCTCTCCATATCCTATGCTAGCACTATGGAATGTCAACTTATCCATCCCCTTGCCAAACACCGTCAGCATCAGCTACTCCAAGGCCTCAGAGGAGATAGAGTATACCTGTGTAACCAATATGGGTAGCTGTCGAATCCTAAACACGTCCTCTAGGGTGACAGTGATCTCACCGGTTAGCATGTGGAACGTGTTGGTCACAGAATCCCATATATCGATGAGCGCAACCATCAAAATAGGATGCCAGACTACATGCCGATAGTGTCAAACTCCACTCAAGCCCACCACCTCCACATGCTGCAGCTCCTCAAGGGTCACTGTGTTGCACACTATCACGAGTAGGGGTGGAACCCTATCCTGCATACGTAGCTGATCTCTCCCTTGCATCTAATATGAACAACACATCAATCTACATTTTTATACCCATAATTTCCCCCTATAATTTCCCAACACCCTATTTTACCCCTACCTATCTTGATCCCCCAACTTATGGCACTTTTGACCCCTTTCTCTCCACATCCTGACCGGTGCCGATTATCTCTAACTGACCCCGGTCACCCCTAAACTGGCATCGGTCACCTGTTTAGTGACTGATACCGGTTACACACTATCAACACCAACCACACTTGACCGATGCTGGTCACTATCATGGTGAACACCCGTGATCCCCAAAACCCCCCTTTCTCAAAAAACTTCCCCCCTTACCCTGTTTAACAACCTAAAATTACCTAAACCTCCCTTGCACCTCATGCCATCCCCTCCTCTCCCATTTATTTCCCTCCCCATTCCCAAATTTAATTTTTTCCCCCACCCAAAACAACTACAACAACACTCTACCAATCATCTAATCTATCTAACCAAATACAACTCAAGTTGGATGCTTACCTCATCATGCTACTGTCGTCTTGGTGGCACGTCTAGCCGCTACACCAGTGGCCCGTCTGATCCCTCTCTAGCCTCTACCATCACTAAATCTCCCCCTGCGTCTCCAAGCAATCGAATCACACGCATCGATCCTGTGGACCCACCTCTCACAAACCAATCACCCACCGTTCACACCACTAATTCAATACTCTATTTTTTCTAGACACTCTTCTCTTTTTTCTCTCTCTTTTGTCATTTTCTCAATTTGCTAAATGAAAAATGAATAACAAAAAACACATATTTTTTGTTTTTATAACAAACCTGACCTAACTGACGATGGTTCACCTTCACCGACATCAGTCTCATGCCCTACCTTATCATGGATGGTTTCCCTATACTGGCGTCGGCTACCCTTGACTAGCATCGGTCACCATATGTTGTACAAAACCCAACATTTTACCCTATTACCCTATCTATCCCTCCTTTACCCTGACCATTTACCCTTTACCCTTTACCCTGACCATTTACCTCACCTACCCTTTACCCTGACTATTTACCTCACCCTCCTGACCTCATCATTTACTACCTATCTTTTTCCTCCTTTGGGGACTCCTTATTCTACCCCTCCCTTGGCCTTACCCATTCCGTGACATATATTTTTGTCCCTGGACCATCACTAGTGACCTCTGACCTCATGTGTTCACTATACCTTGTGGCACTGTTACCTGTGTTTTTGACCTAATGACCTTACCTAGCCTATTTCCATGACCGTTTATCCTGACCCTACCTTTGGTGAACCGGGACATACCTAAACATTCCTGCACCCAACCTACGTTGTGTTTCTTGACCATATCCTATACCTTGGATACAGGAATCACTTCAACCTTGCTTGGATGAACCTATCGACCTTATATGATGTAGAGTTTGACTGCTCTTCAACCTGGTATGTGTTGCAGTTTATACATGTGCGTGCATTTGATTGTTACTACCTTTTGACCCTGACCCATAACCTAGATTACTCGAGTAGACCTTTAACCCTTTTTCCCCTATTCCTAACCTTCCCCTTTCTCCCATTTACCTTTTATCAAACCACTCACTGATTCTACCTTCTTCTTCGTCAGTTCCTAGTTTGAGGAGGATCACCTTCACCCACACATGGGGCAACCACATCTTATTTTTGTTAGCATCGCTTACCAATACAAGCTATGCAATAAAAAGTGGAAAAATGTAGACACTAAAATTAGGTCACACTCCCCTTTAGTCCCTCGACAAATAAACACCCTTCATCACATTAACCTAGCCATGGCCCCCTTCACTCTTCTAATATCAATTTAATTAATTTAATTAAATCAATTCATTATCCTCACCATATTTATTATTTAAATATCTTAATTAGGTATAATGTCCACATACATCTCACCTAGACCCCTCATCAAGCCAACTCACCATAAGACCTATTCTTAGTAAGTTGCCATAACTAACTAAGAGTTACCCAAACCCTAAAAATCAATGCCTACATTCTCTCTAAACACATACTCACATGCTTACAAGATGCTTCTAGTCTAATCCACAGGTTAACGACACAAGATCCCATAAAATCAAGAGGATCTCCCTAGTTTAGTAAACCTAGGAAATCCCACCTTGACCGATGTTAGTTACCCCTAACTGTCACTGGCTAAGCCGGGACTGCCGTTGGTCACCTTTTAATCCCCCAAAAAACCTTATTTTTGAGGTTGAAAAACATTGGCACATTCCTGAGAGATATCAAATCTTTTGAGAACAAATTTCAGTGAGAACATGTATGCAAGGAAGGAGATCAAGCATTTTCTCTTACATAGCCATCCAGTACTCAATCTTAATTGTGTCGAGATAATGCGAACAAGGTAACACATCAAAGGGAGATAAAATGATGATTCAATATGAACTATGATGATGATCTTGAAATCAAGATCAAGTGGCCATCAAAGATATAATGACACATCCACACACTTTAGACGTTTAACAACTCAACTGCAAACATGGATGAGCGTAAACAGACAAAAAAGTGGTGAACACTATCTATGAAAACACTCCCGAAAGATGCCTTCTGTTTCCCTAAATGGGCAACAAGAATGCAAATTTGTAGATCAAAAATATGAAAAATAAACTTAGCGCCACTTGGTCAGAGCTTCACCTCGTCCGAAGGTGAGAAAGAAGCTAAGCTAAGTGAAACATCGTCTAATTTCCGTGATGAAAGGCACTTAGATCTAACTTAAGTGGATTCTTTTCCTTGTAAGAAAAACAAGGTTTTGAATCAAAATAAGTTATCACTTTGTGATGGCCAAGACACGATAAAGGACTAGTAAAGTGGGCCTCAAGACAAAATGGCCTCCCTAATAAGATCTCTCAACTAGGTGTTACAAAGTTGTCTTAAGCGAGCGTGATTTACCCAAAAAGTCGCAATGACTAATTTGGGAGTATCTCGGCTTTACTTTACCCCCTTCAAGCACAATGGAAAATAAATGCACCCACATGTACTCTCACTGGGGTTGCCATATGGACAATTGGTAACTCTAACTCACAAAGCGTACTAGTCAAGTCGATAAGTGAGGCGCTTCCTGTTTCATCCACAAGGTTACACAACACTGGACTACTTTAGGGTTCCTGGAACCACCCCCATTGTTATAGCTTAAGGTGCTATGCCAAAGGGGTTATGTTCCAGTTAAGTGGATATGGATGTACCCTTTTCTAAAACCTACAATAAAATGTTTTGAATATGGTGTGTTTTTTATCTTGCTTAACTTAATGTAGTTTTAAGTAGCACACCATTTGGCAACCTGTATGAAAAAATGTATTAGAAGGTTTGTGTCTTGTTTCATTTTGACATCTTTCTTTGACATGAAATTTTGGTCCTACAAAACAAGGTTAGTAATATTCTAAAATGTCATATAAAGGAGATAAGATGTTGTTTTTTATTTCCCAGATCATCCTAAGATGCAAGGAAAGAGCATACACAACAAGGCATCTCACTCAAATTTGCACTAAATGGAAAATTCCTAAGTACAATGTGAAAATAAATTTATTTTAACCAAATTTTTAAAATATAATTAAACCATTTTTGCAAGTATGAAGAAAATGGTGAAACGTTTATGTTTCCCAAGATTACCTAGAAAGGCGCAAGGGAAGAGCATACGCATTTCAAATTTTCATGAATAAATATGCAAACGTTTTAAAACAAGTTAGTATAAAATAAATTAATGCAAAGGAAACCTGTAAACCACTGTTAGAACCCTACAAGAGTTAGAAAACCAAGAAAATCGAAAAGTTCTAGAAATCCAATTTTTTGCACTTTTTAAACAGTTTTTAGTAATTTGCATTTTTGGAGGTCTCTAGAGCACTTTGGGAGTTTTGTGATATAAGTTGGTATACTAAAGGTATCTAACTTTTGGAAGTTCCCTCACAAAGTACACTTCGTTATCTTTCTGACACCTTTTCAAACTCTGAAAATGGGTTAACGATTCAGAAGATATGGTGAAAACAAGGAGCACTAAAAATAAAATGGATAAATCCAAACTACACAGAGACACCTGCGCACCCAGAATGACACATACACGCCCCAACCAATGGATACATGCCCAAGTAGAAAAGTACATGGGAAAGGTAAAAATTCAAAGTCAAAAGAGTGAAACAAGACACCTGCGTACTCAGAATGATGCATACGTGCCCTAGCGAATGGATACACATCCTAGAAAAAAATAGACAATTTCAAATTTTTACACAGTAAATCCATTTACGCATACACGGCCAGAGAGGCGGATACATGTCCTAGATGACAGAGGTGCACGTCCCTGTAGAGACAAAATTTGCAAATTATGAAGTCTGCCAGACAGGTACGTGCCTGATCCGATGGGTATGTTGGGGTTTCAACATGTACACGCCCCTTGTTTTACACCTACATGCACCCTATGAAAAACCTGCAAAAATATGGATTTTCAAATTTCCAAGAATAGACAGGTTAGTTATTAGTCAAAGTGTCCTATTTCTATATCAAACCCACAAAATGCATGTAAATTAAGGTCATTTATCTAGGGTTAAAAATAGAAATGAGGAAATAACAAGTGATTTGACCTAAAAACTTGAAAATAAACTTTAGAAAACCTAAAAGACCTCCATTAATGGATGATGGACATAAGTGTCCCACTGGGCATGCTAAATGTATGCAATGGAAAGTTACAAAAGCTATGGAATGAGGCTAAATAACCTCAAAGCTTTGCTAACTCATCCATGCACCATGAAATAAGAGCTAAACAAGAGTTAACATATGCATGTATAAATTTGAAATTAACATTCAAATCCTAGCATTTATACTACTCTCTACTCTATGAAAGCTTAATAAAAATGAACCTAGTTAGATTCTAAGAAATAAAATTAGATGTGTTGTTTACTTGAAAAGGTCTCTCTAAAATGGCTACAAGACCAAGTTAGATACCCTTCTACTAACCTACTATGAAGTTATGGATGTGAGATGGAAGAACTTCAACAATGGAGGATAGCCAAGATCAAATCCCTTTTGGCTTGGCTAATGCAAATGAGGTCTAATGCCAATATCTCAAAATGTGAGAGAAGGACTTGTGAGTAAAGTTATGTTATGTAAAGTTGTGTCTTTGAATGGGTAGGCTTAGCCTTGTATTTATAGTTTTTGGTTTGGAAGAATTTGGAATTTAGGTGCATGTGGGACTAAAGCTCAAAAATCACTTTTAGATTAGATTAGGATAAACATGCTTTAGGCTTAGTTAAGCTTGGTTTAGGCTAGTTAAAATTTCATTAGCAAGTGATTAGAGGCTCATTGAGAGTTGGGAGGGTCTGGATAACCAATTGTGACTGATAGATAGCCTATGAAGCCTATAGAATTGGTCTAGAGAGAACTAGAGAGGTTATGAATGGTCGAAAGGAGGAATGTTTAGATAATAAGAGATATATTAGCCAAATTAAGCTGATTATAGGAGGAATATGACCAAGAAGGTGTTGTGAATGGGCATTCGAGAATGGAGCGAAGAAGGGGGAATTAACAAAGTGTCATCAATCAACTGGATTGGATGAAATGCTAAGTGTAAGCATGTTTTAGGTGTCTACAATGTGCGAAAGGGCTATGATTCTTTCTTGCATGCAAATCTCCTTCTTTACAAAACTTGAGAATGTGGCCAAACCTGTAAACAAGGTTACCAAAATGAATATAAGGTAACTGATGACAATTTAGGGTGACCGGCACTGGTTTTGCGTTGACCGACGTCGGGTAAGGTGGGAAATCCTAGGTTTACTAAAATTGATAGATCTTGGCAAAATTTTTGGGCCAACTCTATCTATTCTCACAGACTAAAATGGAATTTTATGTTTTAATGAATGGGAATGTGGTTATAGGGAGAATAGACATTTCATTTTAGGGTTGCATTAAGTATTAGTTCATTACGGTAGGTAGGACTAAGTCTTAGTTAGTTATGGTGAGTGAATGCTGAGTCCTAGTAAAGGGGAAATATGCTAAAATTAGGTTTTTGAAGAGGTGTCTAGGTGAGGTGGAAATTAGTTTTAATTAAGGTAATTAAATAATGAATGAAGTGAGGATGATTATTAATTTAATTGTAAGTAATTAAATTAATAGTAATGTGGGGTAGAAGAGTCATGGTTAGGTGAATATGTTTAAGTTAGCTATTCAAAAAGGGACCAAGGGGAGTGTGACCCAATTTTACTGTATACATTTTTACCCTTTTTGTTGCATAGCTTGTATTGGTAAGCGACGCTGACAAAAGCAAGAAGTGATTGCCCCACGTGTGGGTGAAGGTGATCCCCCTCAAACTAGGAATTGATGAGGTGTAATACGGATTCGGTGAGTGGTTTGATAAATGTGTATTTGGTGAAGATAGGTGGGGAAGGGTATGGATACTATGGGATAGGGTGATGGTCAAATCGGGTAATAGGTAATAGGTTGGGGTCAAAATTAGGTCATGGGTGGTGGAAATCAAATGCACGTACACATATAGATTGCAAAACAATACCATGTTTAAGAGCTTGCAAACTCTACATCATCTAAGGTCGATAGGTTTATATAAACAAGGGTGATGTGGTTTAGGTATCCAAGGTATAGGATATGGTCTGGAAACACAATGTAGGTTAGGTGTAGGAATATTTAGGTATGTAATAGTACACCAAAGGTTTGGTCAGGATAAATGACCCGAAAATAGGAAAGGTATGGTTGTTAGGATAAAACAACATAGGAAACAACATCACAAGGTATACCGAGTACTTAAGATCAATGGTCACACCAAGTAGGTTAGGTTTAGGAACATAGGTCATGGCACTAGGTAAGGCCAAGGTATAGGTAAAATAATAAATCCCCAGAGGCAACAATGGAAATGTAGGGGTAGTGTGGGCTCATAGGTAGGGTTCCAGGTGTGTCTAGATTGATAAAAGGTGTGTTATCAATAATGGTTACAAGAAAAAGGAAGCTTAGCAAGGCCAAATAGTGATAAGGGTTGACTAAGGCTGGTTATAGGGTGACTGATGTCGGTTGGCTAGGGAACAAATATGATAGGTATCGGTCAGGTCGGGTTGGGTTTATAAAAGAAAAATTCCATATTTTATGGAATCATTGTTGTGTTGTGAATTTGGAGATTACGACATATCCGTTTGAATTTTTGTACTATTATGAGAGAGAAGGACAAGGCATCATACTGAGATGACGTGGAGATTACGAGTTGATGACAGGAGCTAGTAGATGGGTCCACAAGAGTAGAGTGGTCAATTGTGATTGGTTGGAGGTGAGGGGTGGATTAGGACATGATAGAGGTAGGAGAGGGCTTGGGTGGGCCACCAGTACAATGGATGGACGTACCACCATGCCGACAGAATTGAGATGAGGTAAGATTCAATCCCAATTTGTCATTTGTTGGTAAAATAGGTTAGTAAAATTGGTGTTGGGTAAAACCATGTCAGGTGGGGGGATAATGTTGAATTTTCGGAAAAAATTTCATAATGAGGGAGGGGGGAGGTCCTAGGTAGAGTAAATAGGGGTGGGGAAGGGTTTAGGTTAGGTTTGGGTAAGGTAGGATAGGGTTCTAGGCTAGATTTGAGAATTTTGGAGAAATAGGGGGTTTTTCAGATTTGGTCGCTGCGACAGTGACCGACATTGGTATGCTATAGCCAACATCAGTCAAAATAGTAGGTGACCAATGCCGGTCATGATGGACCAATTTCAGTCACCAATGACTGATGCTGATTGGATTTTGAGGAAAAATAGGTTGATAAAGGGTTATGGTGGGAGTTAAAGAGAAACCAAGGTAGTGAGGTATAAATTTAAGTGTGGTGATAATAGGTAGGGTAAAAAGGTATATATGATACAAGTTGA
This sequence comes from Taxus chinensis, assembly GCA_019776745.2. Lineage (NCBI taxonomy): Eukaryota > Viridiplantae > Streptophyta > Pinopsida > Cupressales > Taxaceae > Taxus > Taxus chinensis. Next base: position 11,223,898 of record CM034148.1, read on the forward strand.
GGGGTGGGAAAGTGGGATGGGGAAAAGGGGGATATCATTAGGGTTGCGGGGAAATAAATAATAAGCATTTCAGGAATAGGTTAGTCGGGTAAGTGATATGTTAGGTATGGTCAAGATTTAATAATGGTATCATTTTTTGGGTGCAGGCTAGGGATCAATTGCAGATGAGAGATAGAGTACCGCCTCTATTACTAGTATTAAGAGGGAGCATAATGGAAAAGGAGTGGAGGCACATTACAGATGTCAGCCTTATTGGGGTCAGAGGGTATAGACACATAGTTTGGGAGTCGAGCTTGATGGTCGCACTCATCGAAAGATGGGATTCAACGACTAACACATTACATCTACTGACGGGTGAGATCACGGTCACCCTAGAGGATGTGTATAGGATCCTGTGGTTATCGATAGTGGGGATGCAAGTGTATTCTATTTCTTCAGAGGCATCAGAGGAGCTGATGATGATTGCATTTGGAGAGGGGATGGAAGAGATAAGGTTCCATAGCATGAGCCTAAAATATGGAGAGATGTACGCAGCCCATCCTGAGGAGATGAGGCTAGTGGTATTGATTATGGAGGTAGTGTGTTGCTTTGTACTGTCAAATGCGGAGGGTGGGAGATTACCATGGGAAATGATGGGGGTTCTCCATGCCATGATGGAGGATAGGACCCATTTTTCTTAGGCACCAACATACTTGGTGCAATTATATAGGGAGTTATGGGCCTACGAGTGGTTTTAGATGTCCAACCTATGTTGTACCTTTCTTCTTCACTACTAGGCATATGATCATATCGTATGTGTGTGTCAGTTGGTATGCCCCAACCGAATGCATTCAAGGAGGGATTTGTTAAAGTGGGCTATAGGTGTTGGGTGCTTGTTGTTGAAGAGTGCAAGGCTACTAGGGATACTCACAATGTGGTATTTTATAGGTAGGTGTTGGAGGAATTATCTGGGGTTGACATTATTTAGAGGCTCTATGTTAGCTTCCCTTCATACAGGTAGATAGAAATAGATTTAGGTGAGCTGTAATTGCTCAGATGGATAGAGGGGCATCGTGCTAGAGAGCACAAGATGATACCCATAGATAAGTTCTGATCACATTTTGGACTTCCTTAGGATGTGCTGCCACCACTCCCTCAGTATAGGAGAGACGACGTGGAGATGCCTATGCCTCTACCACAATAAAAAATGTCGACAAGGCTCAAGGAGAAGGTAGTGGACTGGTGGATTGATGATACCGAGGTTATAGATAGAGATAGACAGTAGTGGGAAGTCCAGCTATGAGACGCATCACCGAGGCCAAGGAAAATAGACGTGGTCACCCTTACAGTTTAGAGGGATGCCTTACAAGGGTAGGTTTCCACCTTACTGGCCTAGATTACAAGTTTACAGGGGTAGTTGGTAGGGTCACAGGAAGAGGTGGCCACATTATAGGCATAGGTGGTAGGTTTGCAAGGCCAGTTGACCACTGCATAGGCACAAATTGTGACCTTACAGGCCCAGGTTGTAGCAAAGGAACCAGAAAATGCACCAAAAAAGGCTCAGAGACAAGGTCTCATGGTACAGGTAGTAGCGGGATAGGGTCCCATGGTATAGGTAAAGGGTCGGAGACCGATGGCACCGCTATAGATGGTACCGATGACTAGGTTCAGGGATTCCCTGAAGAAGGCATGATATTATCAAGACCATATGACTACTATGGTGATAGATGTCCCCTCAAATGTAGAGTACATAGCAAAATAGGCCTCGAGTGAGAGGACCAGATCTCACACACATAGTGTAGAGAGTACAGGGGACTGGAAAGCCTAGAGATAGGGTCAAGGTGAGGTGAAAAGCTCACAAATACCAAGCCCAGCCACAGGTCAGGAAGAGGATACACTGAGACCCATATGAGATAGAGAGAGGCTGATAGGGCACCACACCGGGGCAAAGGAGGAGGAGACATATGAGACTGCCATGGACATCAGGTGGGGTGATGATTAGTGACCCTATATATTTAGGATATAGATTTTGTATATTTTTGATTTATACCAGCCTACGTGCCAAAGATAACGAGGATGTACATGAGAGTTTTGTGATTTTTTTATTATTATACAAGCCTGCGTGCCAAAGATGTTGAGATTGTATATGAGAGGAACGTGTATTGATTATTCTTCTGTGCACTTATGTATGGACACATAGATTCTAAATATTTATATAGAGATGGTGATATTCATGGTATGATGTTATAGTTATGTGTGTAATTTCTAGTGTTATTATTTATGTGATGGAAACTAGGTGGATTAGGCATGATTGCGTCAAGGTCATAGGGATGATTGAGTGAGGTCACTTAGGCATGGTGGAGTCAAGATGGTTTAGGCATGATGGATTTAGGTCAGTGTCGGCATGAAGGATTCAGGTCACTTAGGCATGGTGGAGTTAGGTCGGTTTAGGAATGGCGCAGTCAGGTCACTTAGGCATGGTGGAGTAATGTCATTTTATGCATGGTGGAGTCATGGTTTAAGTTCCAAGTTATTGATAACATGGGAGAAAAATGGTGATGTATATGCATGTCATGGTTTAAATTTTCAAATATTGCTATGGTTGTAATATAAAAATGATAAATGAATTATTTGATGATGTGGTAAAAATATTTGTTAATTGGTGCTTGTTTGGTTTAATTTCCAATTGTTGATATAAAATGGAAACTAACTAAGGTAGAATGTGAATAGGAAAATAAATGGGAAATTGGTTAGGGTAAGGAGTGGCTGATCTAACCTCCAAGGGCCCCATGCCCTAGGAGTGTTGCGTACATAGCCCCAACGAAAAGGGGCCTCAGGCCGATGTAGTTCTTCCATAAGCTAGGGAAGAATATGATCAGGGAGAGTAATGGGTTGGCAGGTTTTAGGTATGATTGAGTGTAGGTCACAGGAATGGTAGAGTCTTAGGTCATAGGCATGGTTGAGTCTTAGGTGATAGGCATGGTTGAGTCGTTTAAAATGTAGGTTTTGATGGTCTGGTCCTGTATAGGATAATCAATAAGTAATGAGGAAGGTGAATGCTAAGAGGTGATAAAAGAGCCACTTAATTGATAAGAACCCTAATGAGTCTACCATACCCAAGATGGGATTATGAATGTAATACCCTAAAGGCATTGCATAATGGACTATTATAAGGGTGAAGAAAGTCACATGATCACGAAATGTCACCGTTGCGGCAAGTCCCTTGAGCAGAGAGGAAATTAGGGTGAAAAGTCAATGAGGTGAAAATAGGTGGTTTAGCGAAAGTTGGTGTGTGACAACATGTTTACCTGGTAAGAAAACCATGATCAAAATAGGCAAGTCCATGATGAAAAATTAAAATTATCTTCATTTTTTTTAATAGATTGATTGATGTGGGAAGTCTATATGGGATGATTATATTATCTCCTTGAGGTCTTCGTGAAGTTGATCGATGCGGGAAGCTTCTGAAAATTTTATTGTATTTTTGCAATGACTGTACATAGTTGTCCTTCAAGGGATCAGTCTATTTATAGCCATGAGGTAGAGAGAAGAGATGTCCTTTTTGAGGGAGTAATATTTTTCTAGAGGTTTGACTCAAGGAGATGAATCCCATTTTTCTTTTGGATGTTTAAGTCATGGACAAGTCTATAGAGGAAGATTAGGTTTTTTTTAGAAGACAAAACCATAACACACAAAGGTTGACTATGAAAGAGATGGTTTCAAGTGATGAATCACCATGAGATTCCATCTTTGAAAAAATATGAAGAGTATCCATGAGAATCATTCGATGAGTAGAGCCTTGGTACTCGTATTAAAGATAAGGCTGAAAGGTGATGGCTAATCACATGATTCTTGTTTAGTCATTGATCCTCAAAACGGGTAATATGGAAGGTAAATGGTGATCAAGGTACAAGTCGTCAATAGACAAAAGGTGATATAGGACTTGATGTCAACAATAAAATGATTTAAGATGTAAGGCATTGAGGGGCTCAGGTTCAGGTTTACCTTTGAGTGAAGACAAATGATAAGCACCTAATCCATAGGCGTGGCTAATGATATAGGGTCCAAGCCAATTAAGAGAAAAATTTCCTCGTTTACTTTTATCTTCTTTGGTTACGTGTTGATTTTTGTTTAGGACGATGTTTTCGAACTGAAAGGTTCGCTCATGGACACATTTATTGTAGGAAAATTTGATATTTTTTTTGTAGATTTGGAGATGGTCAAGAAGATTGAGACGATGTTCATCTAATAACTCAAGTTGTGCCAAACGGTCCTAGCAAAAGTCATTGTCATTGAGCATTTCTTATAAAGAGTTGGAATTTGGACATCGAGAGGCAAGACAACCTTAGTACCATAGACCAGAGAAAATGGTGTGGAAGTAGTTGAAGGGTGAATACTAGTGTAGTAGTCCCACAAGGTGAAGGGAATGTGCGTATGCCAATCCTTCCCAGTATTGTTAACTACTTTCATAGGAATTTTTTTCAAGGTTTTATTGGTTGATTCTACTTGACCATTGGTTTTTGGGTAATAAGGTGACAAGAAACTGAGTTTAATGCCAAAAGCATCGCATAAATTTTGTAGGGTTTTGTTTTTGAATTACTTTCCATTATCATTGATGAGGCAGTGAGGAACACCAAAGTGAAAAATGATGTGGTGGTTGATGAATTAAAATATTTTCTCATATTTTGTAGAAATGAGGGGAATGACTTCTACCTATTTAGTGTAATATTCAGTAGTGGTTATAATCTATTGATGGCGTTGTGAAGAATGGGGATTGATCTCTCCGAAGAGATCCAAACCCCATTGAGAGAAAGGCCAAAAGTATCGTGTGACCTATAAGGCATGACTAGGTGTGTGATGAAGATTAGCATATTGCTGGCATTTCACACACTGTTTGACATAGTCACAACAGTCGCAGTTTAGGGTTGGCCAGTAATAGCCAAGGTGAAGAATGCATTTAGTGAAAGATAAACAACTAAAGTGGCATCCACAAATTTTGTTGTGAACTTCCTTGATGGTGTAAGGAATTTAAGAACTTGTAAGGCATCGTAAGAGAATATCGTCAAAGCCACACTTATAAAGGAGACAACCCATGATGACATAGTGAGAGACACTTTTAAGAAAATCACGTTATCCATTATGAGTGAGGTAAGGAGGTAGAATGGAAAGGGAAAGGTAGTCTACAAACTGCTTATACCAAAGGTCACACGGGTTAGGTGTAACTATTCTGACAGAGTAGAACTCACAAGGTAAATAAGAGGGTGATTGTATCCTTTGTATTGTAACAAATATTTTAGAGTAACTAGGTGAAATGAGTATCTAAGAATCCAGACAGGACATGGTATCCATGATTTTATTGGTAAAATGTGGGGTGGTTTGAAGTTTGTAACGGTCAAAGGTATTCAAAAGTATGTTGACATGACTTTTGTACTTTTATAGTATTTCATTATGGCACTAGTATATACCATTGAATTGGTGTACAACCAGCTGGGAATCACCAAATATATTGTTTGAATTAACATCTAAGGTATAAATAGCATGGAGACCCAATACAAGTGCTTCGTATTCGACAATGTTATTAGTACAATCAAATTCTAGTTTGAAAGATAAAGGCATAGGTTCACCATCTAGAGGAATGAGAATAACACCAGCACCGCCCCCACGCTAACACTTAAAGCCATAGACAAAGAGGGTCATTTGGTAAGTGGTATTGTCCAAGGAGAGGGTAGTTATGGATTTATCTAGAAAATTAAAGTTAGAGGATTGATTCCTAGAAAGAGGTGCGTCTGCTAGTTGGTCTGTGATGGCTTGGCCTTTGATGGATTTTTTATGGATGAATTTGAGGTCAAGGTCTGCAAGAAGCATGATCCAACTTGCAGCACGCTAATGTTGGTAGGGTTTGGTGCACATGTAATTTAGAGGGTTAGTGTTAGTGGTGAAAAATGTTTTGTGGTTGAGTAGGTAATGACGAAGCTTGGTGGCGACAAAAACTAAGGCTAAGAAAAGTTTTTCAGCATGGGTGTACCTAGTCTCATAGTCCAAAAGGGTACAACTTATGCAATAAACTTCTTGCTCCCTATGTTGCTCATCGTGAAGAGCAAACATGGGACCTAAAGAATGGTCAGTGGTGGAAATGTATAGGTAAAAGGGTTAGTCATCCTTAGGATAAATGAGCATTGACAGTTGAAGAAGGTATTGTTTTATGGCGTCAAAGGCTTTGTAACATTCATCATCCCATTTGAATGAGACGTGCTTCTTGAGGAGATGATGAAATGGTTGATAGCGGTCGGAAAGTTGTGAGATAAAACAATGAATAGATTACAAATTACCTTTCAAGCTTTGAAGTTGACAAATATTAGTAGGTGGAGGCATTTCTAGAATAGCCTTTACTTTAGTAGGATCAACTTCTATACCACATAAAGAGATGATGAAACCAAGGAGTTTCCTTGAAAGTAATGCAAAGACACATTTCTTAGGTTGAAGGTGAACATAATATTTGATGAGGTGGTCAAAGATGACCTTAAGGACTATCTGGTGTTCGGCTTGATGTTTATATTTGGAAACAAGTTCATCTACGTAATCTTCCAATATGAGATATATGATGTCATGGAAGATATAAGTCATGACTCGCTGATATGTAGCACTAACATTATTAATGCCAAAAGGAATGACTCGATAGTAGAAGGTACCCCAAGGAGTGATGAAGGAATTTTTTTGTTGATCTTCTAGAGTGAGTAATATTTGATTATAACCTGAGAAACCATCCATGAGTGAGATCATCTCATGGCTGATGGTGATATCAACTAGTTGGTCAATGCCTGGTAGAGGAAAATTATCTTTGGGGAAAGCTAGGTTAAGGTCACAAAAATATGTGCAAATACGGAGTCCCCCCATCTCTTTTGGGATATGAATAATAGTAGAAATCCGTTGGGGATAGTCAATGGTTAAGATAAAGGAAACTGAGAGAAGACGCTGAAGTTCTTCTTTGACTAGAAGAGAAATGCAAGGATGCATTTTGGGTAGCTTCTGCTTTATGGGTTTGGCATTAGGGATGGTAATGATATTGTGGACCACAATGTTAGGTCAATACCAGGCATATTAGCATAGGACCAAGAAAAATCATTGCTATGGTCTCGGAGGAAAGAAGTAAAAGCTTCTTGTTCAGTAGCATCTAAAGATTGGCCTAACTTAAGAATGCACAGGTTGTCTTGAGTATTACTGTTGATTTTGATAGTCAATTCATTCAACATGGTTTGCATCTCATAGGGTAATGACTGGTGAATATAAGAATCTTCAAAACCTAGGTAGGTTAGGATAGACTCATAATCTTGCCATTGAATGAATAGAAGGTGTATCGTAATTGATCATGCCAGGATATAGGAAGGCAAGAGGAGAGGGAGCCTCGCCAATGCGTTAATAAGTTAGAGGTCCCAGGAAAATTGTGTTTATGAATTTTTTTAGGAGGAATAGATTCGGGATCTATGGACTCCGTGGGTGAAGGTGGTGACGTTGGTGAATGGGATGGAGAAGGTTTATCTTCTTCAATGAGGTCGATGTGGGCCTTCTTGGGAGGTGGTGCAGTAAAGCCAATGCCACTGTAGTCATTGTGATTATGGGTGGTACAAGAAATGATGGTATGGTGGCCTTGTTCATAAAAATTAAAGCTAAAGCCTTTCCATACACAATGATACAAGAAAATGTGGGCGAAGCAGCGGTTATTAAGGGATTGGAGGTTAGATGAAAATGGTCATTTTTGGGAGGGAGGTTTGGGTGAATAGGTGACAGTGTCAATTCCCCCATACGTTAGGTTAGTGCAAAGGTGGGGAGGACCATAAGGGAAAACCTTGCCTACATGATAGACATAATGAGGGTGTTGGCGTAGGTTTCTATACTCTTGTGGAGTGAGGAATGTGTTGATATTGTATAGGTGGTACTCCCCTAAAGTGAGGCATTCAAAAGTACCTTGTAAGGGATCAGTAGTTGATATGTGTGTGGTGGGGATAGATGATTCACCAGATGATTGGAAATGAGGGGTATTGGTTGGTTGGGAAGTAGAGTGGTCAGTTGTAGAGGCTGCGACAACAGTGAGAATATAAGAGTTAGATGTGGGAGAAGTAGTAGTAAAATTGGTGGATGGGCTTGTGGATGAAGAATAAGTGGGGCTAGTGACAGATGCCTTGACCATTATAAGTACATTGTTGGGTTGGTATAATATGTTACAAGTTTTGAATGCTGATGAGTCAACAGGGATGGTATAGTTATGTCCTTCATGTTCAAAATTTACACAATGGTGTAATGTTGAAGAGACACAACCCATGATGCAAATCCAGGGTCTACCAAGTAATATGTTATATTCAAACTCTCCCTCTAAGACATAGAATATTTCCAGGATAGTGTGAGGGCCTACGTAAATGTGAAGGATAATGGTGCTAAGGGTGGAGGTGATGGCTTCATTAAAGGAGTGCAACATAACTAGGTTATTATGCATATAGTTATAAGGGATGTGCATTTGATTGTATGTGTGGGAGAATATGATGTTAATACTAGCACCACCATCGATCATGAAGCATTGCACGTGTATATTATTGATATAGAAGGAAATGATAAGAGTGGGATTAGGGTCATAAGACTGGAGAGGTACAATCTCCTCATCAGAGAAGCTGAGGGTGGTGACTTGAGGAGTGGGCATGGGGATAGAAGAAGGAGATGATTTTGTAAGAAAGGCAACATGGTGAGGGGTGATAATGGAGGCCACTTGTGTGGGGTCATTGGGTAAAAATTCAATGGATTGTAAAACCTTGATAAGGGATTGTCTTTGAGATTCATAAGTTTGGAAAAGATCATACAATGACATCTTTAGAGGGGATTGATGTAATTGTTTTATCATTGAGCGATGGGTGCCTCCATCAGAGATAGGGCATGTAGGTCCACAGATGGTGACTTTGGGTGTTGGTGCAGATGGTATATTGGGCACAGGTTGGTTGATGGGTTAGTTTCTTTTTCCTTGCATTTGTCTTTCTAAGCGCAGGTGACAATGTGAACCATGTTAATCTGACGGGATGGGGTAAATGGAGAAGATTTAGGATGAGTGGTGTAACAACATGATGGAAAAAACCTACCGGGGGGAAGCCTTGTGAAGTGAGATTCATGCAATGACATTTGGGTGGTGATTTAGCTAATTCTCTAATACGAACCATGTTGATCTCAAATTTTGGAGGTGTATAAAATGGTTGTGGGGGTGGAGATACTGATTCCTGAATGGGTAAAGGATGATGATGTGTTGTGACAGGTGAAGGTGGAACATGGTCCTCATCAAGAAGGTCATTATCATTGAATTTTTTTTAGGAGGACAAAATTGGAGAAGAATGGTCTTTAGATCCATACAATTTTCTACATCATGTCCTGACACACGATGATAGGCACAAATATTGATTTCATCGAACCATTTTGGTTTGGGTTTGAAAGGATCGTAAGGTCGAAGCAGCAGTAATGTGATGACAGAAGTCTCTAAGAGATTGGTTGAAGTGTTGGCGTAGGACCCCACTAATGGATCACAATGGGAAGCGAGTGTAGGTTTGGGTATAGGTGCAGATGATTGTGAGGGAAGAGGTTTTATAGGAGGGGAAATGAGTTGGCCCATGGGTTTGGTAGGTGTTATCGTTTTAGGTTTTGGTGGCATCTGCTTGGGTAAAATCCTAGTAGAATAGCTAGCACTAGAATATTTTTTTGGTTTGACTACCTTATTGGAGGGTCGTGGGTTCTTATCTTTGGGTTTCACCTGTTTGGGTAAAGGTGACATGTGGGTATGGGATGCAGAAGGGAAATAAGATGGTGGAAGAGGATGGGTTACCCACAGGGACAACCAAGTTGTAGTGGAAGTGGTTGGTAGAGTTGGGGTAGATGGCAAGGGTTGAAGTCATATAGGAAAGGTTAGGGTTATAATAACTAGTGGAGGTATAGGTGGTAAGGAGTTCATGGGTGAGGGTGAGGGTGCCTGGTTTTTGGGTGAATGAGGTGTAACAAAGGCTTGTGATGAAGTAGTAGGTTACTTATCTTTTGAATGGCCTTTGGTAGGAGACTATTTGTCTAGGGTTGATGGGTGAGGCCCTAGAATGGATGGAAGGGGCTAAGGTGACAAAGGTGTGGTAGGTGAGAGTGACGTATGCATCCTAGGAGGTTGGGTCTTACTTTTAGGAAAAGGGATAATGTTGGTGGGGGCTGAGGAAGATGTGACTAGATTCACTTTAATAGGTGGGTGAGTAAGGCTTGATGTCAGCATGACACCCAAAGTAGTGATGGGTCTAGATACAGGTGAGGAGATAGGTGTGGGTAGGTTTTTATGTTTGGGACCAGCTGTAGTTATGGGTAAAGGTTTGGATGTAGGTAGAGATGATGAAGAAGAAGCCATTTCAATTGGCATGGTCAATATTGATTTGGTTGCTGAAAATACCTTTGGGTAGATCATGGAAGTATCTTCAGGAAACATTTGCATTTGAGTCAAAAAGGGGAGCCGAAGACATCCCTAGAGAATGGAATTATAAACGTAATCCAAGCGATTAGACAAATGTGAAAACAAGATTGTTGAAGAAGAAAATGGAATTGGCTGGGTGGCAATCCTTGTAAAATATTTCTATGAGACAGGGAATTGGCTAGCCTCAGACTCTGTAGGTAACAAAGATGATATCATGTCAATGGGGTCCTAGGATGCTAGGGGAGAACTTCCCTCAACAAGTAGTGGCATGTTTGACGAGTCTCCCATGGGTAAGAGAGATAATAGGTTGGGTGAGGCAGAATTATCCCTTAGTGGAGGAGAAGGTGATGATGATTCTCCCGTGGATGGGAGAATTAAAAGTGTTAATTGTTCAATAGGTTGTGAGGTAGACTATGAAATGAAATTGGTATAAAGTGTGGGTTCCTCCATGGGTGAAGAAAGAGATGAAGGGGACTCCTCTTTGGGGGGAGGAGTAGAAGGAGTATGATCCTTTGTGGGTAGAGGGGCTCATGGTAGAATTTCATCAATAGACGAAATAGGTGGGATTTGAGGAACAGACGGTATGATATCAAAAACTGCGTGGACTTCATGGACGTTATTGTCACTGGATAAAGGTTCACTATTTTTATTAGACGATGGTTTATGGTTAGGGAACACATTTTTAAAGATGTGTAAATTTTGATTTTCCAGCACATTTAGGTTGTCCATGACAAGGTCTCCATTATCTATCATTTCTTGGACAATGTTCTTAAAATTCATGCAATTACCGTCACTATGGCCTTAATGCAATGGTAATTACAGTAGTCATATTTTTTATACCATGCATGAAAAGGATGGGCATGATCGAATCCTATATGAGGTTGTATGGGAGGAAGTGAAATGGCTCCATATTTAAGAAGCTTTTCCAAGATTGAAGAATAAGGCTCTCCAATCTAAGTGTACTTTCACTGCTCCCACCAAAGCTGAAAGGCCTAGACCGGGGTAATATTGGAAGAAGGTTGGGCTTGATTAGAAGGATGAGGTGGACCCACCTTGAGGACTACCACATTGGCAGAGACTTTTGATTTTAAATAGTTATTTGGAGGTTTTAAAGATAAAGAAGAGTCATTTGATTTGAACAGGGCGTTCTTGTTTTGTAATTAGATTTTATTTTCTTCAATGGCTCGAATTTCTAGCTTTCGTGCCATTGTGAATGCTTCGTCAAAGGTTTGGAAGGTTTGTACCTACAAATTTGGTGAGGTGTGTCTAACGCAAGATATAGTGAACAACTCAATAAGTTCAGTCTGAGGTAGATGTAATGCCAATTAGTTAATAAGACCCTACTAGCGGGAAACGAAATCTGTGATAGATTTGTCTTCATACTATCGGGTTGAATAGAGATCAGTCATGGTGACTTTATTGGTAGCATTGATTGAAAAATGGTCTAAGAAAGCTTGGGCTACTTGATTAAAGGAATAAATGGAATGTCTAGGTAGTCTACTATACCAATCCAATATTGGTCCTGTCAAGGACATTGGGAAGGTTCATAGGAGCAAAGCTTCATCGTGGGTGATTAAGTAGCACCCATGTTTGAACGACCACAAGTGTTAATGTGGTTATTATTTATTGTTGAAGTGATTGAATTTAGGAATTTCCCAATGCATAGGGTAGGGATGAATGGGAATAGATGGATGGATAGGCTCGTTACATATTTCATCATAAGTTAAAGAATTACGAGAGCTAGAAACAGATGCTTCTAAGGTCTGCATCATTTCCATCATCATCTTAATGAGGTCATTAGTAGGTTGTGATGAATGGGTGCCCCCTACAGAAAAAGGGGGTTGATGCTAGATGTATGAGGTGGGTGGTATGCTAGTGTATGGTGGTGCTGAGTATGATAAATATGCAGGAGGAATAGATTTAGGTGGCACATATCTAGAATAAGCAATAAATGAGGTCAGGGGTGGTTGGAAGTATGTGTAAGTGGGTGTAGTAGTCGTACCAACTCTACTGGTGATTGGGGGTAAGGAATGTGGGATAGAAAGAATGAGGTTATTGAAATGGGTGTAAGCTGCTGACACCAGAGGTGGTTGCGATACAATAGGTATATATGAGGTGGTGGGTGTAGATGGGGCTATACTTAAAGCACCTGTCTAAGGGATAATTGATGTCGCAGGTACGATAGATGATGTAGACGTTGTAGTTATAATAGTTGTGGGATCTAGCTGAGACACCATAGGTGGTAAAGTAGATGATGGTAGTGTCGAGCTGGTGTTAGCTGATATAGAGGTGGGTGCAAGAGTAGGAGGGATAGATACGGGCATGACATATAGTAACTCTCATGAGGAACCCTGGGTGGAAGAATGAGCAAGGTAGTATTGGAGGGGTAGCGGGATTCTAGTCGAGGAGTCTCGCGAACTCCTCATTGCTGGTACCAATGGGGATAAGCTAATTCAAATCCATAGGTGACATGATGGATGGGGGTGATTGATTAGGTGGGAGTGAATGACAACTGGCATGAAATAAAAGGGAATTATTTTGGCTGTGAGTCAACACCATGTGAATAAGTGTTGACCTGGTAAGATTGTATTCTATAAATGACACATAAAATAGTAGGGATGGAAAATAATTGATTATGGGAGGTGAAATGGTAGGTGCTTTGATTAAAACTCAAAACAAAAGGACCTACGCTAGTTAGGACAACCAATACCAGTTAGTAAGTGAGTAATTATGGTCACAGTAACTGATGCCGGTTACTGTGGGAAATTAACAGTTTGAGCAAGTGAGATAGAAACTGAGGAAAGGTAACTATGGAAGCTATATTTAGTCAATAATATTATATTGCAGAGGATATGGTGATACCCAGATATTTTAAACAGAGAAGAAGATTAGATGAGTTCTTTTTAGGTAAACTGACAAAAAACATAGGGAACCAACACCGGTTAGATGAATCGATGATGGTCAGATGTAAACTAATGCCAGTTACTGTGAAATCTATAAAATGAAGAAAATTTTTCTTTTTGTGAATTAAATTTGAATGAGACACCAACCCAGAAGTATGAGTATGGTAAAAATGAGTCGTGACACACTCAGAAACAAATGGAATACACCAACTATGATTATGGAGTGTGAACGGAAAGAAAAAATGGAGAATACGACCTCACACCTCAAAATGCAAGTCAAGCACAAAGCTAAGAAAAACACGTAATCCTATAAGTGAATTTAGTGTGTTTAGATTATGTTATTTAAAGAATGACTCATGAATTTAGAACTGAGTGTTTGGTTAGGAAGACTTCCTACGAAGAAGGAAATTCTAAAGGTGAGGTTTCAAGTTATGTTTTGGTGGGGGAGGGCTATTCTCTAATGGGTGACTAGAAAAAGATAACTAGCTGGGTTCCCATTGTTAATCCTCTGATCGTTGATAGCTTCTTCCAGGTGGGATGTTGTTTTAGAAGATGTATATATTCCAATTTTTGTAGTTTGGCAAAGAGAGAGAAGAAAGAATGTGCTTTCTATGATTCATTTATGTCAACCATTAGTTGGGCACGAATTCCAGTGTATAGGTTTCCCTCATTTTTAATGTGAGATATAATGCAATAAATCATAATGCCATGCAAGTGTTTTAAGCCCAAATTGAAATGTGATATTTTATGTAACAAGTGATGAACAGGAAGAGGGATGCTCTTTCACTAATGCAATGCTAATAAAAGAAAGACGTATTCCTTTTAAAACATAAAAACATGATTGATTTTAGACAATAGAAATAAGGGGAGGATTACAGAGAAGAAAATTAATGTGGAAGATTTTCAAAAGGGAAAAAAACACAAAACTTTCACCTAAGAATGAATAAAATGCAAAATAACCCCTGATGGGTCCCATCGGGCGTGCCAAAATGTTTCACCATTTTATTTGTGGATTGGACGAAATAGATAAGGTGATGGGCCAAGGAGGAATAACTCTTGTGATGGTCGGTTAGAGGTTATGCATGATTTTTGACTTCTTGATCAAATGCTGGTTGTGTGATCTTCCTTTTGGCTACGAGGAACTTCCTGAAATACAAAACAATACCACAAAAGAGAGTTAAACAATATAAGCAAGTGGGCTACCTAACGTGTGCTAGATCCAGGAAGTGTGGTACTTCCTTTGTGGTATTCAACCCAATGTTTAATATAACTTAATGTAATAAATGACGTAAATCAATAATGTCCTATTATAGTTGATATCATTTAGGTATCTCATCCAAATACAATAAAAAAATCTAATCTAATAGGCTAGGTTATGATCAGATCTGGAAGTAGGGTAGGTAGTCAAGGTGTTGGGACAAGTCAGGGTCATATTCTGGGTAGCTTGGGTCACTTGAATGTAGGTTATTAGGCTTATGTTATTGGCAAGGTTACCAGATACAAAGACCGACGTCGGTGAGGTGTGACCGATGACGATTAAGGATGCATGGTAGAAATTCAATAAAACTGGGTTTAGGGGTTTTTATGAGATTAAATAGAGATGGTAAGGGGAATAATTAGGTCTGTGGAGGTTTTGGGAGTACTCAGAGGTATTTAAGAATCAAGTATAGGTGATTAAATGATTATGGGAGTTGGAATGTTGGGTTCACAGGAAGGTAAAAAGGGTGGGATGAAAAATGCAAATAGATGTTGATAAACAGAGATGAAGAAAATTTGTAATCTAGAAAAACATGAAATGATGTAGGTTAGAGATACACTTATTGGTATTTACATATTTGATGGATGGGTGATGGTGACAGTTGACTTGTGGAATGGTTCTCAGTGCCATGGCAATGCTTCCCAGAATGTTACCATGCATGCAAAATGCCTTCGGCGGATCTATCTTGGTGCTGGCTATGGCTGTTTGGATGTGTGAAAGGGATCTAATTCTTGCTTGCATGTAGATCTCCTTCGTTCCAAAACTTGATAATGTGGCAAAACCTATAAACAAGGTTACCAAAATGAATATAAGGTAATTGATGATGGTTTAGGGTGACCGGCATCGGTTTTGGGTTGACTGATGTTGGTTAAGGCAGGAAATCTTAGGTTTACTAAAACTGACAGATCTTGGCAATATTTTGGGCCAGCTCTGTCTATTATCATGGATCAAAATAGAATGTGGTTAGAGGTAGAATAGGCATATGATTTTAGGGTTGCACTAAGTATTAGTTCATTAAGGTAGGTAGAACTAAGTCTTAGTTAGTTATAATGAGTGAATGTTGAGTCCTAGTAAATGAGAAATATGCTAAAAATAGGTTTGTGATGAGTTGTCTAGGTGAGGTGGAAATTAGTTTTAATTAAGGTAATTAAATAATGAATGAAGTGAGGATGAGTATTAATTTAATTGTAAATAATTAAATTAATAGTAATGTGGGGTAGAAGGGTAATGTTTAGGTGAATATGTCTAAGTTGGCTATTTGAAAAGGGACAAAGGGGAGTGTGACCCAGTTTTGGTGTTGAGACAGAGATCAAATATAGTGAAAGAACACATTTTTATCATCATAATGGCACCAAAATGAGCACCTGGCACAACCACAAGGGGAAGGAAGCAAAAAGAAGTAGAAGTAGAGATAGAGGATACCCCTGAAAGTCCATTTAAAAAATTTTAGTACCCAGAAGGTGTCATAATGGGTTTGGATTTGGAGTCGCATATCAAATGTAGTAAAGTAAGAAAATAAAATCATTGAACCAAGGATAACAGGGATGTATTGAGAAACAACTGGTGGTAAAGAAAAATTGTGGATGGAAAACAACATGGGCATCTATGATGATGCATGACATAAGTTTCTTGAGAGTATTGGAGTCATGCGGCTGTACGAACTACCATATTTTGGAAATCCAGAAAATTTATATCAATGGTTTATGTCTTGAGTCCAAGAGGACTTATTTTACTTTGTAGGGTAGTAGATGTAACTCATCGTGCCCTTGATTTGAATATTGACAGGGTTAAGGAGATTGAGTATCAAAATTTGCAGTGACCTTAGAGATGATTTTTTGTAGAGGTAACAAGGATTGCAATGGATTATACAAAGGGAGGGCACGCGATGGATATCTTCAAGCTAGAAAAGTGTCTCATGGTTCAGGTAGCCACACATCTCCTCACCAAATTGAACAATTAGGAGCATTGGAGCTAGGTAAACATGAGATGGCTCTATATTGCGAATAAAATGACAGAAGGAGTGATATATAATTTTTATTCCTTCATTACTGAGACCATTATTGAATAAGCACACCATGGGGATAAGGTAAGTTTTGGTGTTATTTTATTGTCTCTTGTGTTTGTGGAAATTGGGGTGCCCGATGGGCCTAAGGAGAATATTTGGTAGTTCCTTGAGGAGAAAAAGTCCCTCTTAAATAGGTTTACAAAATATACATGTGATGGAACTATGAGTGGACCTTATAAGCAGAGGATGAAACTATGATATAAGCTCTTACGCAAAGCATTTGAACATTAATAGAGAATACCCAAGGATATTCCTTTGACATTAGATAAGCAGGCTCAGTTTTCTGTGTATCAAAATTTTTACATAGGTAGATTTGGGATGAAGGATGGAAAATGTATCCCTTGGTGTAAGCTCCCATATGCCTTCACCACGTGTTACTTCTAGGAATCGGTGTACAAATTTTCAAATGCACGCATAGTGGTGTTTGATACAGATACAAAAGACTATGATTACCATACACTGTGGAAGAAGTTTGTATACCTTAGTATGTCTCCCTATATAGAAAATTGATTTCAGATGATATAAGCATCAATTTAATTAGATTGGAAGTTAGGAAGATTGGCCCACCTAAGGTATACATCTACCTTAAGCTCAAGTTAGAAAATGGAAAATATATTGAAAATGAGTTCAGGCTTCTTGAACTACCCAAGGGAAAACATACAGTTGGCACATTACAAGATGAGGAGCTTGTAGTTTTAGAAGAAGAAGAAGAGTTGAATGAAGATAGTGACAACTTGGATCATGGCTTGTGGAGGTAGCCTACATTTTGAGTAAAGAGAACATGCAAGGAAAATCCTCCTGCGTAGAAGGAAGATGAAGTAGGAGAGGATACAGGCGTTGAGGAGATAAGGGTGGATGTTAGAGGTGATGAGGAGAAATAATTCAAGAGGGTGTTGAGAATAAAAAATACCCCAGGCACAAGTACGATTGTATGCACTTCCCAGCCCATGAATCCTAAGATCTCTCCCACCAAGCCTATGAAAGAAAAGAAGAAATGACTAAAATATGCACCAAGATAGGGTGAGGATAGGAGTTGAATGAGAGTGCGTGCGCATAAACATAACCACCTTTCATTGAGTTGGATGCAGAGGAACCTCGGGAGGAAGATGTGAAATATGACACAGAAATATTCGAGTGTGAAGATGCAGGTGGTGATGAAGAGAAAGATAAGGGATGACCTTCTAATGAGCCCATGAATGAGCAAACATACATTGTACGGGAAGGCCTAAATTTGGATGAAGGGGTACATGTTCCTAAGGGTAAGTTCTTAGTGATAGATAAGGGGGAGATGTATAAAACTCCCATAGCTAGGTATATTAATGATCCCATGAAGATCATTCATGCCAGGTTTCAAAGAAATTTGGAGCCTAAGGAGCTTTATGGATGGGAGCTGATGGACCCTGAAGTAACAAACTTATGCACCTGGAAGAAACTCTCTTAGAGCATGCAGACTCATATTGATGATCCTGAATTCTATGTAAAAGAAGATTCATGCATTAAGAGGAAGATGAAGAAGAAATCAAAAGCCACACATTGGACCTTTATGCCCACATAGTTTATCGATGAGTAGGTAAGTAATTCTCTAAACAAGATAACTGAAGTAGTGCATAGAAATATAGATAAATAAGTTGCACTGAGATATCTACTGGAGGAGAATAAAAACATGAAAGAACAAATGGAGCAGCTATCTGAGGGGCGGAGGAAGGATAAAGAAAAAAAATAACATTATGGATTTTTCATTGGAATTGGGGAAGGAAATTATAGATACGCATCCAAACATTGATGAGCAGAAAGAGAATACATACTAGTCCTCCTTACACTTCTTACGAGATTTTGTTCACTTGTTGATAAATAAGCAATTGGGTGTACCAGGAATGATGATAGAGAAGGTTGCATAGAAAGAGGAATATATTAAAGCACAGAAAGAAATATCCAAAGTGAAAATAGCATGCCACATAATTGAATATGAGACCTTGCTTCAAACACTGAGCTATAAAATGAAGAAGGAAGCCTCAAAATTAAATATGTGTGCAGACCCTAAGGTAATCATCAAGACAAGGAATTTGGTTGAGGAGAATGAATTACTTGCTGAAAAGAAAAATGAAACTCTTCGGCATGAGGGGAGGTTAACGCTATTAGCAGAAAAGCACAATGTGTTCACATCAGCTCATGAACCTCACAAGGAAAAGATAAAGAAAATTGGGAAACTTATTGTTCAGTGCATGGATGTGATGGATGGGATGATCTCTAGTCTAGAAAACATTCTTAGGGTACTACAAAACGAGGGTGAGAATATGACATTAGATAAGATGGAAGGATTACTTGCAAACATCCTTGAGAAGATAAAGAAGGTGCTCAGTGACTAGAATGAGTTAGAGGTAGAAATTAAGAATGAATACCCTGAGTTACTTCTTCCTTAAGAGGAATGGAGTGCCCAAATTATTTTTAGTATATTTTCATTCATTATGTATAGACATTGTTTTATTCCTTATTATTTATTCTTGGAGAGACAAGGCATGATTACCCATAGCCAGGGTGAAAATGAAGCTAGTGTGGGGTAATGTTGGGTGGACATGTTTATGCCTAAGTACTAGAGGTGCATGAGATCAGGGCGCGTAGGAAGCGGGAACGAAGGTACATGCAGAAGATCAGCTGATACAAGGCACACCAAGGAAAGTTGGAATTCAGGACTTAACCATTTTACATACACAGGATAAGAATGGATTGAGTGCTGAACATGCTTTGATAGAAGAATTGGAAGACACGCCAAGCTATTTTGGGACCAAGTGGAAGTTAAAAAATCATGTGAAGTTTAATCTAATAATAGAATTAGATCTAGAGTTAACTATAGGAAATATATTATTAGGCAAAGCTTACTTGCTTCCTTAGTTTTTTTTGTAGCGGTACATGACTATTTTGAGAGTGCATGAGTAGTGAAGGGAAAGACCTCACTACCTATATATATGTATTGATTTGCATGTTTTATACACATCAAAAGGATTGTAGCAAAATTATGTTGCTAGTATATTTGCGCACATGAAATTGTGATGATACTTTTTGATGTATTCAGCTACTATGTTCATGGTGGATTAATATAATGGATCTTTGTGGATGGATAATGATTATTGATGATTCTATAACTGGGTATTGTATGGTAAATCTGATCTTGCTATTTGTATGATTCACTATGCACTATGGTTGTGTTACGATTAATGCTATAAATTACCTTTAAACTACTTGCTATGTATATGGAATACTTGTATGATCATGCTAACGCCTTGAAAAAGATGATATTAAAAGAGGGACCTGGTACCTTTGTGAACTTTGGGTGAGTGCTCAGATCTATTAGAGTGATGGGCCAGTGCATATAGGGATTTGAGTAAGATAAAAAACTACAAGCTTCCATGACATCCTCCTCAGCCTTCTCCTCTTCCATTTCCTCAAAGTGGAAGAAATCCTCCTCTACCTTCTCCTTAACTCTGGTAACTTTCGATGACTCTCATATAGCCTACCACTTAAGGTATGACTCTTACTTTGATCCCGAGTCTGTCTCGACCTCATCCTCACTCCCATCCAGGCCCTCACCAATCTGTAAAATATTTCATGACCTAACTCCAACACCAACAACTGGGTCTGGTGCAACTCCTGGTGTCCTGATCACAACTCCAGGAACTATAAATTTCCATTGGATTCAATCCTTATGACCGAATCTCACCTCTCATATAATCATTTATATGGTGCCAACCACTAGAAGAACATCCGAGAAAGGAAACCTAAACTACTTGGGTGTCCAAAATACTAGATGTGTCTTAACCTGGATGCTGTGGTCAATCAACTGAGAGGTAGTACTAGAGGTGGTCAAAGCAACTGCCTATTCACCCCATCAATCTATCATATCTTGATATAGATGAGCCACCATATCCATTGTGGTTAATATCATTGCTAACTATGGTGTGGCTCTGAGTGGAGCTGAGTTGACCCATATGGAAGCTCTGATATCTCTGAGATCTATTATTACAACACCCCTCTTGTAGGAGATAACCCACTTGTAGATCCATGACATCACTAATGTGGGATGGCTAAGAGATGTATCCCCACATTTGAAAATCCTGCATAATTCATGATAGGTAGTGCCTAAAATATCCACCCCATGCAAATACTCTCCCATAGAGCTCAATGATCTCCATAATAGGTGCCCAATAGAATAAAAACTTGTCCCACTCTTATCCCCAATCAAATGCGAGGCCAAGATACTAATGATAGACTTTTACATAGTGGGAATAAGGGATAGTCACCAATATAACACCTTTTTTGGAAGCCGTGTTAGGTACTTGTGCATCTCCCAAGTAGGTTTCCCATCTACGGGCCTTAATGATGAACTGACGCTCTTAAGTGCAAATTTCATGCCTGTGACAGGTGTAAACATCAATTTTTGATACTCCTTTTTCCTAATCATGTGTTCACTCCTCATTGTAATATTTTTGTACATACATACCCCTCTTCCCATTTAAATCCCCCTTTATCTCCTAAATTCAATTAATCATTACTTTCCATCCTTAATCCCATCCTAATCTTATCCTTAATTTATCTTCTGTAAACATTCCTAATCACCATTAATTAATCCTAAATCTTCATATTATCTATTTATTCTCCCTAAAATACACTTTTTCATCCTTGTTAGTTACTAATTTAATAATTTTATCTCCCCTTTGCCTTTATTTAATGTTTTAAACCTTTCACCTACCCTTTTATCCTTTCTAGGGATCCCTAGCTTGTCCTTATCACCTGAAACCCTAATATGCCCTCTTTAGACCCATTTTTGCCTTGAGTTGGGCATCATCCCAATGCCCAAATCAAGGGTCCACCACATTCTCTAGCGACCCATCTGGGTCTGCGTCAACCCTATAAGTCCGTCCATACTGATCATATTCTTAAGTATGTAACTTTGGAGACTTCAAGCTTTCTTGTGATCTTGCCTTTTTTTCGTGCCCTTCCTTGTAGCTGCTACCACCACCTTGGAGATACCTTAGATATATTTTCTTCACCCTTGGAGATTTAGAGTTCTTTTTTCCCCCTTGTATGCTTGGATCTATCATTTCCATTCTATCACTCTTCTTTATCCACTTTTTTACAGGTTTAACAATCATCCCAAAACCCTGTCTCTACATTTTTGTATCTTCATTCCCATCTAAAGATTGTTATTCTTACCCATATTTTTCCATCAAGCCCTAGATCACTCCCAGTCACCATTGACCCTACCTAGTTTCTGTCAACCGAACTCTCATTTTTTGGTTTTTTGTTATTCCATTTTCTAGTAGGCCACTTTATGATCCCACAACCTTTCATATCCTCCAATATTTCCATTTTGCACACCTGTAGCTTCAGATTCTGAATTCATTAGATCTAGTCATCGTCAAACTTGTTAGTTAACTCTCATATTTTATTAATTTTGTTACATCCTTTCTATTCTCATTAGATCCAGTCTTCTCAAAATAGTTCAACATCATCCCTAGTTTAGATTAGCTCTAGGTCAGGATTTAGGACATCTTTCAAGTATGTTTTTTTGCATATTATTCCTACAATGCCCTAGTCACCGTCGACTTGCCTCATCAACCTTGGGTCTCAATTCACCCACCCATGATTAATTTGGTTTACACTTACTTATATCAAATCTGTATTTTTATTTATTTGTTACATTTTAGCTTTCTATTTTATCTCAGATTTTGCTGCATCAGATCACTTCTTGGGACTAACATTTTTGGAAACCTACCATCCAATCTACTAACCCTTTCTTTTTTGACTTCTCTTTGTTGTGTAGGTCATTTAACTTGTTGTGAGGAGGATCTCTCTTTTTCACCTGTATCCATAGTCATCTCATCTGGATGCACCTTAAACCCTCTCATTTCAGAGTTACTTATTTTATTTATTACTATTTCAGTAATTTGAAACATGAATGATAAATTGTGGTCAACATTCATGCATGCCTAGTGGGACCCACCATTCTTTGGTGATTCTTTTCATTGTCTTTCATTTCCACTTTCTTTTATTTATTTTCTAATAACCTAGCATGATCTTTGAATTTATTGCTTAATAGAGTGCTTGCTTGGATCAATGACGCAATTTCTTGCTTTAATAATAAAAAATAAAAATAAAATTGCATTATCCAACCTTAATCCTCATTTTTATTTATTTTCTCCTTTTGCCTCATTTTTCTTCTTTGTCTGAGTGCATTCATTGAATATAAACTTCATTTTGGACTTGAAAAGAACCTTCATATTTGCTTGGCAATCTTGTCTAAGTAGGGGGTTAATCATTTGCATACACTTTCATCACACACATCTTAAACATCTCCTTCTAGGTGAAACTATTGGGCTTTCATCACCCAATAGGAAAGCCACACCATTATTCTAGCCTTGTTAGAATTTTTTTGGCTATCGGTATATTTGCTAAGCGTCAGACATCCTTATCGTTACAGTGCATGAAGTGTGGGGGTAGGCCCCAATATCAGGCCCCATACCCATATCCATAACATTTTTTTTCCTCACGCACCATTGGGCATATCGAGGAATCCATCCAAAACTACCTGAAATCATCCATAGTTTGGCCATTTCCTAGGCTCCCTTCAAGCCCATTTTTCTTTTTCCTTCACATTTTTTCTAATAATCAAGATAACTAAAATTTTGTTGTGTGATTTATTTGAAGTAACTAATAATCAACAAAGTTTTAGTTTTTATTTCTTGTTTTATGCCCATTATTACACATTCCCAAGAAATAAAAATGGAACAAGCCATGTCATCTAACAACATTCCCACTTCTACCATTACTTCTCAACAAACTTTATTCCTCTCTATCATTGCTTCCACTTCTTTGGTCACCTCTTTCATAGTTACTCAACCTATCATCTCCATTACATATCTTAAAGAATATCAAGCTATCCCATCTAATAATCACATTAAAACTAATCCTTTCCTTTATCACCATTCGGTCCCATGTAGGCCAACCACACCCCCATCCACTGTCTATTTGGGGAATTTTGGAACTCCTACCATTCCTCGTGGGTGTGTGGAATTTCAAGAGCTCTTAGATGCCAACCCTATTGCTTTACATAAATGTCTCCTTCGTAAGTCCACCAAACTCCCTATTGAAGGGTCCCCTCTTCAAAAAATGTATTCCTATCATTCTTATCCTGAGTATACCTAGGTTATCACATCACAACTTGCTTTGTTCTTTCCCCAACATGTGCTTTCCTCCCATAAATCTTATTCTACAATATCTCAAACCCATTAGTCCACTCAATTTTTGCTTCCCATCCCTTCTCATCATCTGCTCATCAGCACCATGCCTCTTTCCTCTATTCCTATTGTCTCTTCATTCTCAATTGTCATCCAAAATTTTCGAGAATCCTATTTTCCATTCAAAGGACACAATAAAAATTCAATTTCAATATTCATTGTCCATGCCAATTCCATCACTTCACAATAGAACCCTTTAGAATCTACTCAAAATTACCTATCTCCATCTCGAGATCCTTTTCGTTATATATTTCCTAACCAATCTACTCAAATAACTCAACCATTCCATACCTACGTCCTCACTCAATGCACACAAAATCTATCTAACATTCCCATCTCCCAATAACAACAATAAAAGTACATGCCCACCTCTCCACAACATCCAATTTCTCAACCTATTCAATAGAAACCTCTCACCAATCTTCCTGCGTATCAACCATCTCCTCAAACACCAAATTACCAATAAGCCTATCAATCTCACCCACAACACCACTAGTCTCTTCATCAACCTAACCCATCTAATTATTATGTCTCATAACCACATCCATTCACTTCTAATCCATCCACTTACAATGATCCCATAAATATTTTGCTAATTATATTGGCTAATCTCAAAGCCGCTACCTTATAATCCAAGACAAAATTTTTGTAGGACCATAATTACAACAAACTTATTAATCTATTGGTTCTCATAAAGCCTTATCCTACACATTGGGAGTTACCAAAAGTATCTAACTTAAATAGTAAGGAGGACCCACAACAACAACATCATTCCTTTAGTTACACATGCTACCTCATTGCTCATGATCAAGACCTTATCCTCCACACATTCCTTATGTCATTAGCTAGTCCCGCACTGGATTGATATAATGAAATCTCACAAAAATCTTTATTCTATTTCACCCAACTTGCTTAGATATTCCTAGAAAACTTTTCAATCAACATTACACATAAGTTAACCATCAAAAACCTCTCTTCCATTAGACAATTTGATGAAAAATCCTTCACAAATTTCATCGCAAGATGGCGTGGCATAATCAGCCAATTACCATTCTCCCTTCCACAAACTGAATTAATCAAAATCTTCACATGGTCTTGTGCAAAGCATATTTCCTATACTCTTCAAATAAAATCATTCTAAACCTTTGAAGAGGAATTCACTATGGCTCGTAAACTTTAACTTCATGCCGTTGAGCAAGGTCATCTCAAAATTTTATCAAATAAGCAAAAAAATGAATTAACTAAGTCCTCTATGCATGGTAAAAAGTATATGAACGTTGCTAACGCCATCATGGTCAAATATTATTCCACATCTACTTCTCACATGAAACCTTCTCAAAGGGTTCCTAGATCACCTCCCAACTATACCCCTCTTAGAGAATCCTATAGTTTAATATTCAACAAGTTAATAGTGGTACATCTTATCCAACTTCCTCCCATTTGACCCTTGGATGACTCACGAACCACGCCAACATGGTATCATGAGGAAAATTATTATAAATACCATCAAGTCCAAGGTCACAACATCTAGAAGTGTCACACTTTCAAGGACCTCATCCAAAAACTCATAGACTAAGGTTATCTTTAAGTACATAACCCTAATACACCAAAAAATCATTCCCTTGATGTCTTCAAACAACCCTTCCCCAATAGTTGACCAGCCAATCAAATAATGCCTCCCACATCTCAGGCACCTAATTCCCATACGATAAAAAATATAAATCAAGAGCTACTATCCTCACCTACACCCATTATTTCTTTGTCCCTTACACCCATGTTTATTTTGAACACTTCTCCCATGACCACAGTTTCATCATCCACATCTATATCTACATCAGCTATATCCACACCCATGCCAATTTCAATTACACTAGCTTCCCCATATACATCTACTACATCCTCATCCATCACACCTAGTTACTCATCCACATCCCCCCCAACATCCATATCAACATCCTCATCACACCTTCCTAAGACCATATGCATTCCCACAACTACACCTACTCTTGTGGTCATACCCACATAAACATCTGAACCGGTAACCACAATTGTACCATCCTCTAATATATCTACTACACCGATGCCCTCACTTAATACAACTATAGAGAATACCTTTATCTCATCCACAATTCTAATCACCCTTACAAAAACAAATCCTGGATCTATGCAATCTACAACCCATATTGATCTCATTAAACATATTATACAAAACCACTTCCATCATCAATATCCACATTGAAGATATAGTCTACATTACCCAAACATGCCTCTAAATATCCCCTGGTTGAAATTTTTATTATTCTTTCCAAGTGTAAATCTTAACAGAAAAAGTCTTAAAAACCTTGGCATCCCCACTCAGAAATTCCTCACCCACACACACAAAAATCTAGATCTCCCCACTCCTAAGTATAACCTCCCTAAGAAATCTAATGTTGCATTGTCAATTTTAGGGCCACCTCCATCCATATTAATATTAGGCCCTTCATCCATGACCCCTATCATCAATAAATCCAAATTGAAACAATCTAGTCCTCCTTCCAAATATGACCCCTTCCAATAGTGTCCATATATCCAATCTTTAAAACCCAATCTAAGTCATCCAATCCAAATCTTTGATAAAAAACATCCACTTTCTCTTCCACATCTCAATTTGAGTCAAAAGAACCCATAAAACATCATAAAATTAAAGCTCCACTACCCCTAAATCTAAGCCATCTATAATCCACACCATCCATTATTCAAAAAATTCCATTGGTTCTTATACAGATATCCTTCAACATATAATTGAAGCATCTATAATCAACCTTCCCCCATCAAATACTTTGAACTCACATGAGAAAAAACCATCATGGTTAAATCCTAATGTCATTTGTGCCTATCATCATACCCATGGACATGATATTGAAAATTGCAAGGCCCTTTAAAATATAATCCATAATCTCATCAAAGATGATCTTCTCATCGAAGAGAATCTCCCTCTTCCCTCTACTAGCTCATCCATAATGAATCCCAGTTCTCAATTTCAATCTTCATTTACTAAGATTTATAATTCTGCTAATTCATCTAGAACCTTCATGTCCATTCCTCCTAATACTCCTTTTCCAAAAAGAGGACCTCCTCTCTTCATTAATGTTGTTCATATTTCCACTTGTTCTCATCCCCATGACTTTTAAGCACCTTATCCATCCAAATTAAAGGTTGTTGGTGCCACTCCCTCTATCGATACTTGTTCATAAAAATCTAAATTTTATATCTTAGCTACCCCACAACCTGCTACTATTGAACACAATATTGTGAAAAAAACCATTAGGCCCCAATCAAGATGTCACTCTATGAGCTAGTACAAAGTTCCTCCGATAATAGAAAATCCATCATGGAATCTCTAAAATGTATCCCTACCCCTGAAAATGAGACTCAACCTTTTTCGGATCGTGTTGGAGGGCTTGTTACTTCCTCCACCATATATTTTGACAATTCTAATATTTTAGACATATCACATGAGGATCATGACCTCCCACTTTTCATCACTATATGTATCAATGATAAATTCATCTAAAGTTATATAATAGACAACAAAGCCAACATAAATATCACTCATCCCACACCTTTGATCAAATCAAGCTCCCTAGTTCCATTATCACCCAATATCTTTCCTTCATTTGTGCCTTCAATGATGCTCTTTCTCCCACCTTGGGAACAATCATTCTCCCTATCCACATCAGTGAAAAAATCCTCCATGAGTTCCTCTATAAATTAGAAGGAGAGTTTCAATACTACATCCTACTTCGATGACCATATATTTGTGTAATGTGTTGCGTTTGTTACACCCTTCATTGTTGCATCAAGTATGAACATGAGGGAAAATTCCTAACTCTCCCTACAGACACTCCTCCATTCAAAGCATGCCACATGACTTATCAACCTAATAATTTTCTTATCCTAAAACAAGAGTATTTCGAAGCATCAACTAGTTGATCCATCTCTACATCTAAGCTTCCTAATGATGAATATTTAGAAAAAATGATGGATTTTATCTCACTTGTAGAGTATCACCTTCTCACCCTTAATACTTTTCCCACACCTCATTGACATGGTAGACCCAACAAAGATCCAATGTATCAACCTGATATCAGGAATGTCAATTCCTTTGGTCCACCCCATATTTTCACCAACCTTATCTATGGTGGCTTTGATCTCCCTTATTCTCACATCGATGCTCAACCTCACACCAATATTTACACTAAATTTGAATTTATTTACAACAAATCCTTTGATTACACTTACCTCCATCATTTTACATGGAAATGGTTTGCAATGGGGGCATTATGAATAAGACATGCATGACCTCGTCATCGATCAATCTTGTAAGCCCCATGAGAAGTTTGGGTTAGGGTTTAAAGAAAAACCTAATGGATCTCTTGCATCTTCTTCTTCTCCACCCAAAGAACCTATGGATATGGATGCCACTGTGTCCATTTCCTATATATTTTTTTAATCTCCAAAATCACTTTGGGTCCACTCACTTATCAATATGAAGGTGAAACTAGGTCCCTCCCTCTTCAATTTATGGGTATGATAAAAGAAGATTCCCCTACCATTGAAATTATTGAATGCACCGATGATGATTCCATCCTTTCCTATATGGGGTTGGAATATTATTATATTCATAATTCCTTATTGTCATACACATCTACCCTCCTCAATGAATCCACCATTGAAATCAACACTATGAGTTCGCAATAGCCTTACATCCTTAAAGTAGGTCAGTACCTTGATTCCCAAGAGCTTGAATCCTTCACCTCCTTCCTCTCTAGACATATCCAAGGATTTTTATGGTTGTATGTCAACATGCCACACCTCGATCCTTCCATTTTTGTCCATAAAATCATTAACTTTCCTAACACTAAGCCATTTAAGCAAAATATTCACCATATGCATCCTCGAATTTCCCTCCTTGTCAAAGAGGAGTTAAAACACCTTATTTCTACCAATTTCATCATCCCTATCAACTATCAATAGTGGGTTTTCAATATTGTACCCATTTCCAAAGCCTCAAGAAAGCTCTGTATCTGTACCAACTTTTGAGATTTAAATCTCACTTGCCCTAAAGATGACTTTCATCTTCCCAAAATTAATCAACTCGTATAACTCACCGTAGGCAATAAGATGCTTTAAATTATGGATGGTCTTTATGGTTATCATCAGATCCTTATCACACCAAAAGAACAACGTAAGACTTCTTTCATCACTCCTTGGGGAACCTTTTATTATCGTGTCATGCCTTTTAACTTAAAAACATAGGAGCTGCCTATTAGTGCATAATGACCTATATCGTTCACGATATTATCCATAAGACTTTAGAAGACTATGTAGATTCGGTAAGTCCAAACATAAATGATACTACTTCATCATCCTTGAAGTCCTCTTTGAACACCTTATTCACTTATTCCTTTGTCTTAATCCTACTAAATGTGTTTTTGGATCGTAACTGGTAAGCTCCTTTTCTTCATCATTTATATTAGGGTATTGAAGTTGACCCCAAAAAAATCAAATCCATCCTAGATTTTCCGCCTCCTTCTAATCTAAACCAGATTCACAGTATCTAAGGCCAACTTCAAGTAGTTTTTCATTTCATCTTGTAAATTTTTTACCGTTACTAACCTTTTCTCCATCTTCTTAACAAAGATATAAACTTTAATTGTGATGAAAATTACCAAAAGGCCTTTGATGATATCAAGAAGTATCTTCTATCTCATCTTATTCTTACACCTCCATGCGAGGGGGAGCCCTTATATATTTATATCTTCACCACTGATCATGCTTTGGGTGCCATGTTGACACCTCATGATGACCAGGGTAGGGATTATTTCATCTAATACATTAGTTATACCCTTCATGGTAACGAGACCCACTCCATGGAACATAAAAAGTTGTTTTGTGCCCTTTTCTTTGCTACTTGTAAGCTCCGTCATCATCTCCTTAATCATGAAACTTTCATCATCATGATATTTCACCTCCTCAAAACCATCAATTATAAGACTTATCATAGTGATCACATCACTCGATGGCTCATGCTTATGATTGAGTTTGACCTAGAGTTCATCTCTCAAAGATTCATTAAGGGTTAGGCCATTTCTGATCAGTTAGCCGAAGCCCTTCTTTCTAGCAATCATCCTCCTCATAATTTTTTTTAGATGAATCCATCTTCACCATGGATCATGAATTCTCTCCTCTCAAAATAACACTTTTCTTCAACAGATCTAACTGTTAGTAAGGGGGAGGTTCCAGAGTCATCATCATTCCTCCATGGGATACTCTTATCCCTATAACTTCTAAGCTCAATTTCAAATGCATTAAAAATATGGATGAGTATGAATCCCTTATATTAGGTCTTGAAATCATTGTCATGCTTGGCATCCAGATCCTTTATATCTATGGTGACTCTCAAATCATAATTAATCGGGTCAAGAGAATATATCAATGCAAAAATGAAGTCCTTCAAAAATATAAGGACGTCGTTGACTTCCTTATAGAGGCCTTTGACTTATACACCATCCAAATCATCCCTCGCTCATCCAATTGTTTCACAAATATGATGGCATATCTCGTCATCCCATGGGAAACAAAGGAATATAAAATTTCTATTGTTATTCATCATCTCTATCGACCATCTCATGTGCATAAGCTTCATCGTATCAATCATGTTGATAGAATTTTGTCAGATATTTGATATTCTCAAATATTTGACTATCTATCTCAGTTTATTATCCCCTATGACCTATCCAAAAATGGTAAGTGGTCCTTTCTTAAATGTGCTAACCACTATGTTAACCTTTGTGTCATTCTCTATAAGTGTGGCTTCGATGACATCTTATGTCATTTCCTTAAGTCTCATGAATCCCTTTGAGCCATCCAAGTAGTCCATGAAAAAATATATGGTGGTCACTTTAGTGGATTAGATGTCACCAAACACGTCCTTTAGATGGGATATTATTAACCTACCATTAATCAACACTATTGTGAATATTTCAAGAAATGCATAAAATGCCAACATCATTCTAATCTCATCCAAATTCCTAGTCAGGCCTTACAGTTGGCTCAAGATATTTGGCCTTTCTCAAAGTGGGGACTTGACCTAATTGACCTCATCAATCCACTTCCTTCCCAATGCCATCATTTTATCATCATTGCTACAAATTACTTCACCAGATGGGTGGAAGCTATTCCACTCGCATCCAATAAAGATAATTAGGTTGTTAATTTCATCTATCAGCACATCATTTTCTACTTCTGGGTCCCTCATAACATCATTATAAAAAATGGAAAATCCTTCAAAAACAAATACCTTAAGAATATTTTTGATTCCTTCAATATTATTCTCAACTTCGCATCACCATATTATCCCCAAGCTAACGGTCAAACCAAAGCCACTAAAAATATGCTTTGCAACATCCTTTCCAAAAATTTTGATAGGTGAGGTCACGATTGAAATATTCATATCCCCTTCGGGCTCTTTGGGCCTATCAAACTAACATCCACACCTCTACACGTGCTACTCCCTTCTCTTTATTCTATGAATCTGAAGTCGTTATTCCTCTTGACGTATAAATCCCATCCTTACACGTGTATCTTCATGACTTCGTTTTTGACAAAGATTATCACCAAGAGCATCTAACACATTTCAAGTTGCTATATGAATGTCACCTCCTCACTCTTAAACATCATAATGTCTACCAATAATGCATCAAACATGATTACAAAAAACACCTTAAGGAATGAGACTTTAACATCGGTGACCTTGTCTTAAAACAAAATCAAAATGTCACTACTCTAGAAAGGAGTCAACATGAAAAATTTACTTTGAAATTTATTGGACCATACATTATCACATGTAAGTATGGGTCTGGAGACTATCATTTAGCATCTCTTGATGGTGAACCAGAAACAAAACCTATTAATGCCTTACACTTACAACCATTCTACTATTAACATATCTACCAACATAATCGTAGTCATTTATTACGATATTGCTTCCCTTATTAACCTCTTCCACCTCTCATCGTAATTATTTAGAATTATGTGGTCTAACGTCACTTTTCTATTTATGACCTTGAATATGGGCACCAAGGCTCTGCTCATATCATATTGCTCATGGAAAAGTTCAACCTTTTAGATGGGAACCACATGATCATTACATCTGTCACCCACTTATGTACTTACTAGAACCATGCTAAGGGTCCATAGGTGTTTTTAATACATCTTATCATCCCTACCTCAAGTGGTTTACTTGGCTATCCCAATATCTATCCTAAAGAGTAAGAAATTATATATGTTCATATCGAAAAGTTATCTAATCCAAAAAATAGAATGATCCCTTAAAGGAAAGTTGCTCATATAAAATAAAAAATTGTTAAATGCATAGACTTCTCCCTTGAAGGACAACTATAATATATCCTACCATCTCAATAATCCAAAATATCTAAAGTCAAAAGCCTAATGTAGACCACTCCCTCGAAGGATGGATACTATTTTATATCATGGTAGTAGAAGGCTTCCCACATTGATCAACCTTCCAAATCTCAAAAGAAAAAGGAAAATATGAAAAAAAGCATCCTCGGAAAGCTTCCCGCATCAATAAACTTTCCCATCAGCAACAAACTTCCCGCATTGATCAATTTGCACCATATTACTCAAAGATGGGACATAGACCTATGAATGACATCCAAATAGAACCTATTTTCCCTCGTATAAGCTCCATATTACTCCCTTTTTCATGTCTACAATATGTTTTATAAACATACACTTCATATTTTCCTCATGACCTTAGGTGCGGCTAACCATCGTTAGTTGTGTGTTAACACCTATTAATGATCGAAAGTGAAATGTTCTGCATTGTTCCCTTTCACATTTATCTCCAATATTTTTCAAAGGCATACTTTCCTACGTATGCTTCTTTCTATGAAAACGTTTAATTTCTCATGCTTTGGTCATCCTATTGAATGTCTCCTCATATTCAATTATGATCTTATCTTCCCCCTCTAAATTTGGCTAATATTGTCTTGTCTCTATATCACATCTATCTCCATTAAAAAAATATCAACTCATTTATATCTTCATCTAAATATATTTTAATTCATCATTCTGATTATCATATATACACATTAGCATATAAATCTATCATTTCTACTCTAGGACAAATCATGTCATCTCATATCTACCACATTTTAAATACCTCTATCATGCTAATCTAACATAAATCTCATCAAATAAATCCTATCATATCACCATGTTCTCATCAAACATCAAATAAAAAATAACATATCATGAAATAAAACATCACATCATTCATATCTATGATAAAATCATAACATCCTATCATCATTACATCTAACATTTAAAACTAACATCTATTCTATAATAAAACATCATACAACTAAGGATAAACCATAAATATATATATATATATATATATATATATATATATATATATATATATATCCTCACCAAAACATGTATATACATCCATGATAGGCCTTTATAGGAATTATCTCAATATACATATATAATAATTTATCATAAAAATATCTCGTACAATGTCCACCTAATCTGTGAATTGTACATCGAACAATCTCAACATTAAACCTTGCCCCCATGGGACATGTGCCTACCCATCTCCTTGTCCATCTCCTCCTGCATCTAGGCCTCAGTCTCCCCTCAATTTCACTACATTGGGTATGATACCACACGACGCTAGTCGTGCTGAGATCCCTACTCCTTGTTTCCCTATTAAGTATGCCATATATCTCAGCATTTATGGTAGCATTGATGTCACTATTCACTCATAATAATAAACCTCTACTCCTACTACCTTATACTAGTGTAGTGACATAGTACTCAATGATGTCATCTGACCAGATCCCTTTGACACCATTGGTTCCTCACCTCTTGACGCCACAACTATAGGAATGAGATTTTCAAATCTGGCCATGTAGACCTCACTCTACCTCCTATATTGGTCTCTATGCTAGATGGTCGGGTCTCTCTCCTAGTGTAACCTTGTCACCTCATGGTGTAATGCATCTCCCTCCCGAAGGGAAGTGTCTTGCTCCACCTGTAGGTGGGATATATTTGTTTTTACTGCTACATCTTCATCCCCATCTCCTCTACATACCAAATCCTCCTAATTTTCTAGCTCTTCCTCCTCCTCCTCCTCATCCAATCCTAATCCAAATCTCTCCTCCACTGCCTGTGCCAACCATGCCATCTTCATTCACTATAAAAACCCCTCTCCCAATCCCATGTCATCATCACTATCCTAGGGTGCTCTCACCTCCTCTAGAGGATACGCCATTGTAGGAATTGACAGGTCCCTCTCTGCCTCATCATGTCTGTATCTGATCATGTCTCTCAGTACAGCTGGAACCACACCAAAATGTCACATAACTCATGGAAAATATACCTCCTCCACATGTCTAGTATCCTCCCCATCTTATCCATCTCATCCCATATAGCTGAATATATACTTCAGGCCATGCAGGAAGATCGCAGTATGACCGCCATCTGATTTGATCCACATCCAAGTCACCAAACCAATCAATGTACCAATCCTCCCCCCTCTCTCTCCCTTATCTCCATGAGCCTGATCATCTTGCCATGTCAAAAATACAACTCCTAGCTCTATATGGTCTCCTACAACCCATGAAAGCCCTGATGGCTAGATCACTACAATATGATCGTAAGTCTAGCAATGTAATAGTAACCCAACATCTAATCCTGACCTCCTCTTGGTCACATAAATCCACAAATCATGATAAATCTAAGCTAATAGTACAGTCCCAAATTAAAATAATATCATGTGATCTACATTATCTATAATCACCCCTGCTAGTATCCACATAAATCTTTCTCCACTAGAATTTGGGAGCACATAACATGAAATGGCCATCATAATCATACAAATTAGTTTACTACTCATTTTCCATGACTCATACTAAGCCTCTATGTGAAAGGCTCTCGAATTGAATGTGATCTATGGGGAATCAACTCTAAATAGCCATTTTAGTACACCTAGTCTCCTCTTGGATGTAATCGGCTCTATGTCTCCCATAGTATCGAAAGCCTCAATATGTAGTACATGTCCTCCAACATGACCATCATCTCACAATTTTGAACCAAAATGTGCTCGTCTGCACATCCCATATCTTAATCAAAGTGATCATCAAGCCAACATCTTTCGGTATCCTATAATATTGTTAGAATCAACCTAACCCCATTGTGGTTAAGTGATCCCACTCTACATCAGTAACATAACCCCTACTAGTTGTGTT
Organism: Taxus chinensis; assembly: GCA_019776745.2. Lineage (NCBI taxonomy): Eukaryota > Viridiplantae > Streptophyta > Pinopsida > Cupressales > Taxaceae > Taxus > Taxus chinensis. The sequence continues at coordinate 11,259,193 of CM034148.1, forward strand.
CAATGAAAAGTTGTAAAAGCCATGGATTTTGGGTAAGAATCTATAAAGAAACCCCAAAGGATTTTAACAATCTAATCAATGGAGCATGTGATAAGAAATCAGAAAGGTTTCCTTCTTTGCATACATTAATTTTAAATAAACATGCAAACTAAGCAAATGAAGTTAATCTGTATTCTTTGAAAGCTTGAAATAATGAACCTAAGAGGATCTAAGCATTCAGTTTATGTTTTAAGAGAAAGAGGTCTCCCCATTAACGGCTTCAAGGCCAATGGATCTTCCCTTTTACTCTATGTCAATGCTATGAAATAAAATATTAAATGCTTTTAGCTCAAATGAAATAAGATGAAATACAAACTAAAGCCTAATCAAATTGCTATAATTTGTGCTAGGAAGAAGAGAGAATTCTTAGGAAATGATGGAGGGGGTTATAGCCCTATTTATAGTTTTTGGTTTGCAAGAAAAGGGAGATTTGGGTGCATGTGGGGACAAATGCTAAAGTCCAAAAATCACTTTAGCAAGTCAAAGTGTGATTTGACTATGTTAGAGGGTAATTAACCTAGGTTAGACTAATTAATCTCTCTCAGAGAGTAATTAGGGTTCTGGAAGGGTTCTAAAGGGCTTACTCAATCCAACGAAGTGGATTGATCTTCCAAGGAGCTAATAGAGGTGAGCTAGAAGTGAATAAGAAGCTAATGTAGTTAGAACAAGGCTATAACTGCCTGTTTAAATGGTTTATAAGAGGAAAAATGACCAAAAGGGTGTCATAAGAAGGGAGTTAGATAGGCCTAACTGGCGGTGTGTTGTCAACTTGTAAAAAGAAGAAGCATTAGTGCACTATTAGAAATAATAGTGTATTGATCAAACTACAGGTGTCTACATTTGGCCCTCTTTGAGGTGATGTAAGTGACGTCACTTCAAAGTAAATAGACAAACACAAGCAAGTAGAAAAATTTTGAAGGGGTTAGAAGAAAAATTAATAGGGTGAAGGATAATGAATGCCCCCTTGAGTGTCGATGGGGTGACAAAGAAACTCGATCAAGGATCGAAAAAGAAACAAATAGAGAGAAAAGTGTTTCAGAGAAGACGAGAAACTAGAAGAAAAGGGATATTGAGCTATCCGCAAATCAATTGCTAACAAGATTTTAATCATCATAATGCTTAGAATCCTCCTCATGGGTCCTTATTAAAATGTGAGCATGCGACGGAAGCATAAAATGACATTAAAGGCCAAGATACAAACAACTGTCCTCTACCAAAACAACTAACTCCATGCAACATACACGAATGCAATGCAACATGAGAAATAAACCAAATCACCTGACAGGGAAATAAGTACAATCACACACACTTAAACCAACAATGTTCAAGATAGTTGTACAAATATTTTGTTATCGAGATGAAGTCCCTAATGTTTTGATAAATGACTAGGGTGAAGAATGATGCCCCAAGAAAGGTGTATTATGCAAGGGGGGAGATGGAGGACACTTCTGTCCTATAAAAAAGCATTGTGCACGACAAAAATAGTACCAAGCAATTGATAGTGTCCTAGAGTACAAACGAAGTAAGCAACATAGCTTGTTTAGGTGATTGAAGATTTTGGTGATGCATGATTCATTATTTCAAATGATTTTGAGAATGTTAGCAAGATCTAGGATTTTTGCCATGCAATAGACACAAATTTCAGCCGTAGATGATCAATTTAATCAATTTTAAGCCATTTTGATACTGTCCAATATTTTTGTGGTTTTTTAAATATATTTTTTGATTTTTTTCATTTTTTAGGTTTTTGATTGGTCAGAAGAATTTTTAAAAGATCAAAGATCTTCCAAAAATACATGCGTAAGCAGTAGTGGGAAGGAAAAGCTGTCAAAAAGCTCAGAATATGCACCCACAAGAAGAAAGACGGGTCGAGAATAATTTCTTTAAAATAAATTAGTAAATAATTATCACGACGGGGGAAAAATAGATGAAAAATAGAGGGAAAAGGTGGGAAAAGGTGCCTAAAAGGTTCATAATTTATCTCAGTATGACGAAGAAGGGACCATTGGACGGCACGAAGTGCCCCAGTGTGTGAAAATTAGTAAAAATAATTATTTTAATACAAAAATAATTATCACAGTGGATAGAAGAAGGTTAGAATGATCAAGGCAGAGAAAACATGCCCTAGGGGCATTGTGATGGGTTGATATACTCACTCGGGGTCAGTAAAACAATCATGACCAATTCATTTTGACCAGAGCCTCTATAAATTTTTACCGCGAGTGAAATGAGAGCCCTGGAGTGAGATGACAAGGATACCGAGGAGGATGAGGGGTGCGGATCGCATCTGGGAGTACATGTAGGACCCGACAGATGGACCATTCGTGAGTGCCATAACCCCCCATTAATTACGCATTAATTATGATTTTTAGGGTTTTTAGGGTAGGTAGGAGGAATTTTGACACATGCGCGTAGGTGTATGTGTCAGATTGACTGGTACGTGCACACGCATGCATCAAAACTGACATAGACGTGCACACACATCCATTTGTGGGGGAAAATGATGCGTATGTGTACCTATGCGGCAGAAGAGGGTATGCACACATGTACTCATAAAAAAGACAAAAGGGGGTGCGCAAGTGTCGGTTGGGGTCTGGACGGACACGTACACGTGTGTGCGTCGAAACAGGTATGTAGGTGTCATGGAGGGCATGTATGCATCTTGCATCGACCTGCATCAAACAAGGAGGAGAAATTTAGTGTGTGTATTCATCCTTAGGGGCGCATATGCATCAGTTAGGGCACACAAGTGCCAAAGGAGGTGCGTATGCGCTAGAAGCATGCGAGAAAAAGACAAATGGCTAGAAAATAACCAAGTTATAGAAGAAAAAGGTGAGATTACCTTAGAAGAAAAGAATAGTTAGTAAATTAGATGTGTTAAAATATTTATTTTTCCTTATAAAAATATTATAGAAATGTTAGACATCTAACACTTGTGCTGATTTTGTAGCATATGTTACCTGTTCTTCAGACTCGCGAGCGCTACGACCACTTGGCTGTGATAGAGGTGTAGTTTGATGATGAGGATAGAGTGACTTGACGAGCCTTTTGCACATGACGAGACTATCTTATGTGGCTGAGATGCCCCATATTACTTTGGATCATGGCCTCTTGACGAAAATAGCAGAGCGGTGGCAAAACGAGAGTCAGTGATTTCACCTCCCGACCGGGGAGATGACCATTACATTAGAGGATGTATGGCACATCATGTGGGTCCAATCTAGGGAAAGCTTATCAAGATGATGAGCTGCTGGAGTGACATTCAGTGTCACATCACACATTTGTTCAGTGTTCCCACCATACCACGGTGTGGGATGTCTATCATATTATCCCGATGCATAGATTATCCAGAGTTAGACTGCGTAGTGGTCTACATGATGGCTCTTGTCAGTGGAGTTCTACTCCTTGAAAAGACTGGTGCTTCATTTCCACTGGGACTCCTAGGAGTGATTTTGGGCTTAGTGGAGGGACAAACCTACTACTGGGGTCAGTGCATATTAGCACATTTTTATTGGGATCTCCATCTGATCACCTACTACCGTCAGAAGATGGTAGGACCTGCTCGTTTATTACATATTTGGGCATGGGACCACATTGCTATTGGTCACTCCTTAGGTGTGTTGAGAGATCAGGCTCCCGACGAGCCTTCTACTATGGGTTTTGTCTCGACAGGGGACGATGTGTGACCCTTCATGGGGGTTACATACCATTACAGGTGTGAGCTAGATGAGCTGCTCCAGGCTTCCATTTCTTGGAGGCCTTACAAAAATTTTTAGAGGCCAGAGGATGGTCTAGAGCTCAGCACTGCCAAAGTTAGCATTTTATTTTGGGAAGCCACAACTATATGTATGAGTTATACAGAGTGGATTGATGTCAGTGGCAGTTTGGCCTTACCCAAGATGTTCCTACGCCAGATAGATGGTACGCTCGCAGAGCTAAAGAGAACTTTGATATAGGTCCACAGATTTCTAGTGACAGAGCACTGGCTAGCTTTCGACAAGTGGCACCTGCTACTTGGGTGATGCTTAGGTAGATCAGAGATCTAGGAACTACACTGGAGTATGGTCCATGGTACCATGGTGTGCTCCCGCACCGTTTGAGCATTCTCAGAGTGGCATATGATGCCGTCTTGAGGCCTCCTAGCGGTGGTGAGGGTGGAGATGACAATGATGATGATGATGATGAGGGTGGGCCCGTTACGCCCCAACATGTCAAAGGTAGGGGACTGGGTCCCCTTCCATAGTAGCCATAGGGATAGGGCCCCAGGCCCAGGTCGAGATAGATATACAGGGTTGTGGACATAGAGTTGACCCTAGTGGGCATTCCAACGGGGATTTATACCCCTTTTTAGCAGGTACTACCAGCACAGGGTCCGCCTTTTGATAGCTCGGAGAGTAGCAGTGTGGGTGGGAAGTGAGCTACTCTTCAGCAGAAATTATAGGCAGCCATCACTGTTCAGTTACAGGTGGATGGAGAGAGAGAGATATAGCGAGGACCCAGGTACGAGCCCTCACATTAGAGCGATACTAGGCTTGGGTACAGATACAAATTTTGATAGAAGAGAGAGATCAAGCCTAGGCACAGGCCACTCAGGGTAGTGATAGTATTGCATGGTAGAGTCAGGTGTGAGAGATGGCCACATAGGGGGCTCAGATATTGAGCCTCCTACACCAATCCCAGACTCAGGTACAGATGGGTTTTTCCTAGAGGGACCATGTATATAGACTGTCATAGGGTCTCCTAGCATAAAGGGATGAGGCTTGAGCACAGGTGTAGACTGTTACTACAGAGCGGATCGAGAGGCTGCCTCTTTGAGACATGATGAGGCTAATTTAGGTAGAGTGATAGGTGAGCAAGATGTTACCCTTCAGGAATCCCTCGCTTCAGGAGATGTTGAATTGATCCATGATGCCATGAGGCTTGGTGGTGAGGTGTTATTCTACAGGACTGCCTACTTCAAGGTAGTTCCCCCAGAGCAGCAAGTGGTACTCCCTCGACAGTCAGGGATGAGAATGATAGGGTCTAGGTCACAGAGATCAGGCCACTCATCGAGATTAGTTAGGCAGCCCATGCCAGAGTAGATGGCTAGACAAAGACCATCTAGTCAGCCTGGCAGTCCATCTAGTGCACATCCTCCCCAGTCACCATTATTCCGTCAACCAGGTGACAAACCTGGGAGCCCCTGTGAGGGTGAGAGCTGTAGTTGAGCTCCACTTTCTTCTTGTAGAGATATTCTTTATACATGCCTCTGATGAAGGCTGATTTTTCTGTATAGCTTTGTATATTATTCATTTGGATGATGCCTTGTGATGAAGTCCTGATTATTCTTTATGCATGCCCCTTTTTGATGGCATATTGTATCGATGATGTATTATTTGGATCACTGACTAGACAATTATACATGTATATATGGACATTTTTGATGTATCGTTTATATGATGGATTCATGATGTATGTTTGTTCTTTCTTTCATGTATGTGGCATATTTTAGATTCAAAAATGTGTATACTTCCTTCTTTCATACTTGATGATGTATCTGCAGATGGCACCATATGGTTTTAGATTCATGATTTACTTCTGAGTTTTTATGCTAGCACTTCGGATGATACTAGATGATATTGGTGTGGGGGGGGGATAGATTAGTGATTATGCACAAACCCTTTGGCCCCCATTGATGATACGATATTTGATGATTAGCTTAGCATACATGCATGATGTAATACTTAGCATTTTTGTATATATATGATGTAGTGAATGATGTTGTAAATGTGATGAGATGATAGATGATAGATGTGATAACAAACAACTGTGCAAGAACAAACAAGTAAAATTTAACAAAACTAAACAAATATACACATACTACTACTTAAACAAACACATACACAAGCCTGTAACAAGAGATAAAATGAGATCTAATCTAAGTAAGCAAAAATGAACCCTAAAAGTAAGCACACTAACAAAGAAAGAAACCTACAACAACTATTTACAAGCATGATAGCCTTCAAATGTATGTAATGCAATGCTCAATTTAAATCAAACAAGATTCAACTTTTGATAAGCAAATGATCCATTTTAAAGAACTAACAATTAATGGACTAAGTACACCAAAACTATACAAACCAACTAAAAGTAATTAAAGCACTATTTTGTTTTTGTGGGACAACATTGACATATTTTCTAATGTTTTTGGGTTTATCTAAGGAGATAATTTTTTACAGCTATGTTTTTCACTATTTTGTCTAGATTTCCCAAAGATAACATTGTGAGATGAATGTAGATTTATCCCTGGAAAGGGGATTTTTCCAAATGTTTAGATTTTTTGTGTATTTTTTTCCGAATGTTTTTGTATTTTCCAAGGTCATTGTTATCCAAAATTCACCCCCCAGGGTAATTTTGATAACATGCATCAGAATATTCAAGTCCCAGGCACTTTGATTGATTCAGAGCAAACATCATGTTTCTGAGGTTCTCTCAGATATTTTTCTAACTCCTCTGGCCGAAAAAGGAAGGAGCAAGCTCTGAGAAAATGCAAGAAAGTTGCAAAGAACAAGCTTGGGCCAGAAAAAATTGTGAAAATCGGCTAAGTCCTTGTCCTCGGAACGGTCGGGACATTTGGGATGAAAAGGCCCGGATCGGCCGAAATGCCTACAGGTGGCCCAAATAAGCAAATCGGACATCTGGGCCGCGAGTACGGGAACCGGCCGGATCGACCGAAATGAGCACAAAGAGTCCAAAAGCAAATGGGACATCTGGGACAGAAGGACGCGAACTGGCCGGATCGGCCGAAATGAGCACAAAGAGTCCAAAAGCAAACGGGACATATGGGACAAAAGTACCCGAACCAGCCGAATCGGCCGAAATGAGCACAAAGAGTCCAAAAGCAAATGGGACATTTGGGACGAAAAGGCGCGAAGGAGCCGAAGGAGCCGAAAGCCAATCAAAAGAGGACATGTGTCCTATGAAGCAAGGAATGTGGAGCTCGGGGAGAAGTTAGAAAATTTGACCAAGTCTAATCCAAAAAAGCTAAAAGTAAAGGAAGACCCCGCGCCCCTGTCGACCAATCAATGCATGCCACGTGTCCCAAGTGGTGGGGGGCACGGGCGGAAGGTGGAAAATGTTCCAAGATCAAAAAATTCAAAGTTTTCAAAGAGAACCCGCGGGTGAGTAGAGGAGAGAGAATCACACGACCAATCAGAGCCTGCCACGTGTTGTCCAGGTGGCGAAGCGCGGGAAAATATTTCAAAATCCGTTTTGGTCTATTCCTTGCCCTAAATCTTCAGATCGTCATATCTTTTGATCCAGAGCTCGGATTTGCACGTTCTTTATATCAACAGAAAGATTATGAAATTCTCTACATGATTCTGGGATCAAGCTTACATTTTGGTATAGTTTGGAGAGAGAAAATCAAGAAACAGCTCTGACGCGTGATACAGCAGAAGTGACGCTTCAACAACCAGCTTTAATGTAGCAGACAGCCTGCCGTTTTGCCAGGGTTCTCACCTACCGCAATAATGAAATGAGTTAAATGTGACCTAGAAGTGGTTAGGGTAGATCTGAATTCCCTCTCTTTTCCCTCTCTCATTCTTCCTATATATTGTAAAGAGGGGCAAAAGATAAAAGAAGTTGTTCATTCTTTCGGCTCTGCCCTCCCTTCTTTTCTTCTCTAGGGTTGAAAATGGAGTTCGAGCCTCCTCCCTTGCTCTGTAATGGTGTTTTTGCCTCTTATTAATGGAATTATGTTCTTTGCAAACTTCTGGAGCAACAAAACGTGTTTTGTGATGCATCTGTCCATCCTTTCTCGTTTTTGCTTGTTTCTTCTTGCCTCTCTTCATTGCAGGTATTTGTGCATGTTTGAACGTTCATTGCAGGTCTGGAGCTGTGTTCATGGAGTTTTGGGACATTTTCTGTGTGAAATCTATCCTTGGGTTTGTGATGCATCTGTCCATCCTTCCCATTGCTCACCTCTCTTTGTCCCATGGCAGTTTTGATAGATGTCCAACATCCTCCTTCTCTGGTGTATCACCGTTTTAGTGTAGGCTTTTGTTCTTTTCCTTTCTCTCTCTCTCTCTCTCTGTCTCCTTGGCATGGTTAGATTAGGATTAGATTAGCTTGCCTGCACTGGAATAGCTTGTGACAGGTAGTTTAGGAGCAGGAACCAGCCTTCTCTGGAGATTCCTCTCTCGGTTTCACAAGTCCCACGCTTGGAGAGAGGTTTCCATGTTGTGAAATCACACTGGATGCCTCAACATCAACCTAGAAGCCTGATGTGTGTCCAGGGGTGCTGTGATTTTGCACTAATAGTCATGTTTTAAAAGCAATGTACAAGAACAATGAAGTGTGGGTGCCCCCAGCGTGATGTGGGAATATACATGGGCAGAATGCAACGCGCATATGTGTAGGAAGATGGCAATGGGATTTTCATGCTTAACATTAGATAGCATATACAAAGGTAATGTCCTTCATGCAGATATAAGAGAAATTAAACCAGATCATGGTAAGGTAAAGGTGATCCTAGTGGGGTTCCTAGACCTAGCAGAGAAAGCCGTATCTAAATCAGTGGTAATGATTACCCACCCTTCCTTAAGAGTAACTTGTGTCTGGCGAATACTCCTTGAGCACCAAAAACTATTTTTCACTCAAAGACCTTCCCCCTGTGCCACAATTGTGTGGTTTTCACATGAGGACTACCTGCTTTTTCTTTACTATTTTCTCATTTTTCCATTTTTTGCTTGTTTTTTCTTTATTTTCCAATTTTTAGTTCTTATTTGATATTCCCGTCATGCCTAAGCATATAACTGATTTAAGTGCATGGAATTCATGGGTTCCGAAAGCTCTTCACCATCTGAATATGTAAGTTTGTAGGCCCCTGATCCATATTTTGCAATTACAACATAAGGACCTAAGTAGTTAGCCTCGAACTTTCTTTTCTTTTCTCTGTCTTTAACTGTTTTCTTCTGATTTTATTTGAGAACTAGATCCCCTACACCAAATTACCAATGAATTATGAATTTATTATATCCTCTGGACACTCTTTTCTGATAAACTTTTAGGTGATTGAATGCTTTGATATGCCTTTCATCTAATAGTTCTAACTCTGCTAGGCGAGCAACTCTGTAGTCTTCATCTTTATCAAGATAGTCCTTGAGAGATATTCTCAGGGAGGGAAGCTCCACTTCCAAAGGTATGATGGCTTTAGTGCCATAGACAAGTGAATAAGGGGTCACACCAATAGGAGTGCAGATGGAAGTATGATAGGCCCAGAGGGCGGGATGTATCTGTAGATGCCAATTACGGCTGGTTTTACTAACCATTTTCTCCATAATCTGCACAAGGGTTTTATTGGTGGCTTCCACCTATCCATTACCTTGAGGGTAATAAGGGGTAGACCACTTAAATTGGATATGGAAGCGCTGACACAATGTTTTAACCATTTTATTTTTGAAAGATTTACCATTATCAATGATAATGGCCAAGGGGATCTCGTAACAACATATGAGATGGTTCATGATGAATTTTGAAATCTATGCACCAGTGACATAGGTAAGAGGGAAAACCTCTACCCATTTGGTAAATTATTCGGTAGTGGTGATGATATGATTATGACCGTCTGATGAAGAAGGATTGAGCTTCCCTATGAGATCCAAGCCCCATTTAGAGAATGGCCAAGGCATTGTAATAGGCTATAAGGCTTGTGCTAGCACATGTATTAAATTCCCATACTTCTGGCATAGTTCACACTTATTTATGAAGTTGCAACAATCAGATTCCATGGCAGGCCAATAATATCCTACTCTTAATAGCTTCTTAGCTAAGACCATGCCACTAGTATGTACTCCACAAATACCACTATGTACTTCCTTAATTGCATGGATAGAATCAATGACATCCAAACAACGAAGAAAATTCCCATCATAGCCATGATGATAAAGGGTGCCTCATAGGAGGGTATAACAGGTTATGCGGCGAATAAGGGATTTCTTTTCAGAATGGGTGATGTCAAGGGAAAAGGTGCCATCTTGTAGGTATTGGAAGATAGGGTCGTACCAAGGGGATAAAGGACCAACAACTTCACGTGACAAACATGACTCTGACATATCATATACATGTACCTATAGATGTTCTACGAAGAAAGGCATCTTGATTTCTTCAGGTGCTATGTGCAAGAGAGACCCAATAGTAGCCATAACATCTATGGATCTATTATGCGACCTTGGTTTTTGTTCAAATATGACTTGTGTGAAATATTCCTTCAAAGTTTCAACCATTTTCTTATATGGAATAAGTTTCTCATCTTTAACCTTATACTCATCATTAACATGTTTTATGATAAGTTGAGAGTCCCCAATGAATCGTAGTTGTCTGATATTCCATGTAATAGCTAGCCTAAGGCCAGCGATGAGTGCTTTGTACTCTACAATGTATTTGTACATGGGAACCCCAAACGGAATGCTCGTGGTATGACATCACCATTTGGAGTGATGAGGACCACTCCTACTCCCGATCCATGGAAGGTAAAAGACCCATCAAAGTGAACTTGCCATTCTACGGACTCTTCAATATAAATGATGGATGCATCTCGTAAATCTAAGCACAAAGGTTCCATTCCTGGGAGAGGAGATTCTGCCATCTGATCAGCTAGTACCTATCCTTTTAAAGAATTTTGATTTACAAACTCAATGTCAAACTCACTCAAGAGAATAATCCAATTATCCATTCGGATTGTGAGGGCGGGTTTGGATAAAAGGTACTTGAGAGGGTCAACTTTGGCTATGAGCTTGGTCTTATTATTCAGGAGATAATGGAAAAGATTTTGAAATGTGAATACAACTGCCAAATAGGCCTTTTCTATTTAGGGATAATTCATCTCGTATGTGATCAAGGTGCAGCTAAGATAGTAAACTGCTCTCTCTTTATGGGCTAAGTCATATTGGGCAAGTAATGCACCAATGGAAAACTGGGTAGCAGAAATGTATAAGAGGAGAGGTTCACTAGGGGTAGGTGGCATTAGTATAAGTGGGTTGGACAAGTACTATTTGAGTAGCGCAAAGGATTTTTGACAATCAGGTCTCCAATTGAATGTGACATCTGTTTTGAGCAAATGAGTAAAGGGGTGGCACTTATCCGCAAGTTGTGAGATAAAGCGATGGATTGCCTAAAATCTTTCCTTGTAGACTCCTTAGCTACTTGAGAGTGGTAGGTGGTGGCATTTATGTGATAGCTATAACCTTTGTAGGATCCACTTCAATCCCTATCTATGATACAATGAACCCTAGGAGTTTTCCTGATAAGACACCGAAGACACATTTCTTAGGGTACAGGAAAACCTTATAGTCTCTTAGACACTGAAAGATACGCCTCAACACTTCAGGGTGTTATTTTATACTCTTATATTTTTCTAGGATATCATCAACATAATCCTCCATGATGTCACTTATCATATCATGGAAGATAACCTTCATGGCCCGCTGATAAGTAGCCCCAACATTTTTAAGCCCGAAGGGCACAAATTTGTAGCAGAATGTTCCCCAAGGGTTGATGAATGTTGTCTTATGTTGATCTTCCTTTGCAATTTGTATCTGGTTATAACCTGAAAAATCATCCATCAAGGAAAATATTTCATAGCCAGCTGTTGAATTGACTATCATGTCGATGTTAGGTAGGGGAAAATCATATTTTGTACATGCTTTGTTGATGTCACAGAAATCCGTGTAGATCCTTATTCCAACAGGTTTTTTATGTAATGGGACTATGTTAGAGATCCATTCTGAATAGTCAATAGGTTTTATGAAATCAATAGCTAACAACTTTTCTAATTCTTCTTTGACCAAGAGCGCCACTTTAGGATGCATCTTTCTTAACTTCTGTTTGATTGGTTTGGCCTCTGGGTGCACAACTAGCTCAGGGTCTAAACCTGACATATCTACATATGTCCATGTGAATATGTCCATGTATTATTTTAAGAGTTTTGCAAAGGTCTTTTGTTCCTGAGCTGAGAGCGAACCTCCCAACTTGACTATTCTAGGTTGCTCCTCCAAGCCAATGTTGACGCTGATTGTTTCCTCAATAAGCATTTTAGAAGCATCTTCCATCCATGTAGGATCATGGGGAAGAGTAAGATCAATCTCATGTGATAGTTCATGATCATCTTTGAATGGATATATCACTTCGTCTTTAGACTCTTCATTTTGTTTGTATATGATCTCACCAAAGATTTTGTCACTATGGGATTTCCGTTGAGCCTTCTTTCTCAGTTTCTCAAAGGTAGGTATACCTTTAGTTACAACCTTTTTATTCAACCATCCACACATCTCTGCTTCCTCCCCAAAATAGGCACAAGCATCTAGTTGAATCTTAAATCCTTTCTTGTGGTCTCCAACGGGAATAAAGTCCCTGATTCCCATGAACTCCATGAATGCCTCATCATTTTCAAAGAAATCCAATGGCACATGAAGTTGGTTATCCCAATCTATAAGCTCAGGGTATATAAGGGCTATATGATATTTATCTAGGGGGATGGATTTAGATAAGGTAAGGACTGAAGAATTTAGGAATAGGTTTGTGGAGGCAAGATCTTCGTAAAGGCTACATTGGGAATCTGCGTCACCATCGGAATGAGGAAAAACATCCTCACTTTTAGAAAAAGTGGTATTGTTCTCAGAAGGTAGAGCGTCATGGGGCCTTATTCCAAGGCCATGTTTATCAATTTTGAAACGAGGGATAGGGATATGTGAATTAACGCCACATCCAAACCTGTTATAGCCCATGACTAACAGCATGTGAGGACCTATGACGTACCAAGGTACTTGATTGCATGAAGCCATGGTGCCTTCTGGTACTCTACTAGTAGGTTCTTTTAACATTTTCTCCTATGAAAAGAGGCCACTATGGAAAAAAATCTCCAAAGGTTTAGGACATTGCTTGTGGGTGCTCTTGAACTGAAAGTAAGGATTACCCCTTATCTTGGGGGATACTGATAGGTCTGATATCAGCAGAGCCCACTCAAGAGTGAATGGCCTACTTGGGCCATATTTTGCTGATGTGGCCTCCCATGAAGCAAATGGATTGACCAGTGGGGGGAAATCCTAATTGAAAGGTGTGAGATATTCTGAATCTACTCAGTTCTTCATGGCCTCTATTTGTAAAGGGAAAATGACATCCATAGAAGGACATTCATAAGCTACACAAGAAAAACTATGCAAAGCCCTATAATGTGTGAAAGGTTTTGGGTCACCCAAAATAGTAACCACCTACCCTTCATGATATAACTTGATGCACTGATGAAACGTTGATGCAATAGCTTACATGGCATGGATCCATGGGCGTTCTAAGAGCATGTTGTACGGAAGGTCCAAGTCAAGGACATGGAATGTTGTGTAGTGACATGTTGGTCCTACCTCCTTGGGGACCACTATAGTCCCTACTAACTCTCTTTCTTCATTGTCATGTGTTGTGATTGTGATAGTTTTAACACCCAGCTCTATTTCTGACCGGCCCAACTACTTTACCAGCTTCAAGGTGCAAATATTCAGACCACATCCCCATCTACAAGTACTATTTTGATCTTGTAATGGGTAACCACCACTTTGAGATATAATGGTAAGTTATGCTCTGGGTTATTATGTGGGATTGCAGTATGATCAAAAGTAATATGATCATTGGTGTCTAAGCATGCAATCATGGATTGAAGGTTTACGGGATCTATTTCTATGGAAACCCCTGAATTTTGTAAAGTTTTGAACAATATTTTTTTATAGGAATTGGAGATCTTTAGGAGATCAAGGATAGATATCTTAACAGAATTTTTTTTTTCTAATTACTCTATTAATTTATACTAACTTTCCTTAGGGGTAGGTATAGGATCTAGTATGATTAAGCGAGCATGTCTTGTGCCAACTGCGTAGCTATTTTCTAAGATCTAAATGGTCTTAATCTGTTCATTAGATGAGTTAATACATCTAATGAGGGAATCATAAGGACTATCATTAGTAGGGTACACATAGGCAACAGTCCTATAGTCGTTATAAGTTTGCCCTTGATCGGTTTTCTTTTTCTTTTTATCTGCATGGTTAGGAAAAGGTTCGTTGTAAATACCAATTTTTTCATTTGAACTTCTACCGGCCTCTGGGGGGACTCTACAACAATCTTCCCTTCCTCTATGAGGTCTTGGTTATAATGGCGTAATCTCAAACATCTATCCGTCTTGTGTCCTTTGATATGGTGGAAGTCGCAATATTCATTTTCTTTGAACCAAACTTGTTTTGGAGCATCTTCTCGATAGGGCATTGTTGCCGTTGGATATTCTACCATCTTTACACCATCTAACTACTTTAAGATGGTAGATAAGGATTTTGTCAAAGATGTGAATGTACGTTTTTTAGGAGCTTTGGGACGAGGCCCTTGCGAAATTTTTAAGAGTGGACCTGTCTGTACGGTTTGGACTCTCTTGGAGTCTGTAATGCCATCACCAACAACATGTTTATTCTTATTAAAGAATTTAGGTTTTTCTGTGGATTTGGCTTTGACTTTGTTTTTAATAACTGGCTTAAGCGTGCCCTTGGCAATGAGCACTTTCTCAATTTGAATACCTTTCTCTATGACTTCTTCAAATTTCGAGCCACAATGCATTTGCAAGTGAAAGGATACTTCTACGTTTAAGTTAGGAATGAATATACTCACTAACTATTTTTCGGGTAAGGCATAAGGAAAGTGACTAGCTAACCCACGCCATCATTGTAAAAATCCTGTAAATGTCTCATTGGGTTTTTGTTTTGTGTTACATAGATCGTTCATCATAATTTCACTCCATATTATAGGATTAATGTCTTACAAATTTCTCTACTAGCGTGGGCCATGTTGTAATGGAGCCCTTAGCTATGCTATAAAACCATTCTAATCCCATGGCTCCTAGGTTGTGAGGAAAAATTCGTATCAAGAAATTATTGCTATACACGACCTCTTGGCAAGCCATGTAAAAGTATATTATATGATCACAAGGATCACTTTTGCACTTATACTTATCAAACTTGGGAATAGTGAAATGTTTTGGGAAAGGCTGTTGTAGCATGTCCTTATCGAAGGGGTAAGGACATAGTTCTTCATACGAATATTTTATGTTTTGGCCTACATTTACCTGTTGTAATGTTGTGAGTGTATCTTTCATAGATTTTAATTCATCCTGAATGAGTTGCTCCTTAGTAGGCGATATTGACCTTTGAGCTTGAGTTACTTTAAAGGTATAGTCTGTACGCGGATCAAATTGAAACTCATTAAGTTTGTTTTTGTATCTGTCTTTACCTATGTTTCTTTTTGAAGCGCCTAGGTTCACTAATTTCTGACTTAACTTCAAGATCTATTTTTGGAGGATCTCCTCCTCACCCAGGGGATCCTCTTCTTTAACAAATTTCAGAGGAGGGGATGCCTTCCGCTCAGTTTTCACTTTATGCGAAGCCTTAAAGTGAGGTTTACGTGATGTTTCACCTTCAACAGCAGCCTTATGTTTCCCAGAAGTGGATGCATATCCCACATCGAAATGATTATCTATGTCTAAGATGAATCTTTTCTCTCCTAAGTTAGGTCCAACGACCTTTGTTTCTTCTTCCCGCTCATGTGGAAGTTTAGAACCTAACACCAAGACTCTCACAAGTACTTGATCTTTGTTATAATATAAGAGCTCGTCAAATTTGTTTAGGTCTAACCTTTGTTGTTCTCCAGAAGAGTCTGAATCATCTCCACTATGATCGATTAACGTCTTTGTATCTTTGACTTGAGAGAAGAGCGGTCCTAAATTATGAGCACTGAATGGGAATGTTTCAAAAGGGTTTTCTCTCATGTGTTGCTTATTTGATTTGACTGCCATTTTTATGATTTTAGGCATCACTAGTGAACGTCTTTATATAGCTAGCGTAACCCCTAAGTGTATGGTTTTATGCAAGCCATTTAAGGGGATGTTGGAATTATATCACAGTGTATCGCAGATGTAATTTTATGCAATCGTTTTTACCAAGAAACATTCATATGCACATCTTATGTTATGATTCACTCAATTTTTTATTACCAAGCCTATACCCTAATATAGCGACAAATATGTACCAATATGTAAGCTAAGTTAGAACCCCAACAAGTTCTAAGAATTGACGTGATGCTGTCACAGTCCCTTGACAAGGTATACTTAAAACTAGCTTAAATACCGATGAAAGCCAAATCTTTTGAAAAATGGAAGTCGCAAATAGATATAACGTAATAACGTCACCGTGATACATTAACCAAGCAAGCAAGGTGTTAGTACCATGGTAACTTTATTATGATATATTTAAGGTGTTATCAACACTCTTCAAAAAGACTAAGATGACATCGAGAGTGAAACTGAGTAATAAGTGTAACAAGGAGTTTTTAATTGTGTGAGCAGCATAACCGTGCAATAAGGGGACTTATACCGTTTCCTCACAAAAAATGAGAATATGATGTAAGTACCGAGATTGTACATCTAAGATGCGAACAAGACTATTAACTCAAGAAGAGACAAAAGATGAACTGAATACATAGCAGTGAAGATGATCTTGAAATCAAGATGAAATGGCTTTTATCAAAGATGTGAAAAGTGCACCCGTGCACTTTAGATGTTTAACAACCCAGCCACAAACATGGATGGGCGTAAACAAAAAAAAGTGACGAGCACTATCTCTAATAAAAAGCACGCAATGTATGCACCTTTCTCACCACGAATAATGGGCGATGAGAATGCAAGGGTACTGATAAAAAGATGGACACAAGCTAAGAAACACTTAGGAAGAGCTTCACCTTGTCCGAAGACAAGAACAAAACTAAGCAAAAGTGGGATGTAGCTTAGGTCCGTGATGAAAAGACACTCAGTTCAAACTCACAAGGGTTCTTTTCATTGTTTCAACAAACAAGGTTTAGATTCCAGATGATCCGTCACTTTGTGATGGCTTGATGCAACAAGGACTAATAAAGTGGGCTCCTTGACAAAATGGCTTCCCTAACAAGTTCTCTCAACTAGGTGTTACAATATTGTCTAAGAGAGAGGTGCGATTTACCCAAAAAGTCACAATGACTAGTTTGGGAGTATCTCAGCTTTATCCCCTTTCAACTATAGTGGGAAATGAATGCATCCATCGTGTACTTCTACTAAGGTCACGATATGGACAACTTGCAACTCTAACTCACAAGGTGTACTAGTCAAGTGGGTAAGTGGAGTGCTTCCTATTTCATCCATGAGGTTACATAGCGGTGGACTACTTTAGGGTTCCTGGAACCACCCCCATTGTTGTAGCTTAAGGCGTTATGCCAAAGGGGTTATGTTCCAGTTGAGCAGATAGGGACATACCCTTTTTCGAAACTTGCAATACAATGTTTTGAATATGGTGTGTTTTTTATCTTGCTTAGCTTAATGTGGTTTCAAGTAGCAAACCATTTGGAAACATGTAAGAACACGTGTATTAGAAGGTTTTGTGTTTTGTCTTATCTCCTCCTTTCTTTGACAATCGTTAGGTCCTATAGATAAAAAGTTTCAGTAATTTTCTGATTCATAGGTTGATGTTTAAGAAAGAGAGTTTTTCACTTTGATTTTGATTCCTAAGATCACCAAAAGGCACAAAGGAAGAGCATACACAACGTGAAAAATTCCACTGAAATCACACAAAATTTTTACTCTAACCTTTATAAAACAAGTTTTTTTTGCACAATTTATATGAGTTTTGTATTGGTGTTTTTGATCTCCAAGATCATCTTGGAAGATGCGAGGAGAGAGCATACACACTTCTACAAAAACTAATTCTAAGTCAGAAACAGAAAAAACACTTTTAATCTATGCAAAATGAAATGTTTAAGAAAGAACCTTGTTTTTCCAATTATTAGACCTAAAAACCTGCAATGATGGATTAGAATTTTTTTTTCACAGATTGTAATTTTTTTTAGTTTTTAACACAAACACCTATACGCCTATACTGACACTAGTGCTCCCCAACCAACGGATACGTTCCCTACCTGATGAGTATGTCTGCAGTTAAATTTTTTTAATAAAACCCAATGATGTAAACATAGATGCTCACAATATGATAGAGACGTGCCTATATTGACATGGATGCTCAGGTTACGATGTGCACATGCCTAAGCCTAAACAAAGAACTATAGAAATTTTTACATAGTCAGATATTTTACACCTACATGGCCAGAGAGAAGGCTATGTGCCTTAGACGACGGAGATGCATGCACGTCCTTATATGGGTTATTTCTATTTTTTTACTCAGTTAGGGCATTTACGCCTGCATGTCCAGAGAAACGTATACATGCCCCAGATGATGGACACGCGTGCCCATATGTGTAAAGTTTTAGTTTGTAAATGAAGGGAAAATTATGATAGGTACGTGCCTGATATGATGGGTACGTTGGGGTTCTGACATGTACATGCCCCTTGTTAGACACCTACGCGCACCCTATGAAAAACCTACAAAAAACATGGATTTTCAAATTTTCAAGAGAAAACAGGTTAGTTGTTAGTCAAAGTGTCCTATTTCTAGATCAAACCCACAAAATGTATATAAATGATGGTCATTTATCTAGGTTTAGAAATAAAAATGAGGAAATAACACGTGATTTGAGCAAAAAACTTGAAAATGAGCTTTGAAAACCTAAAAGACCTCTATTAATGGAGGGTGGACATAAGTGTCCCACCGGGCATGCCAAATGTGTTCAATGAAAAGTTGTAAAAGCCATGGATTTTGGGTAAGAATCTATAAAGAAACCCCAAAGGATTTTAACAATCTAATCAATGGAGCATGTGATAAGAAATGAGCAAGGTTTCCTTCTTTGCATACATTAATTTGAAATAAACATGCAAATTAAGCAAATGAAGTTAATCTCTATTCTTTGAAAGCTTGAAATAATGAACCTAAGAGGATCTAAGCATTCAGTTTATGTTTTAAGAGAAAGAAATCTCCCCATTAATGGCTTCGAGGCCAATGGATCTTCCCTTTTAATCTATGTTAATGCTATGAAATTCAAGATTAAATACTTTTAGCTCAAGTGAAAGAAAATGAAATACAAACGAAAGCCTAACCAAATTGCTATAATGTGTGTTAGGAAGAAGAGAGAATTATTAGGAAATGAGGGAGGGGGTATAGCCCTATTTATAGTTTTTGGTTTGGAAGAAAAGGGAGATTTGGGTGCATGTGGGACAAAGGCTAAAGTCCAAAAATCACTTTAGCAAGTCAAAGTGTGATTTGACTATGTTAGAGGGTAATTAACCTAGGTTAGACTAATTAATCTCTCTTAGAGAGTAATTAGGGTTCTGGAAGGGTTCTGAAGGGCTTACTCAATCCAATGAAGTGGATTGATCTTCCAGGGAGCTAATAGAAGTGAGCTAGAAGTGAATAAGAAGCTAATGTAGTTAGAACGAGGCTATAACTACCTATTTAAATGGTTTATAAGAGGAAAAACGACCAAAAGGGTGTCGTAGGAAGGGAGTTAGATAGGCCTAACTGATAGTGTGTCATCAATTTGCAAAAGGAAGAAGCATTAGTGCACTATTAGAAATAATAGTGTATTGATCAAACTACAGGTGTCTACACTAGTCATACAATTCTAGGAATATGTCTCGCAGATAGCATGCAAAACCCATCAAGAAAATAATCATTAGCATCTCCGCACATGAAAATCCTCATAAAAAATCAACAATCTCAAATCCTAGCCCAGTCAACGCTAATGCATTTTGGGTCGACGCCATCTAACGTCGGGTCACTGTTTATAGGCCCCAGTCAACAGAAACCGTGTCTAGTCACCGGCGACCGCGTCTAGTCGCTAGTGACCACCCTTGGTGCCAACCCCAAAACTCATAAAAATGTAAAATAATACATAAAAATAATTAAATAAATTAAAAACTAAGCTATGGCTTAGGAAACTACCATCTTCTGAGTCCTCTGACGCTTCCTTGCTGCTCCACCAGCCCCCATCTCACTCAAAATTTCAACTCTCTTTTTTTCTCAAAGATATTGATCGTCAAGTCACATGGTGCGAATGAGCTCTGTCATCCATTTTTGCCACTTATATAGGCCACCAAAATTGGTTGCCATTGACTAACCCTAGTCGTCGCCGACCTAACCCTAATCATTGCTGACCCCTCCAGGTCGTCATCGACCCAACCCTTAATGTTTATTCACTGGCGTCTTTCACCCAATCCTTCTTTTCAAATTATCCTTTCTTCCACTTTTGACATGTGTGTTATTCATAACATTCTTTTATTTATCCCCTCAAGATCATCTCAATCTCACCATCGCATCCAACTACTCACTTTTTGACCATTTTCATGTCACTATTGGGGCATCATATTTTATTTTAAGCCCACCTTTGTGGCCATTCCTTATTTTCATCCCACCTAGATGCATATAGACAATTTTCCTTTATATTCAATGTATTTTATTGCAACCCTTATTTCGAACATCTTTGCATTTATTTGCACATATTTGATATCGGCTTTAGACCATGTGGTCCTGCAACTTTTACATCCATCAGAGAAGATTCCCATTGGACTCCCTCGATATCACAGTTTTTTTCACCAACTCATGGGTCCGTAGGAAATTTTTGTCATCTCCATTGAGGCCATACTTTTTTCCCTACCAAAGTGATTCCCAAATCATTTCCTTAATTTGTTTTTTTGTTTATCCTTCTCCACTTGGGACATTATTTTATCATATCCTCTCTTTTTCTCATCATTTCCACCCTTTTATCTATTCTCTCTCCACCTATCTCATTCAAAATAATGATCGATTATTCTTCATATCGGCGATCCCTATTTTGAGGGGGATCACCTCAATCATCACCATCTTCTATCCCTTTTTATTTTTATCTCATGGTTTGCTTAATGTGAACAACTTGACAAAATGGGGAAAATTTAGACACAAATTTTTGGTATCCCTTTTCCCTCATCTCGCGTTCACTCCCTGTCATCATCATGTTCTACATACATACTCCTCTTCCCATTTAAATCTCCCTTTCCATCCTAAATTGAATTAATCATTATTCTCCTTCCTTAATCCCATCCTAATCTTATCCTTAATTTATCTTCCCTAAACATTCCTAATAACCATTAATTAATCCTAAAATTCATCTAATTTATTTATCCTCCCTAAAATACATGTTTAATCCTCCTTAGGCCCTAATTTAATAATTTTATCTCCCTTTTTCCTTTATTTAATGTTTTCCACCTTTCACCTACCCTTTTATCCTTTCTAGGGATCCCTCGCTCGTCCTTATCACCCAAAACCCTAATATTCCCTCTTTAGGCCCATTTCCCCCTTTAGTTGAGCATCATCTCACCGCCCAAATCAAGGGTCTAGTGCAGTCTCTGATGACCCATCCGGGTCTTCGTCAACCCTATAAGTCATCCCATAGCCCTCATATTCCCATGTATGCAACTTTGGAGACTTCAAGTTTTCTTGTGATCTTTCCTTCATTTCCTGCCCTTCCTTGTAGTTACTACCACCACTTGGAGCTATCTTGGAGATATTTTGCTTCACCCTTGGATATTTAGATTTTTTTTTTCCCCCTTATATGCTTGGATCTCTCATTTCCATTCCATCAATCTTCTTTATCAAAATTTTTATAGGTTCAATAATAATCTCAAAACCATGCCTCTACATTTTCTGATCTTCACTTCCATCTGTAGATCATTGTTCTTAGCAATCTTTTTCCATCAAGCCCTAGATCATTCCCAATCACCGTCGAACCTACCTAAACGTCATTGACCTAGTTCTCATTTGTTTTATTTTTGTTATTTAGTTTTTTAGTAACCTTATTTTTGATCCCATAGCCTTCTATATCCTCCAATCTTGCCATCCTGCACACCTACAACTTCAGATATCAACTTCATCAGATCCAATCACCGTCGATTAGGACAAGTTGCCATCAACCCTGTCACATAGTTCTCATATTTCATTTATTTCATTGCATCCTTTCTGTTCTCATCAGATCCAGTCTTCTCACAATAGTTCAACATCATCCCTAATTCAGATCAACTCTGGGCAAGGCTTTAGGAAGTATTTTAGGTCTGTTTTTTTTGTATTTTCTTCCTACAGTGACCCAATCACCATCAATTGGGCTCATCAGCCTTATGTTTCCATCAACCCATCTAATTGTTATTTCATTTGCACTTACTTATATCAGATCTATATTTTGCGCTATCTATTGCATTTTATCTTTCTATTTTATCTCAGATTCTACTACATCATATCAGGCCCATCATTACTTTATTTATCTTTTATCAAAAAGTGGGTTGATATCCATCTTAGGAAGTTTTCACTTCTTGGAACCGGCATTGTCAGGAAACCCACCATCCAATCTACTAATCATTTTTTGTTGAGTTCTCTTTGTTGTGTAGGTCATCTAACTCGCTATGAGGAGGATCTCTATTTTACGACCGTATCCATCATCATCTCATGTGGAGGTACCTTAAACCATATCATTTCAGAGTTACTTTCTTTGTTACTATTTCACTAATATGAAATAGGAGCGAGAAAATTTGGTCAACAACAAGAACCCTGAGAATAATATAAACATCCTTTAAGGTGATAGACCACACCCCCTAACACCAAGAAATTGGAAAGTGTTCCGATCCATGTCCTAATAAGTTAAGAAGTTGCAAAGAAGGCCAATCGTTGTGGTAACTGGTCATGTCTAAGTTAACCACCATATCCCTACCCTCTCTAATAATACTCTCTCTAATTGTGTCAATAACTATATAACCTTAGGTAACCACTCCTGATCTTGGGATCTAATACATCTAACATAAGCCCCATGCATTCAACACAAGGAAAAATAGCATATTAGAGTCTAATAAATGCATGATAGGCTCATAAAAAAATATAAACATCCATGAAAAAATTAAAATTTCACATTTATCTCTTATGTTACAAAACTTTTTGATGGTTATGAAACCTCCACTCTTAACAGAGTGGTGGTTGTGCAAACACCGTGGTAGTTACACAACTTCCACTCTCCACAAAGTGGGAGTTTCGTGACTGTTGCGGTATTTACACAACCGCCACTCTGTGAGGAGAAAAAGTTGTGCAACTGCCATGGCGGTCGTGTCAACCAAGGAAATGGTTGTATCTTTGAAAATAAATAACTCAAAAACACACTGGAAATAACCAAAAAAATTTAAACAAGTCGTGAAATATACAAAACGCCCTCCCTATGAACATTTCGACTATAAATTTACTAAAAATCTTCCCTCCTACAACTAGTTTCAAATGAAAATGAAAGTTTAGGGAAAAAACAAATGCTTGTAACTTACATGTTCTTAAGCCTCTACTATTGCCACTAGGTTTATTTCCCTCATGACTGAATTCTCTTTGTTTTGACTATACTCACGAGTGAAACAAACTCAAGAAACCATAGCTCCAAATTTAGCTAAGTGGGTATGCACAAATGATTTTAAAAAATAGTAAAAAGTGATATATATATATATATATATATATATATATATATATATATATATAGCTCACATTTGGTTCTCTAAGGTTTCTTTGTGGGAGTGTATACAGGGTTGATGTGCTTGGAGTAGATATATTTCTCAGCCTTGCAGATATGGTAAGTAATATTATCTTTTCATTTCCAAATATTTATCTAATTTTGTCTTATAACTCCACTTGATTCCTGTTTCTCTTTTTCAGGTAGCGAGAAGGTTGGACTAGTGTAATTTTAACACACAGTTGAGTGAGGTAAAATTTCTAACTCTCCCACTTGGGACTACCATACTTGGAAATCAAATTTTGTGCCCATTCATGGTTAAATCGTTCCTTTGAGGGGATAATATATACGCATCCAAAAATTATATAGTTCTATATTGAAGGACATGGAAAGTCTCCGATGACGAAAGAATTATTTTCTAGAGTAGCAATGAGATCCAGATCCTCTCCCTTCACCTTCAACATGCTTGTTATGACTTGTTTTTTACATTTTTCTAAGTTTGAAAGTTTTTTGCATCTTTTTAAGCTACATTCTACTCTTTTCATACTTAGTTTTGACTTTAAGTCAAGCAATCACCAGTCTGGCTAGATTGGCGGTTATGTCACCTTTACCGGCAAGTTACAAATGCATGTTTTTTAATGCGTGTCTTCACTTTGGGAGTGATTTTATCACTTTTTTCTTGACCATTTCGATTAATTTTAGGAGTTTTAGAATTCTATTGATTTTTTATTCCTAGTTTACTATGTTTAGAAGGCTAAATATCACTTATGTGGATGTGTTATCACTTCTTGTTGGACATGTGTTATTGGACTTATTCTCCCCAAAGTTTCATAAAAGCCCATACTTTACACAAATGATGGGTTAGAGTTTTCATATTTGATTTAAAAAGTTATGTTGTCAAAATCTTGCTAGGAATCACACATACAACCTGTACATTAATCTGTTCTTTCTAGTATTGCATTTTCAACCATTTTTCTTGCAATTGACAAGCTATAACCATTTTCTTGGGTTTTATTGCTACCAAACAACACTCTGCACACCTTGGATCAATTGGGAATCATGTTTAGAAGAGAAAACAAAGATGAGGAGACATAAACACAACACAATACCTAGAATTATTTCTCATATCAATAGTTATAGGTTGGGGATGTTTTAAATTCTTTGAATCTTTTGATTAATTATAATCATTAAAGTAGAAGAAATATTTTATTTTAAATTGGTAAAATTAAACACTTTTTCATTTTTAGTATTGTCTGTACACAGATTTTTTTTCCATTGATAACTTCTTCCCTACTTATCCCTGTGGATCTGTAAGGGAAAGTAGTTGGAGGAAGATTTTGTTTCTATATTTCTTTGTCACTTCTTTATTAATAATCATTTGTATAATTTATTTTCACTTTTCTAGGGAAATATTTTAGGTAAAGAATATATTTCTTTTGAGAATATTTCTTTTCTTTCCCGTGACCTTGAGGAATAAGTAGTTATAAGAAGTTTCACTTTCCAGAATAATAACTTTAAAATACATCTTCTGTTTAGAGTAGATATATGTTCCAAAATCCCACAATAGAGGAATAACCACATCCGACTATTCCCTATTTTAGTTTATTTTAATTTATAAGTAGCTTATTTCATCTTCTAGATTAGTTTCTTTGTTTATGTCTGTAAGTATTTATTTAATTTAATTCTTCAAATCTAGAAAACACAAAAAGAAACCTTAGGAGTTTAATTTTATTTGTTCATTTTTTTATTTTAAAAGATTTGCTGAAACACAAACAAAATAGTTAGCTTATTATTGTTTTACTTTATTAAAATGTGAGAAAATGCAATTTTATTAAGTTAAAGGGTGAATTAATCATTTCTTTATTTATTTGGATTCACTTGATTTGTTTATTTAAAGTTAGGAATTAAAAGTAGATTATAAATTGGAATGAACACAATCCCCATTTTCTTAGCATCCTAGGCTACCTGTACTTATCCCTTAGCCCCTTTGGTTATTGTTTCTTTGTTTCCTTCAGTATTTCTTGCTGAATTGGTGCCCATATGACCATTTTGGGTCCACTTGAGCCTAGCAGAAGGATCTTTAACCCAATCATAAACCCACCCAACATCGACTGACATCAGGGCGATAGACCTAGGTTTATGACAATTAGTCTTTAGAGAAACTTCTGTACCACCAGAGATCATTGGTCAACTTAACACCCTTAACGATGAAGTAGAAATAACATAACAATATTGGGTGAATCAAGTTGATAGGGTTAGATGACACAACCATTAGGTTTTCCTCAACGCATCCTCTCTCGTTCTTACATGACATTATTTAGAGAGGAACACTTAGAGGCAGAAGGAAAAATCCATTGATTTTATCACCTGGGTCGAGCCACACTACGTTTCAATGATATAGACCAAGACCCATAAAAATCCATCATTCTCAACTATAGTATCACTCTCATATAGGTTAGTGGGCATTTGTTTCTCTTGAAGAGAAAATTCCTAATTTACAAGATGAGTATCTACATTTTCCTTGATCATAGATCCTGATTTTACCATTTTTTCCACCTATCCCATTTATAATATATTTATTCATCCCATACCCATCCCATATATCACATTTTTGTTGTCTTGA
Organism: Taxus chinensis; assembly: GCA_019776745.2. Lineage (NCBI taxonomy): Eukaryota > Viridiplantae > Streptophyta > Pinopsida > Cupressales > Taxaceae > Taxus > Taxus chinensis. The sequence goes on from CM034148.1 coordinate 11,285,336, forward strand.
CACGACCTCGAAAAGTCAAGTGCATTTGAAATCAGTAATCACATGTTAATTTTCATGTATACAAGAATTGAGATTGAATTTTCTAAAGGGTGTATTACTATAATTTCCTCTATGGGAATAGATGACTATTATGTTATAACCTAATTTTTATCATTTAGTATCACATTATACTCATTTGATATATATTTATTAACTTTGGGTACCCATTTATATTTAGAGACTTGAGATGACTGAATATGAGGTCTATTAGAATATCACGTGTCAAAATAAATAATGCCCTTATGTTCAAGTTGTCGTATCTTTTGGTGTAAATTGTAACAACCATTTTCATGTTTCCCATTGATTCTATGCCAATTCCAATTTTTTTTTCCTTAGATATTTTCAATTCTATGAAGGGGATAATAATAATTAGGTATCAAATTAATTAATTTCTTATCAATTAGATTATTTAGAATATGCTTTGTTCTATCATTCTTTTTTAATACAAGAAAAAATTACCAATGTGATTGAACTAGTATTTAAGATTGATTTATTGTAATATATTCCCCCCTTCATGTAGGACTTTAATGCAACTTAAAATAACATAGGTATTGCATATCATTTGTTACACATTATTTTCTGATCCATAAATTACCTCTTTTCAATAATTAATAGATCCTGTTTAGTGATAATTGAATGGAAATTGACTAAGTTCCTTTTAACCAATATAATGTGCATGAAACAATAACAACTATACTACAAAGTGAAAAATAAAATGCGAAGTAGACACAATAATTTTTACTTGAGAAACCCAAGGTGTGAAAAACTCCAGTAGGTAAGAAAATTACTTCCCTCTTACTATGTAAATCTTTAAAAATACAAAGTACTGCCAACAATTGGCCTTGAAGAAGGATTCACACTCCTTATAATTGTATTTACTTGCTCACAACTTATAAACAATGAAAAAATCACTCTCAATGAAAAAAAAGAAATAACTCCAATTCCTCTTTGTTCACACTTGAATTCACTCAAAATCACTTACTAGAATGAAGAATCAAACTTGTATTTATAGTTTCTTTTCCCACCGATGGAGGGAAAGGTGAAATGAATTGATCTGCATAGTACAAACATTTGTAACCACTTTAATTCCCATTTTAGCATAGTTAATGATAGGACTACTAGTGACCATAGAGTGGAAATTGTACAACCGTCAGTCCCTGTTATCGACGGTTACGTAACCGCCAGGGAGGTTGCGTAACTGTGGCCTAGAAAAATTCCCAAAAATAAAAATGATGGTGTGAAGATGTCATTTGAAAGTGTCTGGATCACCCTCATCTTGACTAGACTATCTCCTGGAGAAAGAATATATTGAGAATCTATACCGCAATTATCAAATATGGAGAATACACAGAATTGGGTATTTTCAGATTCATTTTTGGATCATACCTCTCTAATTTGAGGATTTCAAGTCCCTAAAATCTTCAAGGACTAATGAGGTGAGGAAATTTATTCTCCACATATTTTCTATAATACCACGTCTATTCCTAGAGGTGTATCTGCTGAATTGTCTCAATGAATTTATCATCTTTATGGACTTCCAGTTCCACTTTTTTGCTGTCTCTACATGGTGACATCAAAACAACATCAATTTCACTCCTAGGAAAATAACCAAAACATGTCTCAAAAGGAGTTTTATTGGTAGCAATATGAACTACCAGGTGATAAGGATTTTTATTGGTAGCATCCACTTTAGTTCATATTGCTACCAATCAAACTCCTTATCACCTTTAGTTTTTTGAGAGTTTTATTAGTAGTAATATGTCTCAAAAGGAGTTTTATTGGTAGCATCCACTTTGGTTTTCTTCAACTGAATTTTTAATATAAAAGAGTTTAGTAAGTCAATTATCTTGAACATTCTTATTATTACCAAAACATGCTTTCTGTAGATGGACATACAACACATAGTCTCATCCACCTATTCACTAAAAAATACTTCCTCTCCCTGAAGGGAATCTATAACATTATTCTCATTCTTCTTATTCTTAAGGGGATGTAATTTTAGGTGGAGCTTCCAAAATTTTTACTTAGAATGAGTGTCAACATCACAACGATCACAATGAACTTTAATATCCTTCTTAGAAATAGAAGTAACATTCTTCTTACCTATCCATTTTTCCTTCTCCTCTTGCTTGGTGTCACCTTTTTTGTCTAAAGAAGGTTGAGAGGTAGATGAAATATTTTTCTTGTCCATCTCTAAATAGTGAGCTTGAGAAAAAGCCTCATCCACATCTTCTGGCTTGGCCAAGAGAACTGGTCTCCTCAAGTGGATATGGAGTCCACTAATGTACTTCATCAGAAGGTCCCAGTCCACGTCATCTTTTCCCATCTGGAAAAATTTCTTCCAGATCTCACTAGTGTACTCTTACACATCTTGGCTTTGTTTCTGCCTAGGATACTACCAATACATGGACATTTCTTCCTCATAGCAAATAAAATAGAACTTATTTTTTATTATCCTTTTAAATTCATCCCACTTAGTAATATGAGGAAGCTTCTTAACAAACAATGAATGAACATAAATTTCAAACCAAGTTAAATCATGATTGGTCAATTTTAACCTTGCTTAGGAAATATGCCGAATCTCATTAATTTGATGTAAACTGAAATATACCTCAAGTTGAGCTAGCCCATGTTATAGATTCTCAGTATTCACGTCTCGATCATACTTGGTTGAATCTATATATTTTCCTATGATTTTAATGGAGTGGGTATAGGGATGGTACGGTTCTAATCTTCTTCATACTCATAAGTATCTTCTTCATGGGATCCTAGTGCCTCATTCAAAACACTAAATATATCCATGAGAAATTTCATGATGGAATCCAATTTTCCCACATCCTTGGAAACACTTGCCACATTTTCCTCCAACTTTTAGAAATGATCTTCTCTAGTCTCATCCACATCTTCTCTACGAGCCATGTCTTGGATTCCTTGCTTCCACTTCTTGGTGTAAATATTCACTTCAAAAGGAATGAGGATACCTTCATTGCTTTATTTTCCCTTTCGGGTAAGGGGCCTCTAAATGCAACTATCACCACAAGTTAACCATACAAAAATAATTTATCTAACCTCATTTTGATACCAATTTGATCCGTAAACTGCCTCTTTTCAACAATTAACAGATCCTGTTTAGTGATAATTGAAAGGAAATTGACTAAGTTCCTTTTAACCAATATAATGTGCATGAAACAATAAAAAATATACTACAAATTAAGAAATAGAATGCAAATGAGGCACAAGAATTATAGTGGAAAAACACAAGGTGCAAAAAACTCCAATGGGTAAGTAAATTGCTTCCCTCTCACTATGTAAATCTCAAAAAATACAAAGTACTACCAAAAATTGTCCTTCAAGAAGGATTCACACTCCTAATTCTATTTACTTTCTCACAACTTCTCAATAATGAAAAACTCACTCTCAATGAACAAAAAATAAATAATTCCAATCCTCCTCTTTTCTCACACTTAAATTCACTCAAAATCACTTGCTAAAATGAAGAATCAAACTTTTATTTATATTTTCTTTTCCCACTGATGGAGGGAAAGGTAAAACAAACTGATCTGGGAATTCCAAAAATCTGCAACCCCTCGAATTCCCATTTTGGTGTTGTCAATGATAGGAATGTTGGTGACCACAAAGTGGCAGTTGCGCAACCTTCAGTCCCTCTTACCGACGGTTGTCTAACTATCACGGAAATTGTGTAATCATCACTTAGAAAAATTCCCGAATAGAATAATGGTGTTCTAGAGATGTCAGTTGAAGGTTTCTGGATCACCCTTATCCTGACTAGACCATCTCCTGAAGAAAGTATATGTTGAGAATATGTATTGCAAGTATAAAATATGGACAATACATAGAATTGGGTATTTTCAGATCCATTTTTGGATCACTTTCCTTTAGCATTGGATGTAGAGTGATTATGATGCATATATACATAATTGAAATGGGTGTGTAAGGGATTACTTAGATGTGCTATCTCAATCTTAAGTGATTTGATCTCAGTACTCATATATTTAATTTTTATTTACAAATCATGTTACAATGCTTGAATAGAGTCTAGGATAAACTTACAAAATATGCCATTTTTATTTCCATGTATTGATGAAGGATCCATAGGATATATAATCGAGTATGGTTTTTGGAATTATTATCCTTGAAAAATATATTTACACTAGAATTTTCCACATTATTGGTCATAAGAGGAATGGAGTAGATACAAGTAGGAATATCAATGTTACTTGAAATAAAGTAACTTGCATTTTCATTACCATTTATGGGAGAAAAAAGAAGAGAACATGCATTTTTACATTCATCATTATTGGTAATAACAGGAGGAAAATTAGAACAAATACCATTTCATTCATTGAAATCATCATTTCACATTAAGAAACATCGTCATCATAGTATGGTTTATGTGTATCAATAGATCTAGTTATAACTACTTTTTCATAATAAAATGAGGTCTCTATAGGAAGAGAGTTATGAGTCATTTATAGCTCATAATTTGGGATAATAGCATAGTGAAAATTGGAATTCACTACTATGTTTCAGGATGACCTTTAAGAGAATGTAAAGGGTGAGAATAACTAGGGTTAGGAGTACCAAAAAAATGATCAAAAGAGTCACAATCCTTACTTGTGAGCACTTAATAGGCACAATATTTGGTAAAGGGATGGTAACCTCTATAATTTTGCAAAAAAAGATCCCTAGCATAGGCCATAATGACACAAAGGATAGTTAATCCTAGAAGAAACAATATAAGAAGAAAGAATTGAACATGAATCATAAACTAAACCCTAAAAAATGATAATTTCCCACAAAAGACAAAAGAGGAACCCTCGAGAAACTACAAGTTGAAGAAAGTGATAGACTGGATCAAGATTTAGGTTTCTTAGTGTATGATTTATTTTCCTTGATTTATTTATATCATACTACTCGGGATATTCCGCCTCACTTGGAGTTTCCCTACACTTATGGGATATGCTTGCTTAGGTGTACACTTGACTACACTATTCTAGTTGTTGGTTACCACTTGACTACACTATTCTATGTGCGAGTCACCACTTGACTACACCATTCTAGTTGTTAGTTACCACTATTCTAGGTAGAGATTTCCTTTATTATAGGAGGAGGTTACACATTCACCTCCTATATGTACATCTCTTACATTATTCTATTTGATTGTATTGAGTTGGAGTTATTTATGTGTTATTGAAATTATCTCTCTTGTATTTTTGTATTTTTGTAGTCTTGTATGCTTGCATTGTTTTGTCTTAAAACATTTCACGTCTTGCATCATTCACCTGTGCAATCTTTGAACCAGTAGATGATGAGCACTTCTCCGATATGGTATCAAAGCTGAGTTGGTATTGAGCTTTTCTGGTTAATATTTTGTAAATTTATTTTCATTTGAGGTCAATATTTGCAAGTATTTGGGTGTTATTTGGTGTTGGTTTTGCCTTGTTTCTGGGTATATATAGTTGTTTTGCAGGCTTCTGAGGTTTACAGGCCCACATAGTGTATATATAGTTTTGGAAATTACATTTTTGTAGGCCAATCATTATTGAGGGATCCCTAGAATATTTATCCAGATCTAAGCAATTTCAGACCTATGAAGGGCGTTTTCACTTTTGGTAGTTCTTTACATGCTTGTTCAAAATTGCAAAGGGTGGTTTTCCTGATCAAGAGGCATTTTTAGACCTACAACAAATTTGCCAACAACCCATACATGTATTGAATATCCAGCTTGAGTCACTATTTTTTTTTACTCTCGTGGCAGTGCTATTTTTGCACTTAGATCTGTGGAAATTTAAAGTGTAGAAACATGGCTAAAGACTATTTATAGTCAAATTTTGTTTTTTCATCTTGACCTTACAACCTCACTAGAACAGCCTTCGGCTGTGCAGGGTGGTTAATGCCAGCCCCTGCGACCCGAAATGCATTTTGTCCTTCAGTTGCGCTCGATGCATCCGAATTGAAGGTGCTTAAGATTGGGTTCATCATACCTTCATCCTTTTGCTAAAACTATATTTTTAGTGAAAAATTGCATTTCAAGTTTAGGAAAAAATCATTTAAATAGGGATTATTTACAGGAAATATTTATTGTAAAACTTTTGATTGGTAACTCGATATCGAGTGCCATTTATTTTTGCAAAAGTTAAATATTTTTTATTTCCCAAAGCATTGGACCTATTTATTTTGTAAAATCCACTAACTTATAAAGTGCCAAATTGTGGGGGGGGGGATTCTTGATAAAGTTTCTGAGGGGTGTACAATGTGATTCCTCTCTTGTTTGGAACTTCTTTCTTTCCACAAATTTCTTTGGTTTCTACAACAACTTCTCTTTCTGCAGTCATGGATCTAAGTACAATTAACCCCCTTACACATTTTAACTACCATGAATGGAAATAAAAAATGCTCATTGCAATTAGGACTAAAGGGTTGTACCATATCATAATGGGGTTAGAACCTGAGCCTACTCTAGCTACATATAAAGTTAAGTGGTATAATAAGTGAGATGAATCATTTAGTATTTTGTGTATTTTATTCTCTCCTGAACTCCTTTTTCACATAGAGTTAGCTAAATATCCCAACGAGGTGTGGATTTTTTTTTAAAAATTATTTCAAAAAGTTGACACTGTGAGGGGTCATGAGCTAGAAATAGAACTTATCAACTTAAGTCCTATAAACTTTTACACCTTGGAATATTTCTATACTAAGCTCAAGTCCTTACAATTGTAGTTAAAAGAATGTGGTAAGAGAAAATAAGGATGAACTAATTTTTTCTTTCAGTTCTTTCCAAAAAAAGTCATGACTTTTTTTGTCTTTATGTCTACATTTTATGCTACCAAGAGGGATCTTGGAGCCACATGGTCTATTTCATCCTTAGATGACTTTATTTCTGATTTTCCTAAGAAAAAAGACAAGTTAATTCAAATGGGTACCTTAAAGTCATCCAAATCTCAAGCTCTCATTTCCAAGAACGGAAATACAGAAATCCTCATTAGACAAAGAGTATACAGATAGAGTAAAAAGGATTAAGAAATAAAGAAATATCAACATTCGTCCACCTCTACACCCAAACCTCTGAAACTTCCTCTTCTAGTGATAAGTCCAAGAAAAGAAATGATTAAATGTGGGTATTGTAAAGGAAGACATGATGAAAGACAAATGTTTGAAGAAGTAAATTGACCACCTAACAAGTCTTCTTAAGAAGCATAAGATAGGAGAACCTAATACTCCCAAATAATCTTCATCAACCAATGAATCCTCCAATACAAATTCCAATGGAAAAGGGAAATCGAAAGAATCATGAAAAGGATATATAATGGGAGAACCCTAGTTGCAGCTATACCACCACATCCTACATGGGTTATTGATTCTGGTGCTTCACATCACATGGATTCATTCACAGATGGAGTTTACTTCATTAGATCCATATGATATGTCTACTATACAATTGGGTGACAACAGTTCTTCACATGTTTTTGGGAGAGGGGCTTTTGAAGTTGATGGAGGGAACAATCGATGAATATTATTATTATTCCATCACTATTAACAAATCTCTTATCAGTCTACCCAGATTACTCAAACCTTTGTGTTATGACATGTGGGTAGAGTTCAGTCCAGATTCGGGTCTATGTCACAGAGCTACATAGTCATAATATCATTACAGTAGGTATAGTTCAATCATCAAAATTGACTATATTCCTTCCCTCACTTTATCCCTCCTTTATATTCTTCACCTGATCCACCTATATTTTATGACACTTTTGAGCCTTGAGCACATTTTTGATGAGAACTTATCTTTTTAACCAAAAATGATTACGGTAGTGATGGGGACCCACCTCCACCATCTCCTTATCACCTTCAATTATTTGAGGATTTATCTCTTGATGCACCTACTTCTGGTCCACCTCATGACTTTTTTAGGAAGCAGTCATCTTAGATTCAGGACTCACCAGATATCAGGCAGTCTTCTACTCAGTTACATGATCACTCCACATTCATTTATTCACTTCTACATCAGATACATCATTCCCTCATGAAGTAGTTGGAAACTTCTTACAATGTTTGAGGAACGTAGTTCCTTGGATAGGAACAACAAATTGGTTGGAAAATCCATCATACACTTGGAAGCTACCTTCTACTTTTTAATGCTTAACCACTCTTCACTACATCTATTTCTTAAACCATAGTCATCTCCAGGAGGTTACTTTATAGGATACCGGATGGGCTATCATGCAGCTGTAGTTTCGAGTGGGGATTTCTACTCCTACCTTCTCTTCTTTATCTCTCTTGTTGTGGTGGGATTTTTTTCCGACTCCATTTTCTCCTTTTAATCTATCTTATAAAATATTGCATTGTAGGTGGGTGCCTCATTAGGCCTTGAAGCCGAGACCCACTTTCAATTTTCACTTCCCACCTAAGCTATGCTTATGGGGGGGGGGGGGGGGTGTTACTATAGAGATTTATTTTCCTATGCTTTATTTGTATTATCCTACTTGAGATATTCCACATCACTTGGAGTTTCCCTACACTTATGGGATATTCTTGCTTAGGTTTATGCACTTGACTACACTGTTCTAGGTGTTTGTTACCACTTGACTACACTAATCCTAGGTATTAGTCACCACTTGACTACACCATTATAGTTGTTGGTTACCACTATTCTAGGTAGAGATATTAATGTGAGTTCTAGGACAAGATCTACACATTCACCTCCTATATGTACATCTCTTGCATTATTATATTTTAATCGCATTGAATTGGAGTTATTTATGTATCATTATAATTATCTCTCTTGAATTTTTAATATTTTTTGTAGTCTATATATGCTTTACATTATTTTGTCTTCGAACAATTCACATCTTGCATCATTCACCTGAGCAATCTTTAAACCAGTAGATCCCGACAACTTCTCTGATAGGGTTCAACAAATGTTTACAACTTAAAATTTATAAATGCACTATAATCAATATAGGATGTAAGGATTTGTTACGGTATAATTTAATACACATTCAAAGTAATGCATTAATACTTGTAACTATGCTAGCATGATAGATCAAAAAACATAAGAATAGACAAATACTTAGTCATGCAGAGTGGTATTTAGTTGTGTAGATTGATTGGATGAACTATCATGATATTGAAAGTATGTTGTCTTTGAAAATGTAACTAGAAATTTCTCCAGTCTAAGACCATACAACTTTTCCCAGAGAGTGTTCTATTTTTAGATCTTTATTTATAGTCTCAGACCTATGTGAAGTGGTGTTATGTAAATTATCCTACCTTTTTATTTCATGAAAAAAGGTTTTTTCTCTATATTTCTCAAGCCCGCACAACCTGAACACACCATGTAATGAGCTATAACAAGTAGAAAACCTATATACCTGCAATACCATTCATTAAAGAATTATTTAATAAAAAGGATAAATTGACCTGTGTGGGTGAGGTTGGAATACCATTTATATTCAACTCTTTTCAAACCAATCCGAGTGTCGAACTATATCCCCTCGAAAAGGATCAATCCTCATATATTTATCCTATTGTAGACACAAGGAGTATATGCAATCTAAACTAACCCCTTATGTATGTCCTCATGTATCTCGACACAAATATAGTGGTATAAACATAAAGTAGAGAATTTATATATAGTGAGGTAGTAGTGTGATGTGGTATGCTTCAACTACTAGACTAAACCCTTTTTTTCCTTGAAGTAATTTGATGATGCTTGGAGTGACTTTTGCTTTCCAAGAGATGGATCTAGGATAGTTAATTTCTTGGAAATAGAGGAAGATATAATATTTGACCTAGTTGAGTGTTTTAAACCTAATGTAGTGGTTGCTCTAAATAACTTGCAACTGCTTTAGGGAGATTTAGGAGAGCCTTAAGTGCTTTAATTTTGATAGTTTCAATGGGATATTATAAGAGTGTGATGTGAGTTATAAAGTGTAATTGAATTACTTATATAGGATTCCATATGTTAGATACTCACATAATGGGACATAGGAAGATAAAATGACTCATATAATGATTTCTAAATTAGAAAAAAGTAATTAGATGGAAGGTTCTAGGACAATACAAGTTGTTTAAGACCTTAGTCCATTATGGACTAGAACTGTATAGTTTTGCATACACAATAAGTGATCCAAGAATGACGCTTGGGGTTGAATTAATGCTTTAGTTAATTAATATTATTTAAATGAAAAAAAGAGAAGACTTTAGAGATGAGGAAGTCAAGAGAGAGATAGAGATATATATTGATTGGGATTAGAATGTGAACATTTTTATTAACATATGAACAAAACCACACTCGCCATTTCCAGAGGATAAATTACCAATTTGAGTGTCTAAAACTTCGACAAATTCTAATCCAAACATTGAGATAAAGAGATTCAGATCTAGAGATGATATCTATTTCTATACAAATCAATCCCTTGGATTCTTATTTACTTGATGTCACCACAAAGAGATGTTAGAAATATTCCTATTAGTATCTTGCTATTACTCACATGGGCGAGTTAATTACTAACTGTCAATACATTTGATTTTTTTCATGTGAGTTATAACAACTCACATTAATATAGTTCTACATTACATGTTTGTAGGGCTTGAATCCTTCTATTAAGGATATGGACAAGCCTATTTATTTGTACCTAGTTGCATAAATGGTCATGTGAGTTTTCCGTCACCCCTTACTATACAACTCTCTTTATTTTAAATTAATATAGAAGGCAGTTCCAATAATAATAAATAAATATAATTATGCTACATCCACCCCATCACCAATAGGTGCGTCCATTGCAACTAATGGTGGAGTTGCTACTCTACAAATACTCTATAATTTGTGCTTCAAATGGATGGAAGATCTCGGAAACCAAAAGCCCTCTTATATAAACTGAAATAAAGTTAAAAGTTCAACAAGCTTCAGTAACTCTGTTCTAACATCCTCAAATTCCTTAAAGTTTAGAAAATGGAGCGTAACAACAGCCCAGGAAATGTTGGCGATGACTTTTCATTTGCCTTTGATAATAGTTGCTTTTCTGACCGGATATTACGATTAAAAATTGTCTCTGAACCTCAAGGACTATCTTCTTCACCTACTTCACCTTCCTCTTCACCCAGTTCAAATTCGGCTGCTATTTTCTCCTCTCCAGATCCTCTCAAAAGTTTTTTATCTGATTCCTCGTCACCCACTTCAAGTTCAGCTGCTATTTTCTCCTCGCCAGATCCTTTTAACAGTTTTTTATCTGGTATGTCAAGTTTAACTGTGTTGTTCTTGGATTGGGATAAGATAAAACAAGTTGCAGTCTTTCAAGGAAGCGATTAAGATGTCTATTAACTAGAATCTTAATAATTTGTGACAATATTTACCTATATTCTTCAGATTTGAAATAAATTACAGAAATTAAATAAAGTTTTTACAATTCAAAGAATTATAATGACTGATAGGGAAAGTTATATATATATATATATTAGTTTTTTTTCATTGGTTGGATAATAATTCAACTTGTTAACATATATGAAATTTAAACAAAGAAATTATAATTGTTTTTATTTACAATAACTCTTTAGATGTGTTTTGTTTCTTTTTAAAATTGCAGATTACAACCATAATGCCAATACAATTTCTTGGGGTTTAGATAGCTCTTCAGCAGAGAGTGTTAGAACTATAAATGTTAGCTCAGCAATACTGGCATCAAAAAGTCCTTATTTCTACAAAGTAAGAACAACCCACCTTTGAATGGGCCAAGTTAAATGTATGTTTACTAGTCTTATTAACATGTTCTGATTTGTTGTATCTGAAGATCAATGCATTTTGAGCAGTTCATTGTGTTATTACTTATATAATAATTCTTGCCAATCAACATATTGCCCAAAATAAAAACTAAAAATTTCTTTATAATTATTATTGGACATTAATATATATTTATATTTATATTAAAAAATGTATTTATAAAATCTTATTTGTCAAATGAAGCTGTTTTCCTCCAAGCAAAGCAATGTCACTCTTGAACTAAATAGTTCAGGTATGTTTACTTTGTCGAAGCTTTCTTCTGTGTCTAAACATTTAGAGTGATTGTGTTTCTGATATATACAAAATATTTGCTTATAGCAGAGGAAGTGGCCTTCATTGATTTATTGAGCTTCATATATGGTGGAACACTCAAATCTGAGACAACAATTGCATTGTTAGACGTGCTTGTGGCTGCCAACAAGTTTGAAGTTCCATCTTGTCTCCATCACTGCATAGATGCTTTGAGCAAATCAATTACAGTAGAGTCTGCACTACTTCTCCTAGGTCTGCCTTCCCATGTGAGGATCCTTGATGTAGTGCAGCCATTAATACATACTGCAAAAGAGTTTCTCTACAAACATTTTACTGAGATTGCAGAGTAAGTTTCATTTCATGTTTTTATAAGCATTTTCACCAATCTTTTGTTACCACCATAGTTCCAAGGAGATATACCTCTAGCTTAATGAACTGTTTTTGAGATCTAATTTTCAGGTTCCAAGGGGATATACCTTTAGCCATACTTATGGAGGTTTTGTCAAGTGATAATTTGGAAGTCACATCAGAAGATGCCATCTACGATTTTATTATGAAATGGACCACTGAACATTTTGCGGACGAGAAAGAAAGGCGAAAGGTGTTGAACAATAAGTTTACCAACTGTATACGCTTCCCATACTTGAGCAACGAGAAGCTGAAAGAAATTTTCTTCAACAAAGACTTAGATTGTGCAGATACATTGAACCTCATTTTAGAGGCACTGATTTTCAGAGAAGGCATCGATGAAAGTGATAATTACACACATCAGAAATTATTCTGCGAGCGGTCTTACATTCATAAACCTATTAAAGTTGTGCTCTTTGATAAACCCCACAGAGAGTGTGTTGTATTTCTGAATATAAAAAAAGATGAATGTTTAACACTGAATGAGAAAGACTTCTTACGCTCTCAAGTCATCAATTATGAGGAAAAACAATTTGTTCTCAAGGCTTATACGACACAGACTGAGGAAGGCCTTCCAAAGTCTTTTGGACTGTGCCTACAAATGGTTAGCAAAGGGGAGGTAACCATGGATTATATGTTTTTTGCTCGATCAAAGCCCTCTAGTAACTTTTTTCAGATGGCCCGTGGCATACAGAAACTGGATTATAAAGGTCTGGTTGGTGCTCCCAACTTGTTTGGTATTGGTTGGTCCGAATTTGTATCAGACAACAATAAGTATTTTATAAACAATGTTATGCACTTGAAGGTGTTGCTAATAGAGAGAAATAACTTTCCTTTTGGCATTAAGATATTACAGCCTGATCATTTCTTTCTGACTGATTTAGATCATTTGTCTCTAACGGATTGTTCATAATATGATCTATATGCCTTGGAATTTTATTAAAATGAAAAGATAATAATTAATCTGTGTTGTCATAATGGATGTCTTACATATAAGGTAGACGTAGTGTTACCGTATTATGTCTAGGTTTTGTTTTATGGAAAATGTTAAAGGTTTTTTATTTTATATTTAAAATTTATAGTTAGATGAGTGCTCAACAAAAAGATTTATATGTTGGGTGGAGGTGTGTGTCGTGATGGAGTGCCTAAGTGTTCGCAAAGTTCTAGAGGTTCGTTCGCTCTTGTATTAAACAAATAATTGGAAATCAAAAAAAGATTACATACATTTCCCAAGTTAACTTTTTGACCAATTAATGAAAAATTACCTTAAATGTGATAAATAGTCTATTAATTGGTCAACAATTCAATTTACTAACATATGTAATAGATATACTCTTCTTTGAAAGAGGTGACTTCAACCACCCCTAATGAAACTTCTTACTTGCACAATAGTACTGGTGGTGAGATCAACCACATTATTCCTATTCCAATAATTGTGTATAAATAAAATTGTTGAGGATCGGGAAATAGGGAGGTAACCTGTGAAAGTTTTATTAATAATAAAAAGAAGATTACATTCAATAGATTATATTGTAAATGATAGGGCTGTAATATATAGGTTGCATAACCACACATACAAACAAATACATGCACTTGTACATGTGTAACAAAACAGTGTACGTGAATAAAATGACAAATATACGGTTTTAACCATATAACAATACAATAATATTAATAACCAATATTTACCTAAGTAACCACTAATTTTCCTAGGGTAAAATAACCATTTACCACAGTAACATAGTAACAAACTATGATCAAAGGTAAATAATAACTACAATGCTAAATTAATCTAGTAAAATAGTTTTATGTAACATGCCTCATTTTTAATTTTGCATTTCCTCACGGGATGATGAGAGGAACTCTCTGAACAACTCAAATTTGTCACGTGTAAGTAACTTCGTTAATATATCTAATTGTTGTTCAACTATCGGGAAAAATGAAGCTATATATTGTGTTTCAAGACATACTTGTATATGAAATGAACCTGTATCTCAAAATGCTTGGTTCTCTCTTGAAAAATTGGATTGTGAACAAATTTGAGAACACCCTCATTGTTAACATACAAGCTAGTGGATTTTTCATGTGATACTCCAAGTCTCTCAAGTATGTGACATAACCATATCGCTTCGCAGACATCTCCACATGCAACACAATATTTGGTATTTGTAGAAGAGTAAGAAATAAAGTTTTGTTTGTTTCTTCCTCATGATGTCAGTCCAAATCTCAAAAATAATACAAATGTGGAAGTGGATTTATCACCATCAATATTACTTTCATGATCTGAATCCAAATATCTAGTTAAGAAGAATCAATTGAGTATTCTTCTTATACTTTAAACCAAGATCCACAGTACCCTTGAGATATCTCAAGATCTACCTTGCTAATTTTCAATGACAAACTCTGGGTTCTTTTATGAACCTAGAAAGATAATTAATTGCAAAGGTGATATATGGACTAGTATATGTGAGGTAAATGAAACTCCTGATTAATTGTTGATATAAAATTGCATTTACTAGAGCATATGGATCTGAACGACATAACTAAATTCTTATTTCCATGGGTGTAGTAATAGGTGTGCAATCCATCATTCTGAATGTTTTGAGTGTTGTCTCTGTATACTTCAACTGAGAAACATGTGAGAAATAAAGACATGATTCTCCTTTTGTCATACTTTCAATCCAAGATAGTAGTGCATGAGCCCGAGATCTATCATGTCGAATGATAGATTCATATATTTCTTTGTAGCATTAATCATCTTCATTGTGCTACTAATGATTATATCATCGACATATACAACTATCACAATTTCTCCTCTTTGGCTCTTGAGGTAAAGATTAATATCATATGGATTTCTCACAAATCCATACTAAATAATATGGTCATCAATCTTGATGTACCATTCTTAGGGTGCCTATTTAAGGCCATAGAAATATTATTTGAGTTTACATACCTTTTTTTCTTTACCAGGTATGAAAAAACTCTTTGGTTGAGTCACGTGGACTTTCTCCTATAGATCTCCATTCTGAAAGCTACTTTCCATGTCCATCTGATGGAATTTACAGCCAAACTAAGTATCTAGAGTAAAGGTCATCTTGGTCACTTTGATCTTAGTTATGTATCCTCATAGTCTATGCCTTTCATTTGTGTATACCCCTTTACTACCAATCTCACTTTGTACTTGTATATTGTCTCATCTGCTTTTGTATTTTTTTTATGAATATCCATATGTAACCAATGGGTTTCTTCCCTAGTGGAAGATCAACAAGCTGCTAGGTTTTATATTTCATCACTGAATGATACTCGACATCCACGACATCTTTCTAAGATTTTGATTGCAAGGATTCTTGGATAGTAGACGACTCAAAAAATTTAACAAATCTAATCATCAAAGAAAAATTTACCTCTTCTTGTGCTTTATAGTGAGTCTGTAGTCTAGTGGTGGATGTATTTGGAAGTGCATCCAATTTTACATCTTTAATCATGTTTGTATACCACTTGAGAATACACTATAATGTTCTCATAAGTCGTGGTATTGTTTGATCATCACCATCATCCTCGTCTTCACTATCATCATTAGTAGTAGCATATGCTTATGTTTTTACAATAGGTGAATTATCTACATCAATGATTAGGTGAGTCTAGAGGAGTCTCAACTTCCTTCTTTTAAAATAAATCAACATTTCTATTGGTGTATAATTTTTTGGTATTCGGATCCATCAATCTATACCCAAGAGCCTCTTCACTATAGCCAATGAAGATGAGTTTATGTGATTTTATATCCAACTTTTTTCTGTTCTTCTTGGG
Organism: Taxus chinensis; assembly: GCA_019776745.2. NCBI lineage: Eukaryota > Viridiplantae > Streptophyta > Pinopsida > Cupressales > Taxaceae > Taxus > Taxus chinensis. Next base: position 11,301,642 of record CM034148.1, read on the forward strand.
TATGTGCATGCTGGTTTTCTACCTGAATACTCTGAGGTGTGCAATGGATGGCTTCTGATTTGACCATGCTTTATGTGCATTTATTCCATCAAGAGAAAATAAGGGAACTTTGTTTAGTAAATATACTGTTGTCTTTATTGCTTCTACCCAAAATGTGTTCGCTAGTCCAGAATCATGGGTCGTGCAACACACCATTTACAAGATAATATGATTTCTTCTCTCAACAACACCATTCTGTTATGATGTGTGTGTAGGATACATCTATCAATGAATCTCATGAGCTTGTAGGTAGGATTTAAATTAAGTATTGGTGAATTCGCCCCCTCAATCTGAGAAGAGAGATATTATATGATAACTAGTCTCGTTCTCTACAAAAATTTTGAAATTTTTCAAGTTCTCAAAAGAATCACTTTTGTTATGAAGACAATACATCCACATTTTTCTAGAGTAATCATCAATTCATAACATGAAATATTGAAATCCAGAATGAATAGGTTACATCGGACCAAAAATATTGATATGAACCAAATCAAGATTACCTAGAGCTTGATAAGTATTCTTTTAGAATGAAGCTTTGTTTTGTTTTACTGTTAGGTAATTAGGCCACTTATTTGTGTCCTTCTTGAGAAATGGGAAGTGACTCACCATTTGTACAGATGAAGTGTATCAAGATATTTGAAACATATGTGACCAAGTCCTTGATACCACAACTATGCAGAGGAAGAGTTCTTAGCCACTACTGATTGATCAATAAGTTGAAAGAAACTCACCAGAATAAATTTACAAAAACCTTTGCAAACAAATTAATAACAATATTATATGTTATTATGAAATTCTCTACATTACGATGAGAAGGGTCCTTGTTTAAATAGGAAATGCACATCAATCTAAGAACTAGTCAAGGCCATAGATCAAACCATAGATCAGGCCAATAACTAGACAACAAAGAAACAATAAGAACCATAGATCTAGGGAAAAAGTACACAACAAATAATTAGTCAAGACTATAGATCAAGGAAAGAATTATACCTAACAACTAGATAATATCCTCCTAATATATAAATAAGATAAGAGAAATATCTACACATAAGTGGGTGAGGACAAATAAAAGAGAAGGTAAATAAAGTACCTAGGTCAACATGAGCTAAGGTAAACAACCTACTCTAACATGAGTCACTCTCAAATGTGTCATAAAATTAAAAAAAATTACCTTATGGACATATTTTAGGTAACCCGACGTCCAATAAATTGGGTTTCACATTATAGGGAGGAGTCAAAATAAATTGCAATGTGGAAACTATTGAGTGTCCAAATAAAATCCAACTGAACTAACAACATGATATTGGAGGATGAAGGAATCAGAGGCTGGAGGTTGAACAATGACCTCTAGGTAGTCTCCGACAATGGGGCCACATGAAGGTTTTGTGACATCTTTTTTAGAGTGTGTTTGATTTCATTATTTTATGTTAGCATAATATTACATTGTTCTTATGTGAATGTGTATCTTTATCTCTACGTGACCTATGACCTTCCAGACTCTCACGTGTCTATTCACTTCCTCCTCATGTTATTTTGTTATATATATTCCCATGTTGATTGCTCATTTGATTATCAAATAAAAAAATATTTACTCTACTCTTTCATTGGTAAACATTGGTATCAGAGCACTTCATTTGTTCCCCTAAGACCTATGAAGAAATCTATGGCATTTTAAAAACTTTTGGCATTTTAAAAAAATTGGCAACATTCAACCTATCTTCTAACATTGATTTTGTAGAGAAATTTTTTCCTGAGCACCTACATGGAGCATTAAAGTGGATTTGATGATTTTATACCTACCCAACTCAAGACTCTCTTGATATTTGTGCCTACTAACAAGAGCATCTACGACCTGCCCACCGTCAAACCTATATTTTCTACCCGTGTTTTGGAATTTGACATCACATCGATTAATTCATTGTGTTTTTGGCATAAACGTGTTACATTGACCCTCAACATAGTTGTGTGGTATAGTCGACTTACAATATTCCCTCCACGTAGTTGTATGGTTTTTGCATTATCGGATTGTTTCATGAGGATCAATGTTGGAACCTCGTACACATCAAAGATTGGTTGCACTTCCAATGGAGATGAGAACAATTCATTATTAGCAAGAGGATGAATCATAAGGAAAATAAAGTAAAAAAAGATAGTGAAGTCTCTGACATGCTAATAAATCAGAAGGAAGGTGTACATATGGGAACTTGCTATGTAATTCCTGTGTATGACACATGTAGATAACCCTATGACTTATTTAACTATGAACTATCATCACTAAGTGAGATGACTAACGAACCAGCTGGACAAGATGTCAAATGATGACAAGTCCAATCATATACATGAACACCCCGTTCATCGAAGCTGAGGTATAAGTCATGGAAAATAAGAATTAAAGGATAATTCTCCTAAACAACTAAGAAAGATGTGTCAATGGGGCCCAAATACTAATCCTAATAAGGTACCCATGTACAAACAACATCTTCCTGGAAGAATAAGAATAAAATAATGGGTTATGACAACTAGGCCTGATGAGGTACATGTACGACAGAAAATCAACACGTGACCTTCTTCACACCCGACCTCTCGAGGTCGTGCTGAGACAACCAGTGTGGAATTGAAATGGGAGTGAAAGTGATGGCGATGATCAAGCTAATTGGGTAACCTTATGTCTTCGACATGTAATAAAGGAATATGTGAATCTAAAACAAAGAATTCTCTCCTAACCTGAATGGGTGTAATGGTATGGTCCAATACGATATCTACTCAGAGACTCCAATTGATGTCCAGCTCTGTCGAGATTCTATTGATTGGTTGCGGAATACATGGAAAGTAACCTGCGGGTTTCTCGTATGGGTTTCCAGAACAAGGTCATGGAAATTGAGACAAGATATGTAGTGGAGCTATAGGAACTAGGGGAAATTTTCTGGTCTTTTCTAGAAAGTCTTAGCCTAATCAGCTGCTATATTCAACAATGAAAGCTATGTAATAATATTGGGTGGAAGCGGTGAAGATGTGAATACCAGTGTGCGTAAGCTAGTGTTGATATCTAACTAACTATTAGGCCCATTGGGTTGCGGGACCTATGGGTCACAACCAAAGACTCGTTGAGGTTGAGGCCCTTGTATGGTCATGCATGCAATCAAATCATATTTCCAGGAGAAGTCCAAAATTTGTAGGCTTGATCAACAACTACGTTCAATATATCTAATTGTCTTATTTTCTCTACGAATGTGGCAGGTGTATGTAAGATTGTTAAGTGAAAACTTGTGTCAATGTCAGTTATTAGCTCTGGCCCATTGGGTTGTGGGACCAGGGGATCGCAACTGTAAGTCTTTTCCTGTTCCAGACCATTGATGGTCATGCAAGATGAATTGATTTGTTTTCAGTAAATAAACTATCTATCAAAGGAAATCTAAACTATATTTTTGGTGTTTTCTCAATATATCAGAACAAAGCAGTAAAACAAGCTAATCTATGGAAAATGATTTTTTTTGTTCTTTTCTAACTTTTCAGAAAATGCATCTAATCTAATAAACTAGTTTAAAAAAATAACTAGCCAGATGTAGCTAACTATCTGTGCAGATGTATGAATCTAAACCTAATATCTATTCTAACTCAAATAAAATCTTTGCAACACTACCTCAGAAGTGAAGAACAAATCATGGCTCTAACAGAGCTATTGTTCCCCCACAACTTCCCTGGCAATATTGAAGAGAAAAATTCCTATTGATTTGATCTACTTGTAATTATCTAGATAATTGAAATGAATTGTTTATCTACTCTATTTGATATGCAATTGAAATTAACAATTCATAATTGACAATTTGATAAACAAAGCAAACAAATACACAACTCCAACCTGGAAGAGAAAGAACCTTGGAAAATTTAGTAGTAGCAGTATCTATCCCATCAGTTCTTTCCTTTCTTTCTCTGAGTGTTCATGTGAGTCCAAAGGATTGGGAATGCAAAGAACAGAAACAAGAGGATGGCACTTGAGTGATGGCATCTTGGAAGCAATCTGGATGCAATGCAAGTAGAAGAGAGATAGCACAAGATATCTGAGCTTGGCTATGCAATTCCTAGCAAGATAAAGGAAGCAAAACAATGCAAGATACATAAAATTCTCAGGCCCTTTGCTTGAATACGAGCATAGAATATATAGGAATGATGGATAGAAGGTTACTTCATGCACAAGGCAATGAAGAGGTAGTTCCACTCATTAAATCTATTTAAAAATAGAATGAACAAGGAGAATTAAGTAAACGAATCTATTTTTAGAAAATTCAGCTCACAAATGCGTTCAAAAAGAAAACTTAAGTGAATCTTTGCATGCAATTTTACGCATGAAGATTCTGGAAAAATAAATTAGGACCACCACCCTACGCAGGGAGGTTGTTTTAGGACCGCCACCTTTCCTGGGCGGTGGTTTGCAAACTGCCACCCAGATAGGGCAGCCGTTTTGACACTTGTTGTCCACTCAAAATTTCCCTGCTCTTAAGAAAGTGAATTTTCAAAAATTTTGAGTTTGAGTGTTTTCTCTGTTGTTTTGCAAATGTTGAAAGTCGTGAATTTGAAAGGAAATATGCAGTTTCGGGTCATTTTGCATGTTTTTTCGGGCCTGTCGGATATTTTTGTCCCACATGTCCCAAGTTCAAAAGTGCGTTTTGTTCCCCAATCGGTCGATTTCCCCGAAGTTGTCCCATTTTTGGGCCCGTCGGAACTTTTCGTCCCAAGTGTCCCAAACTTAAGCATGCGAGTTGTTCCATTTTCGGCCGAGACATCCGAACCGCGTACTTCGCACTTTCATGTCCCAAATGTCCCAAGTCAAATTGTGCAAGTCATTCCATTTTCGGCCGATTCGCCCGAACCGCGTACTTCACGCACTTTCGTCCCAAATGTCCCAAACTTTTCCAGACTCATTGTACCCTTTTCGCCCGAATCGGCCGAGCCGCGTGTTTCGCGCATTCGCGTCTCACATGTCCCTAATGAACCAAGTGTCATTCGTGCTAGTTTTTTCCGCTCTACCCGAATATCCTGCTTATTCAAATTGGTGGGTATGTATTAAATACGCATTCATGACCTTTCTCTCTCCTAAACGGCTATATAACGAGCAAGCCACCTTTGCAATTCTTACATTGTTTCCATGCTATCCTTGCTCGAACCCTTGCATTATCTAATTCCCTGCGCGCGTATCCCTGTTCGCTTGTAATTCCTTCCCGAGTCTAATGTGCACTTACAGCTCCTGCGAATTATCGTCAATATGAAGATCAAGTTCCAGGGACAAGAACAAATCTCGCCACTCGAATCTGCCGTTCCCGATATTGGGGACAGTGAAGCTCGGCATCTTGACTTCGGCGATTTTTGGGTGAGGGTGGCAGATGCAAACCCTACACCAATGGCACAAATGATTCATGATTAGCGGTTTGGCCTTCGCTGGCGGTTTCCCAATCTCGGTACAGTGTGCTGATATCGTGCTTTCATGTGGAGCTCACTTCGACCCCGTTTCGAGTGAATTGACAAATGTACACGGGGAACTCATCGCTAAGCTAGATGTTGTTACCATTAGTGCTGCTCTAAGGATCCCAGAAATGGACAATGCCATAGTCATCTCCCGGGATCAAGCACAGGCCCTCTTCGATCAAGACAGTGACAAATACAAAGCACGAGTGGCGAAGTCCTGGCTGAAGAACCCTAAGAAGGGAGCTTCTCGCCTGTCCAAAACACTTTTATGGGTAGATTTCAATGAAGAGTTGTCTAATTTCATAATTCTGTTGGCTCGGGTTATGGGTTTGCCCACTACCAACGAATTTCACTTTTGGATGTGCCCGCTCATCAGCATGGTGTGCGAGGGAACACAGAATATCAACTGGGCGGAGATCATCAGCATGAATTTGGCAGAGGAGCTGTCCAACATGCAGCAAATGAAGAAATTCTATATGACTTCGTACCTGATGTACACTCTGGCAGTATCAAGGCAGTGGTTTGGTTTTTCTTACATAGATGCACACAAAGATGATCCAGTATATGCCTACTGCCCGCAGTTCACCCTAGAGACCAGCAATCATAATTTCAGAAGGGTCAATGATGCTTTTACCATGTACATGGTCAGATTGCTTGAAGGTGACACTGCCAGGAGATTTTCAGATGAAGCTATGACTCTGATATCGCACTACGGTGCTTACTTCATCCAGTTCAGGAAATTCTCTTACATCAGGCTCGCCGGCTATGAAAGCACCCCTCTGAGACTGCCCATGTTCTGCAATGATAAAATGGCCTTAATAGAAATATGCAGGCAATTGGACAAATTACACAGAACCTGCAGGGACAAGAAGATTTCTAGCTTACATTTTCCCATCTCTCTGGGAAACTACACTTGAAAAACAGCCCGGGATGCACAGAACATAGAGAGAGCCCTGGTCCCTATCACTGTTCATTTCTTCAAGCCAAGAACCTGCTTCGACTTGAAGAAGTTCATTGAACAGAACATCAAGATAATATACCATCACAAGGCTGATACAGAAGACTACTGCGCTGACTGTGCAGATGATTTTGAGGCCAGGAGAAGGCATTATGGCAGGTTCTCTCTGCCATTGATCCAAGAACTCGGTTTGTATCAAGTCCCCAAAGGGCTCCAGGATGACAACTCTAACCTATACTCATATGAGTATGATAATGTGGTTAAGCACACTCCCTTGGAGGACTTGGATTGGAACAGAAAAGAAAAAGATGATCTGGCTGAAATACTAGCCCCAGTCTTAGTCAGGATTAAGATCTGGTTCGATAAGAAAGTCCGAGAGTTTAGGAGGCACTCAGGAGAATCCTCCTCCAAGGATGAGTCGACGCCAAGAAGAGAAACATCGGTCCCAAGGTCAGAAACACCGGTGCAAACCCCTCCTGCCTCATCAACTCCAGGGACCTGCAGCTTCCACTCCTTCTTCATCCACTCAAGTGTACCAGAAGAAACTCAAGGAGGTTAAGAAGGAACCTGCAGAAAGTGACCCTCAAAGAAAGCAGGCAGAGTTGCCTATGGGACCAGAGAACATCATTGTTCTCAGTGAAAGTGAAGAAAGTGAAGTGCCAACTCCTGCAAATGCTCCTGAAGATCCAGCAGATAAGGACAAAGAGGTCCAAAGCACTGAGCTTCCAGGTGCTATTGATTCTTCTACCACAATTGCCTCCAGTGCCCCACTCACATCTCAACTTGAGTCAACGGCTGCGCAGACCTTGAGTGTCATGAGCTCCCTGTCTCTTGGTCCCCTTGCCCCTCCTGCTGATTCTTCTTCCTCTTTTGCGTGGGTGCAACCTTTGGTTGACAATAAGAAAAGGAAATCTTATTCTCGGAGCTCAGGGTCAGATTTTGATGCTGTTGCAGCCTTGTTGGGCACCACTCCTTCTCATGCCAAGAAAGCCAGAACCACCTCCAGAATAGTGTCTGATGCTCAAGGTCAGCAATTCCTGTAGATTGCCAAGCCTACAACGGATAAATCAGAGTAGGACTTGCAGGTATCTGACTTAGAGCTCTCGAGAATTCCAATGGGAGAGTCTACCCCTGAAGGTGAAATTCACAACCTCCAGGAAACAGTCACAAGAGTCATTGGGAGGGTAGAGAAAGGGCAGAAAACTATTGAACAGTTGGAAGAACATGCCCAAATTCTCACAGGTTTCATCAAGTCTCTTTTGTCTAAGGACAAAGTTTTGGATCCTACCCCATTGACTTCTCTCCCACCTCCTGTAATTCTAATCCAAGATGAAGTGCATAGTATTAAAGATATGCACAAGTATTCTGTCTATGGCAGAGCTATTGAAGCCATGGTGGATGACATGCTTGTTGCTGGATTAAACTTCATCGATGAAGATTTCAAACTCCACGAAAAGGTGAGCAATGTGCAACTGAAGCTCTCCTCCACTATCAATATCATGGATAAAGAGCTCAAACTCTGGAGCAGTTGCATAGTAGACCTCCGACTCATGGGACAGGCAGATGAGAACATTTTACTGGCGAGTAAAGTTTTTGATGATGCAAAGGACAATCTGTCGAAGTCCTGGGTCTACAGTGTGGAGTGGAAGATCAAAGTCCTAGAGGATGCTTTGGGTGAACTGAAGAACAGCTGGTAGAAGGGCGAAGCTTTCAAGACATTGGTTGTCTAAGCTTTCAAAGATATACACTGTCATCTTCAGGATGAAACTTCTGGTGTGCCCCTTTCCTTGCAAGAGATCAAAGCTCAGTTCAGAGCTTTTGTAAAAGATAATTTATTCAAGGAAAGCTCCATCTCCAAAGGAAAAATGAAGGAGATCTGCTCTCTTCAATCTGCCATTGAAGAAGCAAATAAAGATTATCATACTCATGTCGAGTTTGATAAAGAGATGGAGAAGTGTCTGGGATTTTGGACTCAGTCTACGGCCAACACGTCAGTCCCTCGTGGCAGAGACATAGCTGAGGCGTTAAAGAAATTCAGGTAGCAGATTCTGAAGTTAGTGGGTCCCTCTCAGTAACTGGCCACTTGTCTTCTTCCCTATTCTTTTCTCTTCTTCCCTTTCTTTTTCTGTTTTCTTTGTAATAAGTTGAGGTACTGCGATTGGCGGTCCTTAACTATTCTTTAGTTAAAAGAAACGGTTACGAAGAGTAACTGATTTGTAGCTATATAATGGCCTTCTTTACGCCATTCTAAGAAGGAAGAACTTGGCATATTTTCTGAAAGTGTAAATAGATCAAAAGAAATCAATACAAAAGGGCTTTTTATTCTTTGTCTATCCGATCTCTGTTATCCCTAAGATTTCTTTTAAATGTTATGAAGATCATTTTGTCTCTAGTTTGTTAGTCTCTCTGATTGCATACTTTCCAAATTTTGCAAGCACAACGATCTTGTATAACCAAGAAGGAACTTTGTGTCCTTGATTAATGAATCTGAAGGATGTTATTTACAGAACTTTGTGTCTTTAAGTTTCATCTTATTCATACGATGCAAATGATCTTGTTTCAATTCACTATAGCTTCGTATACATAACGAATTATTCTGTTATCTATAATTCTGCATGTTTCTTTTCTACTCATCCTTATATCCCCTTTCCTCAGCCCTTTCGTAACTGATGATCTTTATAGAAAACACTTTAGTAATATCCAAGTTCAATCACAAAATCATATCTTGTATATTTGTAAATAGGTTCGTTTTTGAATAAGGGAACCTCTCCCATTAAAGAGGAGGGACTTCTTGTCCCCTGACTGTTGCTCTTCTTAAAATTCCTATTTGACGACCAATAGTTTTTGGCGACTCCGCTAGGGATAATCGCATTCCAGTTCTGCAAAATTTTTGATCATCCTTTGATCTGGTGACTCCGCGTTTTACTCGAGGGAGGAGGGCCCTCGGTGTTGAAGATTCTCAGTTTCAGCTTTTGGAGCAGCAGGGTTTTCCTTTCCCTTCAACAAATAGAAGGACTCGTTCAACAAGCACTCCACCTGTTCAAGACAGAATTCCCACGGGTGGTTTTTGTTCAGAGACAGCTAGCCCTAACCTTCAAGCTTTGATTCTTGCTGGTGTTGCAGTCCCCCTCCAAGCCGGTTTTCCAAGAATGGCAGCACCATTGACATGGGGTCAGCGTGTCGGGCCCTTGGCCCTTACTCAGCCTTTGCATGAGTTACCCAGAGGTATCCGGAAGAACTTCCCTAAATTCAAAGGCGATGGCAAAGTGCATCCTGATGAACACATCGCAGCATTCATTGTTGCATGTGGAGTCCTGGGAGTTGAACACGAAGACGTCTCCGTAAGACTGTTCGTTGAGACGTTACAAGATAATGCTGTTGATTGGTTCTATCACCTTTCGGCTGGCACTATCACCGAATGGGACACAATGAGGACTCAGTTTGAGAGCCGTTTCAAACCGGTAGAAGATGTGCATGCCTTGCTAGCCCAAATCTCTCAGATAAAGAAAGATTCACAAGAACCCATGAGAGAATTTGTGGCCCGATTCAACAAATTGATCAATAAAATTCTGCCGCTTACCTGACCTGTTGATCAAATTCGAAAATGTTTCTTCCTAAATGCTCAATCGCCCGAAGTCAGTTATGCACTAAGAAGGGCTAATCTCGCAACATTGGTTGAGGATCAAGCCCTCGCTGTTAGTGTCGAGGATGATTTGATCATGTCAGGGAAGTTGAGAAGAGACCCTTCCAAATCTAAGTCTGTTGTTTCTTCCTCCTCCACCCCTGGACCTAACACTGATCCATTAGTTCAGAAACTTGCGAATGATCTCATTGCCATTAAGAAACAATTGGCTCAGCACGCTCCTTATGCAGATGTTCCAAGGAGAAATTTTCAGCCCAGGAATCATTTGCCTACTTCTCAAACAAGATTAGCACTTGAAGGACCTCCTGTTAAAGTCCCTGTCAATGCGACCTGTGAAGTGGAAGAACCAGATGATGACGAGGATAATGAATCTTGCGAGGAGTTTGTGGAAGAAGTTGAGGATGAAGCAGACGAACTTGAGGGCTCTCGAGTAAATTTCCTCACCACTGAGGGCATTGATGATGGAGATGATTATGATGAAGTGGTAGCAGAAATGACTAGCGAATCATTCGTTGTCATGACTTGAGAGCAGAAAAATCAGAGAGAGAAAGTGACACAGCCCACCAAGAAATCTAAGGAGAAGTCGACGACTATTCTCGTAATTACAAAAAGAGGATCTCCCATCCCTACTTCATCTACACCAAAGGTAAGTCCTATCAATCCTGCTACTAAATTTGCTTCTTCTTTTTCTCCTAAAGTTGATAAACCTAGGGTCCCAAATGATGATGTTGGCCCATCCACTTTTGGATCCTTTGACATTGTTGATCACCTAAAAAAGACCAAGGTCCAAATCTCAGAGGCTGAGTATTATCAAACCCATCCCAAAGCTTTTGCTAAAATGATTCACTTTGTCAATTCCCATTCTAAGACCACCTCTAAAGGCCTTTTGCCCACTCCTCCTTCTGCACCACAGCCTAGTCTGGTAGCCGCTGTCACCTCGCCTAGTGATAAAATCAAGCCTTTTTATGTAACACTTCTTATAGCTGGCCATAGGCTCAGTAATTGTGTCATAGACTCCGGAGCCTCAGATAATGTGATGCCTGCTAAAGTAGCTCATGCTTTAGGCCTGACTCTCACCCGCACTTACGGATCTTGTTACTCTATGGAGAGTAAGGAAGTGCCACTGGTCGGGAGGATTAAAGATGCACAAGTAGCTTTTGCTGCTTTACCCGAGAAGAAAGTGTTGGCTACCATCTTAGTGGCAGATATTCCCCCTTCATACGGGATGCTGTTGAGTAGGAACTTTTGTAAGGACGTAGGTGGAGAAATCCAAATGGACTGGTCACATGCACTCATCCCTGTCAATGGACACATGAAGAAGTTGCTGCCTGAGAAGCAGTCTGAGTATATTGTGCAGAAAACGGATGATCCTAAAGCACAAATACTCTATGAGGATAAGGGTCATGGTAACTACATGATTATGTCCCCTAAGGAAATCCAACTCCCCAAAGTGTCTCCTAAGGATCCTAACGGGGTTTGGATTTTAGAGTTTGATGGAAGTTGTTCCTCAGCTGGTTCTGGAGCCGGCGTCCTACTGGTGTCACCTGAAGGAAGCCTACACCCCTTTTCATTCAAATTGCAGTTCGAGAATACTAATAATACAGCAGAGTATGAGGCTCTCATTCTCGGATTGTAAGTGGCCAAAGAACAAGGTGTAAAGAATCTTCTGGCTCGTGGTGATGCAGAGTTGATTGTAAGGCAGGTCAGAAACCTCTTTCAAGTAAAAAATGGAAGGCTGAAACATTACCGGAATCAGGTTTGGGACTCCATTGAATTCCTTGATGCTTTCTCTATCGAAGCAGTACCTAGGGAAAAGAACAGCAGGGCTGATTCACTAGCTGTCTCAGGGTCACTACTGATTCCTCACCCTGATTTCTCTCAAGAAACGTTCACCATTGAGATGATCCATCGACCTAGTGTGCCTGATAATGCCAATAACTGGCAAGTTTTCAATGATGATCAGCATTTGCTCTCTTTCCTCGAACTCAAGGGTAACTTCGAACAGCTGTATTTCGAAGGAAGCGACAACCTACCTCGTGAAAATGTGCCTTCGGACAAAGTAGTCATCCAAGGAGAAGAAACATATCAGGACGGGTGCATTAAACTCAAGGGGAATAAGATTCCTAAAGGATTGGTGAGTTTAGAGGAACTATTTGATAAACATGACAGGTATGTGAAGTCTAGAACTTCTACTGGACCTCAACAATTAGCTGAGCATGAAAAAATCAATATTGGGAGTTCTGCTGATCCTAGGCTAGTGAACATCGGAAAATGTTGCACAACAGATGAAAGAAGAAAAGCAATTGGTATTTTAAATAAGTATAAGGACGTTCTTGCCTATTCTTATGAAGATTTAAAAGCCTTCAAGCCAAAGGATATGCAACATTTTATTCCTCTCAAACCAGGAATTAAACCTTTTAAGCAGAAACAGAGGCAGTACAATCCCAAAATAGCTGACACCATCTTTCAGGAGATTCAGAAGTTGTTGAAGGCTAAGATCATTTTTCCCATCCACCATTCAACATGGATTGCAAATATTGTGCCTGTTAGGAAGAAGAATGGTGAGATCCGCATCTGTGTTGATTTCAGAAATTTGAATCAGGCTTCCTTGAAGGATAATTATCCTTTGCCTATGATGGATCAGATCTTGCAAGCAGTAACAGGATCTGAGATGTTATCCATGCTTGACGGATTCTCGGGATATAATCAGATAGAGGTTGATACTGCAGATCAACACAAGACAACTTTCACTACTCCTTGGGGTACCTTTTCTTATAAGAGGATGCCTTTTGGGCTTATTAATGCTGGTGCCACTTTTCAGAGAGCTATGGATCTGGCTTCTGGGAGTTTGAAAGGGAAGTGTATTGTCATATACCTTGATGATTTGACAGTGTTTTCTAAAACAAGGGCAGATCATTTTGACCACCTGGAAAAAGTTCTGCTGAGATGCAGAGAGCACGGGATATCTCTGAACCCTAAAAAATATGTCTTTTGTGTCACGGAAGGGAAATTATTAGGACACATTGTCTCTAAATATGGTATTAAGATTGATCTTGAACGAGTTCAAGCTATCCAACAAATTCCTCTCCCGACTAGTAAAAAGGGTGTACATTCTTTCTTCGGTAAGATCAATTTTTTAAGAAGGTTCATCCCTGATTTTGCAGAGTTAACTTTGAATATTTTCCCAGATGATGAAAGGCAAATAGACTTTTAGTTGGTCTTCTGAAGGAAAGGAATCCTTTGAAGGTATTAAAAGGGCTATTGCTAAAACTCCTGTTTTAGCCTGTCTTGATTTCAGGAAAGATTTTATTATCTATTGCTACGCCACAGATAATACCTTGGATGCTATTTTGACCCAAGAAGATTCTGATGAGCACGAACTTCCAATTGCTTTCATGAGCTATATCCTGAAATATCATGAGTTAAAATACACCATGATGGAAAAACATGCTTTTGCAGTGGTCAAAGTTGTTAAGCAATTCCGTTTTTACATCCTCAACTCTCACTCCATGGTGTTGGTTCCGGATACAATTGTTAAGTCAATTCTCACACAACAGGAGTTTGGATCCAAAAGAAGGAACTGGGTTGCCAAGGTCCAAGAATATGACATTGACATCAAACCGACCAAGCTTGTTCACGGTAAAGGCCTTTGTGAGCTCATTGCAGAAGGAGCTAGACATGAGTTGCTAGAGGATAAGGCTGAGCTTCCTACCGTTCTGTTTCTCAGCTCCGTCGATGAATGGTATGCTGACATCACCCATTTTCTCACCTATGGAGAATGCCCTTCTCATTTGACTGCCAAAGAAAAGAGGGCTGTTAAACTAAGGTCAGTACAATATGTGTTGTGGGAAAACGCCTTGTTCAAGCGAGGAATAGATGGAAGATTCTTGAAATGTGTGGATAAGGAACAGCAGAAAAGACTACTCTCAACTTTCCATGATCAGGCTTGTGGAGGGCACTATTCATCAACGGTCATAGCCCATAAAATACTCCGTGGAGGATATTATTGGCCTACCTTATTTAGGGATGCATCCAAATGGGTTGATAAATGTGAGGCTTATCAAACTTTTGTGGGAAGACCTAAATTGGCTTCTTTGTCTCTCAAACCAGTTGTGATTGTGGAACCATTTCAACAGTGGGGTTTGGATTTCATTGGCACACTTAATCCTGCTTCTAGTGCTGGTCACACTCATGTACTAACTACCACGGATTATTTCACCAAATGGGTAGAAGCTATTCCAGTTAAGAGCACCACTTCTGAAGTGGTGTGCAGCTTCATAAAAGAGAACATCTTGGTAAGGTATGGTGTACCTAACAAGATTGTGACAGATAATGCTTTGAATTTCTCTTCAACTGAGATAACGGATTTCTGCTACGGGTATGGCATCTCCCTGGCTCATTCTTCAGATTATTACCCTCAGGGAAATGGGCAAGCAGAATCCACTAACAAAAATCTGGTGACTATTATAAGGAAGTTAGTCAATGAGTCTCAACGAAACTGGCAAAAGAAGCTCTATGATGCTCTTTGGGCAGATAGGATTACGCCAAAGAGAGCTATTGGAATGCCACCTTTCCAAGTGGTATATGGAGTAGAAGCTCAACTGCCAATAACAGTGGAACTGCCAGCCTTGCACCTGATGAAGTCCATTGAAGATACTAGTTTCAGCAGTGCTGTAGATAAGAGAGTTATGTACCTTCACAAACTGAATGAAGATAGATTGGTAGTTGCTGATAGGATATCTGTTCACCAGCAGAAGGTAAAGGTCCTGTTTGATAAGAAATCCAGGTTCAGAGATTTCCAAGTTGGAGACACTGTATTGTTATGGGATAAAAGGCATGAACCTCGTGGCAGCCATGGAAAGTTTGATTCCCTTTGGCTCAAACCTTTCAAGATCAGACACTTTGCTGGTAAGAATTCTTTCTACCTTAACTACATGGATGGTTCTCTGCTCCCACTTCCTTATAGTGGGCAGTAACTCAAGTTGTTCAAGTCATAGGTGACTAGGGAGTCCCTTGTATATTCTGTACAGCATTTTTTTTCCCTCTCCTTTTGGTTTTGGTGTGTTGTCCCCTGTATTGGTATGATTTTTGACTCCGTTTCCCAATGGATAAGGCACTGGTCTGCTTCCCCGAGTTTGTCTAGGTTCTTGCCTTGTCTCATTCCTTGAATTTATGCCAAGTCATCCCCAGAAGGAGCCAACTGTTGTCCACTCAAAATTTCCCTGCTCTTAAGAAAGTGAATTTTCAAAAATTTTGAGTTTGAGTGTTTTCTCTGTTGTTTTGCAAATGTTGAAAGTCGTGAAATTAAAGGAAATCCACAGTTTCGAGTCATTTTGTATGTTTTTCGGGCCTGTCGGACATTTTTTTCCTGCATGTCCCAAGTCAAAAGTGCGTCCTGTTCCCCGATCGGCCGATTTCCCTGAAGTTGTCCCACTTTCGGGCCCATCGGAACTTTTTGTCCCAAGTGTCCCAAAATTAATCGTGCGAGTTGTTCAATTTTCGGCCGAAACACCTGAACTGCGTACTTCGCACTTTCATGTCCCAAATGTCCCAAGTTAAATTGTGCAAGTTGTTTCATTTTCGACCGATTCGCCCGAACCGCGTACTTCGCACATTTTCATCCCAAATGTCCCAAAACTGTTCCGTACCCATTGTATCCTTTTCACCCGAATCGGCCGAGCTGCGTGTTTCGCGCATTCGCGTCTCACATGTCCCTAATGAACCAAGTGTCATTCGTGCTAGTTTTTTCCGTGCTACCCGAATATCCTGCTTATTCAAATTGGTGGGTATGCATTAAATGCATATTCATGGCCTTTCTCTCTCCTAAACGGCTATATAACGAGCAAGCCACCTTTGCAATTCTTACATTGTTTCCACGCTATCCTTGCTCGAACCCTCGTTATCTGATTCCCTGCACGTGTATCCCTTTTCACTGTAATCCCTTCCCGAGTCTAGTTTGCAGCTCTGTTACTATCAATATGAAGATCAACTTCCAGGGACAGGAACAAATTTCGCCACTAGAATCTGTCGTTCCCAATATTGGGGACAGTGAAGCCCGACATCTTGACTTCGGCGATTTTTGGGTGAGGGTGGCAGATGCAAACCCTACACCAATGGCATAGATGATTCATGATAGCGGTTTGGCTTTTGCTGGGGGTTTCCCAATCTCGGTGCAGTGTGCTGATACCGTGCTTTCATGCGGAGCTCACTTCGACCCCGTTTCGAGCAAATTAACAAATGTGCACGGGGAACTCATCGCTAAGCTAGATGCTGCCGCCGTTAGTGCTGCTCTAAGGATCCTAGAGATGGATAATGCCATAGTCGTTTCCCGGGATCAAGCACAGGCCCTGTTCGATCAAGACAGTGACAAATACAAAGCGCGGGTGGCAAATTCCTGGCTGAAGAACCCTAAGAAGGGAGCTTCTCGTCTGACCAAAACCCTTTTACGGGCAGATTTCAATGAAGAATTGTTTGAATTCATAATTCTGCTGGCTCGGGTTATGGGTTTTCCCACTACCAACGAATTTCACTTCTGGATGTGCCCGCTCATCAGTATGGTGTGCGAGGGAATGCAGAACATCAACTGGGCAGAGATCATCAGTATGAATTTGGCAGACCAGCTTTCCAATGTGCAGCAAACGAAGAAATTCTATATGACTTCATACCTGATGTACACTCTGGCGGCATCAAGGAAATGGTTTGGTTTCTCTTACATAGATGCTCGCAAAGATGACCCAGTATATGCCTACTACCCGCAGTTCACCCTGGAGACCAGCAATCGTAATTTCAGAAGGGTCAATGACGCTTTCACCATGTACGTGGTCAGGCTGCTCGAAGGTGACACTGCCAGGAGATTTTCTGATGAAGCCATGAATCTGATATCGCACTACGGTGCTTACTTTATCCAGTTCAGAAAATTCTCTTATATCAGGCTTGCCGGCTATGAGGGCACCCCTCTGAGACTGCCCATGTTCTGTAGTGATAAAATGGCCTTAATAGAAATATGCAGGCAATTGGACAAATTACACAGAACCTGCAGGGACAAGAAGATTTCTAGCTTACATTTTCCCATCTCTCTGGGAAACTACACTTGAAAAACAGCCCGGGATGCACAGAACATAGAGAGAGCCCTGGTCCCTATCACTGTTCATTTCTTCAAGCCAAGAACCTACTTTGACTTGAAGAAGTTCATTGAATAGAACATCAAGATAATATACCATCACAAGGCTGATACAGAAGACTACTGCGCTGACTGTGCAGATGATTTTGAGGCCAGGAGAAGGCATTATGGCAGGTTCTCTCTGCCATTGATCCAAGAACTCGGTTTGTATCAAGTCCCCAAAGGGCTCCAGGATGACAACTCTAACCTATACTCATATGAGTATGATAATGTGGTTAAGCACACTCCCTTGGAGGACTTGGATTGGAACAGAAAAGAAAAAGATGATCTGGCTGAAATACTAGCCCCAGTCTTAGTCAGGATTAAGATCTGGTTCGATAAGAAAGTCCGAGAGTTTAGGAGGCACTCAGGAGAATCCTCCTCCAAGGATGAGTCGACGCCAAGAAGAGAAACATCGGTCCCAAGGTCAGAAACACCGGTGCAAACCCCTCCTGCCTCATCAACACAGGGGCCTGCAGCTTCCACCCCTTCCTCATCCACTCAAGTGTACCAGAAGAAACTCAAGGAGGTCAAGAAGGAGCCTGCAGAAAGTGACCCTCAAAGAAAGCAGGCAGAGTTGCCTATGGGACCAGAGAACATCATTGTTCTCAGTGAAAGTGAAGAAAGTGAAGTGCCAACTCCTGCAAATGCTCCTGAAGATCCAGCAGATAAGGACAAAGAGGTCCAAAGCACTGAGCTTCCAGGTGCTATTGATTCTTCTACCACAATTGCCTCCAGTGCCCCACTCACATCTCAACTTGAGTCAACGGCTGCGCAGACCTTGAGTGTCATGAGCTCCCTGTCTCTTGGTCCCCTTGCCCCTCCCACTGATTCTTCTTCCTCTTTTACGTGGGTGCAACATTTGGTTGACAATAAGAAAAGGAAATCTTCTTCTCGGAGCTCAGGGTCAGATTTTGATGCTGTTGCAGCCTTGTTGGGCACCACTCCTTCTCGTGCCAAGAAAGCCAGAACCACCTCCAGAATAGTGTCTGATGCTCAAGGTCAGCAATTCCTGGATATTGCCAAGCCTACAATGGATAAATTAGAGCAGGACTTGCAGGTATCTGACTTAGAGCTCTCGAGAATTCCAATGGGAGAGTCTACCCCTGAAGGTGAAATTCACAACCTCCAGGAAACAGTCACAAGAGTCATTGGGAGGGTAGAGAAAGGGCAGAAAACTATTGAACAGTTGGAAGAACATGCCCAAATTCTCACAGGTTTCATCAAGTCTCTTTTGTCTAAGGACAAAGTTTTGGATCCTACCCCATTGACTGCTCTCCCACCTCCTGTAATTCTAAGCCAAGATGAAGTGCAGAGTATTAAAGATATGCACAAGTATTCTATCTATGGCAGAGCTATTGAAGCCATGGTGGATGACATGCTTGTTGCTGGATTAAACTTCATCGATGAAGCTTTCAAACTCCACGAAAAGGTGAGCAATGTGCAACTGAAGCTCTCCTCCACTATCAATATCATGGATAAAGAGCTCAAACTTTGGAGCAGTTGCATAGTAGACCTCCGACTCATGGGACAGGCAGATGAGAACATTTTACTGGCGAGTAAAGTTTTTGATGATGCAAAGGACAATTTGTCAAAGTCCTGGGTCTACAGTGTGGAGTGGAAGATCAAAGTCCTAGAGGAGGCTTTGGGTGAACTGAAGAACAGCTGGCAGAAGGGTGAAGCTTTCAAGACATTGGTTGTCTCAGCTTTCAAAGATATACACTGTCATCTTCAGGATGAAAGTTCTGGTGTGCCCCTTTCCTTGCAAGAGATCAAAGCTCAGTTCAGAGATTTTGTAAAAGATAATTTATTCAAGGAAAGATCCATCTCCAAAGGAAAAATGAAGGAGATCTGCTCTCTTCAATCTACCATTGAAGAAGTAAATAAAGATTATCATACTCATGTCGAGTTTGATAAAGAGATGGAGAAGTGTCTGGGATTTTGGACTCAGTCTACGGCCAACACGTCAGTCCCTCGTGGCAGAGACATAGCTGAGGCGTTAAAGAAATTCAGGCTGCAGATTCTGAAGTCAGTGGGTCCCTCTCAGTAACTGGCCACCTGTCTTCTTCCCTATTCTTTTCTCTTCTTCCCTTTCTTTTTCCGTTTTCTTTGTAATAAGTTGAGGTACTGCGATTGGCGGTCCTTAACTATTCTTTAGTTAAAAGAAACGGTTACGAAGAGTAACTGATTTGTAAGCTATGTAATGGCCTTCTTTACGCCATTCTAAGAAGGAAGAACTTGGCATATTTTCTGAAAGTGTAAATAGATCAAAAGAAATCAATACAAAAGGGCTTTCTATTCTTTGTCTATCCGATCTCTATTATCCCTAAGCTTTCTTTTAAATTTTATGAAGATCATTTTGTCTCTAGTTTTTTAGTCTCTCTGATTGCATACTTTCCAAATTTTGCAAGCACAGCGATCTTGTATAACCAAGAAGGAACTTTGTGTCCTTGATTAATGAATCTGCAGGATGTTATTTACAGAACTTTGTGTCTTTAAGTTTCATCTTATTCATACGATGCAAATGATCTTGTTTCAATTCGCTATAACTTCGTATACATAAAGAATTATTCTGTTATCTATAATTCTACATATTGCTTTTCTGCTCATCCTTATATCCCCTTTCCTCAGCCCTTTCGTAACTGATGATCTTTATAGAAAACACTTTAGTAATATCCAAGTTCAATCACAAAATCATATCTTGTATATTTGTATATAGGTTCATTTCTGAATAAGGGAACCTCTCCCATTAAAGAGGAGGGACTTCTTGTCCCCTGACTGTTGCTCTTCTTAAAAGTCCTATTTGACGACTAACAACACTTAATGCCAAAATGAGCACAGAAAGAAGGGGGAAGCTGGAAAAATACAAGGAAAAGTTAAGTAAGGCTATCTAGGATACAAATATATACTATGAATGGGTTTTTGGATCTTGAACACCTTCTTGAAAGGATTTTGAATCATCACTGGGGACTTTTATAACCATTTTCCCAACAATGTAGCACATGTAATTTTGGGTGCGTCCATATTGCCCCCTCGGAGATGCGTCCTAGCCATGAAAGAGGAATAAAACATAGTCCAAGTATGGCGTTCCTAAAATGGGGAGTTATAAGCTATACCTGACACACTCGTGTGTCGAAATATCACCGTCCAAACTCCCGCTACTTCAAGAGAAAAGGAATACTCAAGTGCAGATAGATAAAACATTGAAAAATAAGAACTAAATTAAAATGACAAGAGGAATTACCATTTACGTGAGGTTGTAGAAATATACCTATGCCAATCCTCCATCCCTGTAAACAAACATGCTCAAAATGAAGTTATAAATAACATATATATATCAAAACAAACTCATTTCTCAATTCATCTGTGCATTGTTGATTTGGTTATTTTGATTAATTTGGAGCTCTAGATTTACGGTGAACGTTCTTGAAGAGAATACATCCGATACGTTCATGCTGAGATCATGATCATGCCTCTGTAAGTGGTAGATCAACCAATGCACTCTCAAGTTAGCTATTTCCTCCTTTGTCTTTTTGTACCCTAAAAGTTAAAACATTGAAAAGTTCACCTAGGGGGAGATTTTCAAAATTTCTTTTTTTGAATGAGTCTTTAGGGGCGGCGCCCATAGGGCATGCTTTTATTTTGTCGAAAATGGTTAATTTTAACATTTTTGTCATTTCTAGGGTTAAGGGTGCATTTTGAAAATCGGTTCAGGACTGCCGCCCAAAGTAGGGCGGCGGTCCCGGAACCGGGACCGCCGCCCTGCACTAGGTGGCAGTTCTAGACAGAATGTCAAAACATGCTCGAAACATGATTTTTTTTGGATTTTTAAGAGTTTACTATGTTTTTGATGAGCTTATTGTGTGATGTACTTTAATAACTTGATCGTTTCTCATGTTTTGGTGGATGTATAAAAAGGTGGAGTACATATGCTAAAGCAGAGAGAGAGTGTGTGTGTGATTGGCTCCCTGGGATTTTAGATTAGTAGACCCAGGCTGAGATAGATCTTTTACAATGGGCAGGCATCTAGAGGATAGCATGGGTACCCCATGTTACTCCTACCAGTCACATTCAGTGTGACTTATTTTCTTACTGAGATGCAAACTGGAACACTTTCTGGTTCCCAGGTGTCAGGGGGAGTGGACTATCACTCTAGAGGATGTATACAAAATTCTTGTACTCCTGGTACTTGGTAGGAAACTAACATTGGTGATAGCGGAGTCCATGTCTGTGATGAAACAGTAGGATACATACATGGGAGATGTTATTGTCTCATCTGGCTCAAAGAAGGGAATGAAGGTTTGGTCTATTGCTACTGGTCCCATTCCTATCCTTTGGAGAGACATCATGGGTATCCTGTCCTTGAGACTAATCAGGGACAAGGGAGGAGATACACTCTTGTACTATTGGGCCCCCATCATTACACAGATCAAGGTTCATGGCCGTAAGAATGCCTAAGGAGCAAATATTTTGTGGACCACATACCATGACTTATACAGAGTTGTCAGATTATAGGGACATAGTCCGTTGAGCCACCCCACTCTGGTTATGAGTAGGGTCTATGAGTGTTTCATCCCATATGGAAAGGGGTATAGGTATCAGATCCCGAGGGTGTCTGGGTAGCTAGATGGATAGGCATGTCAGTGATCCAGACTCCACATCAGTTAGTGGCCTTGCTAATTATAGCAGACATGACCCCCACACCCTATCAGGACATGGCAGGAATATGGGGTGATGAGACTACGACGATGGTAGCTTGCTCTTCCACGATCCAGGTAGATGAAAAATCTGAGAGACTAGAGATTCACCCCTTTGACTGGGTACCCTAGCAGTTCAGTTTTCCATACCATGTCATGCTTCCTCTAGTGGCACCTATTTACAGGACTATTTACGAGGCACAGAGAGGTCTTATAGGGGATCTTGGTTGGACATTTGTTACCCCTGGTGTGCACATTACAGTTAGGCATGTAGTTCAGACTCAGAAAGTAGCCGGTGCTCCTCAAGCACCCTTACTTCAGATTGGGGTGGATCCTGCTCACAGTGGGGAGTAGGATGAGCCGATCAATTTGGACTTTGAATTTGAGGAGGATGTGGGATAAGATACAGAGGGGGAGTCAGTTAGAAGAGGAGGATGAGGGGGCAGGACCTTTGGAGGGGGCTGACAGCAACCATAAGTGGCATGATACTCAGGAGATCCTCAGAGCAGTGTATGAGGAGGCAAGCATGGAGAGAGAGAATATGGTCTTAAAGGAGACACTTAGAGGGGATGATGAGTCTGTGATTGGATAACATCATGCCTCTGAATTCGGGGAGGCTCCACAGCCACCAGCAACTAGTGCTGTAACAGTCATTGATCCCATATGGATGCCCAGAGACCCAAGTATGTTCAATACTCCTTTCTCAAATTTATCTATCAATTTTTTGCATGTTTAGCTTAGCATTCTCTTTTCATTTGTGTTCTGTGGTTTTCTCTTAGCTCACTGTCTTTTATTTTTATTTTTGCAGCGTCCACACATGAGTGCCTAGAGCTCATTCGTTGGGTATGTGTGGAAACCCTGTTGATCCCCTTGGGGAAGACTCAGGCTGAGTTGAATGCTGATTTAGGGTAGCCCTTATCCACCAACGACATATTGACATGTTTTCCCCCATCTGGATGGTTGCGGAAACAGTGACCTCCCTTTGTACCCAGGTAGCTAGATACGAGACTACTGAGTACTTGATGAGGCGAAGCCATTCTCACAGTGATACCACAGGCAACGGGTGCCACCATGAGAAATCACATCATTCAGTCCACTCTCAGTGCTGCTGCAGCCGCAGTAAGAGCCCTAGATGCGGTTGCGTGACATCTAAGGGATCCCACATCGATTGATAGGCCATTGAGCCTTTATTGCTTTGATACCATTTTTTTGACACTATACAATTTTTTTGTATGTTTCGGGCTCATTGCGATCATTTTTTACCATGCCTAGCGCATGATGACATTGTATACAAGCTTGATCCACTATGATATATATAGACTCTATTTTTGGTTTGGCATTCCATTGTATCTGAGTTGACTCTCTTTGGCTTATCTCTCATGTGTACTCTAGATGTTTAGAATTTCCACTTTTTCTATGCTTTTTAGAATGTATGTAATGGATGTGAAATGATAACAGAATGATTTCTTTTTGTATTTCATAATGCTGATATATGATGATGCAAACACAATGTGATCTTAAACTTAGTTTCTTTTGCAATCTTCAATACTTCATATTTGTCTTAACAAAACGTGATGATATAATGATATGATAAATAGATATAGTTGTCCCACTCCTAACCCCACTCAACTAGTAAGATGTGAGGGCTCAACACTGAGAGTTAGAAAGGGCACAAGCCATGAAATTTTTTGAGTGGCAGTGATGAGAGAAAGAAAGAGGTTTGGCATAACCAAATTGGGATGCTATAACCTTACCGTACTCATGCTACCTCATAGTTTAGAATGTGAATTGATTTATAGTTTATCTAGACTTGGATCCGTAGATGGCCACTTGGTTGAAAAAATATGGTTTTTAGGGTTTTGAATTCTCTTGGAATTTTGAACATCTAATCCACTTTTTTTGACTTAAGATCTCATAGTATTTGACTGAATTTGTTTATGACTTTCAGGTTTGTCAAAGAGACCCCCTAAGCCTTTCCCCATGCTACCAATAGGAAGCACAGGCTTATCACCATGGACAAGGCATAGGCGAGTAAGGGCATTTCCTTCCTTTCCCAACCCTATGTCATTAGTAAGAGACGCAAGCTCAACACCGAAGGATGGTAGGGCAAAGAAATGTGTAAAATAATTTTTTTTTGTTGATTTACATTTGACTTACTTATTTGGGAAAATTTTTAGAATGTTCTTATTTCCAAGGATATGTATGTGGGATAGACGTGACACCATAAAGCTTCTAGAACAGACCATGAGCAAAAGACACCTATCCTAAGAAGAGACCAAAAGAAGAACCAAGTATGTAGTCCTTGGTATGGTTACTGTAAAAAATTTATCTTATCTTGTTTAGATTGATAAGTGATACAGAAACAGTTGATGATACTAATGAAGATTTGAAAAGACATGATTTAAATGTTTTACCAATATTTTCAGAATTTTTTTTTAGAAATTGCTATAAGAATAAGCTCCTTGGTCAAAATTTTTACAAAATGAACGAACAGATGAAAAATGTAATGCAGATGCAATAATGTACATATGAGAATGTTGATGGATCATGCATAGTACCTCTTTAGGTGAAGAGAGTTTATGAATTCACTAAAATCCTCACCTTCTAATGTACACAAGTGAAATGCGCCATTTTTATAGTCTTCGACTACTTGATATGGACCCAACCACCTAGGTCTAAACTTTTTTCCCTCACTGGTCTTCTTTTTTATTCAGTTGTCGAGTCTTAGTACCAAATATCCTTCGTAGATATCACGTTCATACACCTTTTTATTGTATTTCCGAGCCATATGGTCAGTGTAAAAACTGTGTCATTACTCAGCGTTCAATCTAGCTTCATCGAGACTTTCTAATTGGGAGAGTTGAGCTTCTTGATAACCCTCCTCTCCCAGGATCCCATGTAGCAAAATGTGGAGGCTGGGTATTTTGACTTCAAGTGGCAGAATTACCTTAGCACCGAATACTAAGGAAAAGGGGGTTTCCCCCATTGGTGTTCTAACCGATGTTTGGTAGGCCCACAAGGCTGGAAAAATATTTAGATGCCAATCTTGTTTATTCTCCTTAACTGTTTTTAGAAGAATGGACTTTAAAGTCTTATTGGTAGCCTTAGCTTGCCCGTTAGCCTGAGGGTAGTAGAGAGAAGCTGTGTGATGGCTTATTTTAAACTTTGTACACAACTCACGCACCTCTTCATTTTTGAAATACATGCCATTATCAGAAATAATGACCTATGGCACCCCATACCTACAAATGATCTAGTTCAGGATGAACTTAGCAATTACAGAACCAGGAACAGTGGTAAGCGGCATGGCCTCTACCCACTTGGTAAAGTACTCTATGGCTGTGATTATGAAATTATGGCCATCCATTGAAGAGGGAGAGAATTTCCCTATCAAATCCAATCCCCACGTGGAGAAGGGCCATGGAGTTGCGATTAGTTGTAAATCTTATGTTGGTATGCGAATATCGTGGGAAAACTCTTAACACTTATGACATCTGCACACAAACTCTACCACGTCATGTTTGAGGGTGGACAAGAAATAGCCCATTCAATGTATCTTCTAGGTGGTGGCATGGCCTTCGAAGTGACCTCCACATATCCTATTATATGACTCATAAAGAATCTTTTCAGACTCTTCAGCGTCAACACATCTCAATAGCATTTCGTCAAAGGGTCTGCGGTAAAAAACCTTTTCCAGGATAGCATACTTAGCGGAAATTACGCGTAACCGCCTTCTTTTTTGCAACGTTTCCCCTTCTAGCTATGTGTGGTCCATGATGAAATTGATAATGTCAGTGTACCAAGGGCATACAGAAATATGGTGCTGGTTTCAACAAAATATATGAAATCATTGGGAAAGTCCAAATCTACCAAATCAACCCCATCTAATGGATTATCAACCAACCAATCTATAATGATTTGACCCTTAACAGATTTTTGATTTACAAATGTTAACTCAAAATCACCCATTAATGTAATGAAATGCCCAACCTTTTTAGAAAAATATCCCTCCATGAGGAATGTTCGTACATGGTCTGACTTGACGATAACCCTTGTTTCTTGATTGAGCATATAATGTCTTAAGCGCTTGGTTGCGAACACGATGGAAAGGAATTCTTTTTCTACCTATGTGTAATGTGTCTCATAATCAAGTAGAATCCGAATGATAAAGTAAATTGTTCATTCCCACCTATCGTTGTCCTCTTGAGCCAACATATAGGCAAGCAAAACATCTGTAGCCCATGAATATAAGATCAAAGGGTGATCTGACCTAGGTGGCATTAGTGTGGGAGGGGACAACAAGAATCATTTAACTTCCTCGAAGGCCTCATTGCATTCCTCCATCCAATCAATGTTATAATCTTTCTTCAACAAATTGTTGATTGGATGAACAACGAAGGTCAAATCAGGGATGAACCTTTGGATTGCACCAAGTTTCCCAAGAAAATATCTAATACTAGACTCGTTTGATGGTGGAACCATTTCTAACACAGCCCAGATTTTGGCTGGGTCAACATCAATCCCTTGTGAAGATATAATGTAACCCAGGAGGTTTCCACCTGTTATAACGAATACACATTTATCTAGATTCAATGTGACACCATACTCTATTAAGCAGAAGAGAATGATACGAAGCACCTCCGGGTGATTGCGGCACTTCCTGCCCTTGGCTAGCAGGTCATCCAAGTAGGATTCCACAATATTATGAATAAGATCATGAAATATGTAGGTCATTTCTCATTGGTATGTAGCACCAACATTCTTAAGACCAAATGGCATGACGACATAACAATAACTTCCCTAGGGAGTTATAAATGGAGTTTTAGTTTGATCCTCGGTAGATATTTTGATTAGATAATATCCTGAAAACCCATCCATGAGGGACAACAACTCAAATCCAGCTATTGCATCAATGATAACGTCAATGGATGGTAGCAGGAAATCATCCTTAGGAAAAGCCTTGTTAATGTCCCAGAAGTATATGCAAATACGGTTCTTCCCATTCTTTTTGAGAAAGGGGACAATGTTAGATGCCCATTGTGAATAATCAACGGGCTTGATAAATCCTACCTAGAGAAGCTTCATTACTTATTATTTTACCATAAGGGCCACCTTTGGCTTCATAGGTCTTGATTTCTACTTAATTGGTTTGGCGTCTAGCTTAGTGACAAGATTGTGAACTGCGATATGTGGTGTAATTCCCGTCATTTCCTTGTAACTAAATGTGAAGGCTTTATAATGTTCCTTGAGGACTTGGGTATGAATTTCTACTTCCTCTAGAGTTAAAGAGGACCCTAGTTTTAAATATTTTTGGTTCCTCCTCCGTTCCAATGTTTATATCAATCGTTCCCTCGATTAAGGAGGCGTTACCCTCCTCAAAATTAGGTGGGGCCAGAGGCAACTCCAATTCCCCTTCTTTTTCTACCTCATAAATCTCAAGATCATTTCTCGGAGAGGACTCAATCATTGGATTCCCAAAATAAGAAGAAGAACGTGGAATTAGGGAAAGGTCTACCTATTGACAAGTAAGATGCAACTCCGCCAGAGCGTTTAAGTAACTTAAGATTGACTCATCCCCATCAACAAGGTCTGAAGATTCAGGCTGGTATTTAGCTTCCACAGTATGTCAACATTGATGCTACTGACGTTATGCAAATTTATATTCAGCGCAGAGTGAAACCATGAAGTTGGTGTCCTCTAAATCATTACTTAGGGTGAAGCGTGAGGCGGAAGTCACTATAGAGTCTGTCAGAAGGTTCTGTTCACATGGAACTACCTCGATTGATATAAAATCAAACCCCTTAGATAGGCCTAACATGATGGTTTTATAAATTTGTAAATGTTAAGCCCTAGTCTCGTATACCTTAGATATCTGATTTGCAACTAGCTGTGAATCGCCCAACACCCTCATATTGAGGATGCCCATTCTCTTGGCTACAATGAGACCTAATAGGAGAGCCTCATACTCAGCCCCATTGTTTGTGCATTTGAAATTCAATTTAAAAGCAAAAGGTAAAACCCTTCCTTCAGATGAAGTAAGGATTGTACCCGCCCTGGGGCTGAAGCGACACTTGGCCCCATCAAAATGGAGGGTCCAGCAATTACTCGAAAAGATGGATACCGAGTCATCCTTTGTAAGTTATCCTTTTATCTTAGTTACATCCACCATGCAAACCTCATATGCTAGAAGGGAACCAAGTCCCAAAGCATGTCTCATAACCAAGGAATCAAAGGGTTGAAATATAGGAAAATCCTTTTCTAACAGTTCAAACATATTTGCTGTAGTTCCTAATGATACCATCTCTAAACAAATTTTTCACCCTTGACCGCCGGAATACCCTCAATCAAACCTGTAGCTTCTAATTATGTTGTGGGAACCACCTTTTCTTCTGAAACCATGTTTTCCAGTTTGTTTAACTGGTTCGTAGGAAGTTCGAAGTCAGAGTGGACCCCTGACATTTTATTCAAGTTGTCCAAATGTATATCAAAGGGCTTTGGATCTCCTTAAGTGACAAAGACTTTCCCTAAATGCAGGAATCTAAATTCTTGGAATTGGGTGGAGGGGATTGCTTTCATGCGGTGGATCCAAGGATGGCCAAGGATCATATTATAGTTGGTTTCCCAATCTATAATATAAAACTTAGTGAGTACCATCTTGGGCCCAAGAGTAACTGGTAATACTATGGTTCCAATCGAGGTTTCCTTGAGGTTATCGTAGCCCCTCAGTGTGTTTCATGTTGAGGAGTAATTAGTCTCCCCATATCCTAAATTCTAAAGAAAAGAGAAAGGGACTATATTAACTACTACGCCATCATCAATCATTGTGCACTTCACATAGTTGTTGTAGATCCAAACCTGTAAAAACAAGGCCGGATCACCTCTACGAGATATTTCAGCATCCATAGGAATCTTTCTTATGTCAAATAAAAACCCAATATCCCTTTCGGGTTGCCCTAAAGGGAAAAAGTCAAAGTCTATATGGTTTATTTGTGCCTCTGGCAGAGGGGTAATGTTAATTAGATGGACAAGACCAAGTGCTTCTAAGAGAGTGGCTCGATGAATAGGGGAATTCTTTAGTATATCCAAAAAGGAAATGTGTGAAAAGGTCTTGGTTAGATCCCTGATCAAATCATAAGCCCCTACTAGCTTGCTTAGCGTGTCATGAACACTATTCGAGACAGCTGGATAAATCAAAATCAGCTACAATGAATAGTCTTTAGCTCTTGTTGCAGCGTTAATTTGGGGTTTAGCATCTAACTCAACCAAACCTACGATATTTGTTTGTTGGCGACCATCCAAAGGAGGTGCCACCTGTGGGTTTGATGAAGTTGAGGCTTCATGATCATTATTCCCTATTATAATGCCTTTATTTGAACCATTAGGATCTAGTCTATCATCCTTTGGATGTGTGGGGAGAGGATTTTTGAATATTCCCAATGGTGTGTTCTTTGGAGACACCAGTCCCATATAGGTGTTTTGACTAGGTGTAGTTGGGTTGGCCAAAAACATGTCAACAAATAACTGTCTTTGGTCTTCTGGAAAATGTTGCAAAAAATTATTACAATCATGATAGGTTCTTGCGTCATGCCCGTGGACCCTATGGAAACCACAATATAGGTCAGGATCGTAATCATGGGGCATTTGGTTTGTCCATTGTTGTGGTCCGAAACCACAGTTGTTGACTGTTATAATTAACACTTTGGAACCCTTTCCCCTGGTTCTGGAATTGGTTAGGGTATTGACTAGGGCTTGGGGTCAACATTTGTCTTTGTGGCTGAGGTTGTTGCTATTGTTGGGGATGATTAAAATCCACAACATTTACCGAGGGTGAGAAATTATTGTTCCTCTGGTTGTTACCATTATTATTGCCATTGTTGTTGTTATTCATTACACCTGTACCAGTGGGATTAACAACATTAGGCTTTTTGGGTTGGTTAGTTACACCGTTGTTCATGTCTCCATGATTCTTATTGAGGATATTTGGTCCTTGATTGTTATTTTTATTGTAGGAGTAACTGAGAGTGTTTTGAGTAGGGGTAACTAACTTCCCATTTTCTTTGTAGGTTTTACGACCACTATCGATGGGTGCCTAGTTGATCCAAAGAGCACCCTCTAGCACCTCGTCATAGCTCCTTAGTGGGAACTTTTTAATCTCTTCCTTCATCTCTCTATTGAGGGAGTGAAGGAAAAAATCACAAAGTTTCATTTGGTCCATGTTTAGAGCACTTGCAGAAGAGTAGAGAACATGTTACCACCTCTAAATGAAGTGAGTTGCAGACTTTTTATGTTCTTGTTTGATATGAATAAATTCTCTAATCCCTATTCACAAAATCTTGTTCATATCAAAATATTTAATAAACTCTAACATGAGTTGTTTGAATGAGTGTATTGAAGCCTCTGGTATCCTATAATACTAGTCAAGAGAAATACCTTCAAGTGTCTTAGGTAAAATATTTGCAACGACTGCATCCCATGGGAGCAACTCTCGAATGGCTATTGCATAAGCCTTGATGTGGGCATTTGGATCACCCTCCCCTTTGAAATTTGGGAGATCAGGACAAGGGTCTCAGGAGCATGACTTCCCAAATGGAGAAATCTAGGGGTTCTTTGAGATATTCAGAATAAGACCCCATTGCATATGTTTGCACCATTGAAGGCCCTTATTGGGGGACGTTGGTCCTGCATTAGCTACTGAAACATAGGACAACATAGACATATGGCGGGGTGTATGACATCCCCTGCAGTTGTCCATATGGATCTGGGTAGGTGTACATGTCCCCCCTATAGAGATTTAGAATATATGTGTATATAAGGGGGTTGACTTCCTTGATACAGAGCTGAAGGCATGAAGCCAGGGAACATCGCATTTCCAGCTGGTATGGTGTTTGAGAATGCACTTCTAGATGGTGCTTGTTGTAGGAATCCATATGTGGCTTAAGGAGGCATACCCAAGGTACCCGTCCCGATTAACAAGTCTTCATGGTTTGGAGTATTCATGTATACTGGTGGGTTATGTGCAATTGGTACTTACCCATAGTTCTGTGGGTAGGAAGGAGCCCGTGAATTATGTGTATTCTGGGCAAGCTCTAACTCCTTGACTTTATCAACCAAAGTTGAAATGACATCTCCTGTTGATGGGGCGGTACCTTGCTTAGATGCCTTTGGTTGAACCCTCAGAGGTTGTTGAGGAGTATGGTATCCCAATATGAATTTTTCACGATGTTGCCACCCCTCATTGGTTGTATTGTTAGTTGGTGGTAGGGTAGCATTATTGTTTTGAAGAAGGACATCATCTTGTACTTACAAACTATTGAAGGATCGGTTCATTTGTTGGAATTGCTGCTCACTCCACTCCTAGCATATTGTGCTAAATACTCCTCATCAAGATGGGGGAGTTGATCGGATTGCACGGTAATGGGCTATCGAAACAATACCTCGAGGAGATGAACTCACTTCTCCAAAGAATTTCATGTTATTTTAACTTGATTTTTTAAGGGGATAATTCTGAGTGACTTGATCTAATTCTTTGATGCGTACAGAAGAACCAACATTAGTTCCCCAAAGAAGAGGATTTTGAGTGGATGAGTGGTTGTCTGACCATGTTGAAAGTAAAGGTGATTGTTGTGGTATGATTGATTGGTACTAGTACATGTCGAAACCTAGGATGGGTTGATTATACTCGTCATATCCTGACATATTCAGGGGGTATAAGAATACCCAAGGAATAAATGAAAAAAGAAAGAGGAAACGCTTAGAGACTAGCTCTTCACATCGGGTTCACCAATTTTTATGACAGAAAATCAACACGTGACCTTCTTTGCACCCGACCTCCTGAGATCACGTTGAAAAAAGATGGTGTGGAATTGAAATGGGAGTGAAATTGATGGCGATGATCAAGCTAATTAGGAAACCTTATGTCTTCAACACGTAATAATGGAATCTGTAAATCTAAGTCAAAAAATGCTCTCCTAACTTGAAGGGGTATAATGGTATGGTCCGATATGATAGCTACTCGGAGACTCTAATCAATTTCTAGTTCTACCAAGATTCTATTGATTGGTTATGAAATACGTGGAAAGTAACTTGCAGGTGCCTCGTATGGGTTTCCAGACAAGGTCATGGAAATTGAGACAAGAGATGTAGTGGATCTGTAGGAACTAGGGGTGATTTTCTGGTCTTGTCCAGAAATTCTTATCTTGATCAACTACTATATTCAACAATGAAAGCTGTGTAATAATATCAGGTGGAAGTGGTGAAGATTTGAATACCAATGTGCGTAATCTAGTGTCGATATCTAACTAACTAGCAGGCTTGTTGGGTTGTGGGACCTATGGGTCACAACCAAATACTCGTTGAGGTTGGGGCCCTTGTATGGTCATGCATGCAATCAAAATCCTATTTCCAGGAGTAGTCCAAAAGTTGTAGGCTTGATTAGCAGCTACGTTCAATGTCTCTAACTGTCTTATTTTCTCTACATATGTGGCAGGTGTATGTAAGATTGTTAAGTGCAAACTTGTGTCAATGTTAGTTATTAGCTCTGGCCCATTGGGTTGTGGGACCAGGGGATCGCAACTGTAAGTCTTTTCCTGTTCCAGACCATTGATGGTCATGCAAGATGAATTGATTTGTTTTCAGTAAATAAACTATCTATCAAAGGAAATCTAAACTATATTTTTGGTGTTTTCTCAATATATCAGAACAAAGCAGTAAAACAAGCTAATCTATGGAAAATAATTTTTTTTTCTCTTTTCTAGCTTTTCAGACAATGCATCTAATCTAATAAACTAGTTTAAAACAAATAACTAGCCGGATGTAGCTAAATATCTGTGCAGATGTGTGAATCTAAACCTAATATCTATTCTAACTCAAATAAAATCTTTCCAACCCTACCTCAGAAGTGAATAATAAATCATGGCTCTAATAGATCTATCGTTCCCCAAAAACTTCCCTAGAAATATTGAAGAGAAAAATTCCTATTGATTTGATCTACTTGCAATTATCTAGATAATTGAAATGAATTGTTTCTCTACTCTATTTGATATGTAATTAAAAATTAACAATTCGTAATTGACAATTTGATAAACAAATACACAGCTTCAACCTGGAAGAGAATGAATCTTGGCAAATCCAGTAGTAGCAGTATCTGTCGCATCAGTTCTTTCCTTTCTTTCTCTGAGTGTTCATGTGAGTCCAAAGGATTGGGAATGCAAAGAAGAACAACAAGAGGATGGTGCTTGAGTGATGACAACTTGGAAGCAATCTAGACGGAATGCAAGTAGAAGAGAGATAACACAAGAGATATGAGCTTGGCTATGCAATTCCTAGCAAGATTATGGCAGCATAACAATGAAAGCTACACAAAATTCTTAGGCCCTTTGCTTGAATACAAGCATGGAATATATAGGAATGAAGGATAGAAGGTTACTTCATGCACAAGGTAGTGAATATGTAGTTCCACACATTAAATCTATTTAAAAATAGAAGGAACAAGGAGAATCAAGAAAACGAATCTATTTTTAGCGAATTTGGCTCATGGATGTGATCAAAAAGAAAACTTAAGTGAATCGTTGCATGCAATTTTACGCATGAAGATTCTGTAAAAAATCAATCAGGACTGCCACCCTACACAGGACGGCAGTTTCAAGACCGTCGCCTTGCCTAGGTGGCAATAGTTTCAACACTTAATGCCAAAACGAGCACAAAGCAAGAAGGGGGAAGCTGGAAAAATGTAAGGAAAAGTTAAGTAAGGCTATCTAGGCTACAAATATATACTGCAAACGGGTTTCTGG
Organism: Taxus chinensis; assembly: GCA_019776745.2. NCBI lineage: Eukaryota > Viridiplantae > Streptophyta > Pinopsida > Cupressales > Taxaceae > Taxus > Taxus chinensis. The sequence goes on from CM034148.1 coordinate 11,335,387, forward strand.
AGCTCGAACACCATCTTGAAAGGATTTTGAATCATCACTGGGGACTTTTATAACCATGTTCCCGACAATGTAGCACATGTAATTTTTGGTGCATACAGTACCCATGTACTATAAGGATCCCAAGTAATGGAGAGAAAAACATGTAAGGGAAAACATCCACTTACAAGATATAAAAGACTCCCTAAAAAACCTAATAAAGATGCATCAAATGAGTCCCATAAACTAAAGACCTAATAAGGTACTCATGTACAAAATCAAATCTTTCTAGAAGAAGAGATGGAAACTAGAAATCTTGAAGAAGATGGTCTATTGTAGAAGACCTCATCCCAATAAAATACCATAAGTGAAGATAATTCACCTCAGTGAAGGGTTTGGTAAAAATGTCTGTAACCATATCATATGGCTAACAATACTATAAATCAATGATGTCATCATGGATCAACTCTTGAATGAAATACATATGTATCTCAATGTGCTTCATCCTTTGATGTTGAACTGGATTTCAGAAAATCAAGATGGTGCTCACATTGTCACAATAGATGATAGTAGGCTACCGATAGTGAATACCAAACTCTGTCAAGATACCTTGTAGCCAAAAATCTTCTGTGGTAGGTTTAAATTCTCCTATGCACTCTTCCTCTATAGAAGATATCACAATTTCATTATGCTTCTTGCTAGACCAACTAATAGGACCTGAACTAAGAGAAAAATTGTAGCATGAGATATATTTCCGATGATCTAAACCACCAGCCTAATCAGAATGGGTAAACCCAACCAAGTCAATATCCACTCCTCTAAGATAGTGATTTCCATTAGTGTAAATTTCATGAACATAGTGAAGGATCTGCTTAGCTTCATTCTAATGTAACTCATATGGCTCCTACATGAATCTAGACACAATCTCAATGACATATGATAGATCATGACGTATGTGAGTAAGGTAAATCAATCTCCCCACCAAATGTTCATAGAGGGTACCATAATCCAAGGGAGTAGAGAAATTAGAAACTAACTTAACCCTGGAAAGGAAATGAGTGTGAGCAGGATTACAATCAGACATATGAAACTAAGCAATAAAATCAAGAGAGTAACTAGGATGTGAAATCACAATACCCGAGTGAGATTGTGAAATATAAATCCTAAGAAAGTAATGAAGAAATCCTAAGTCAGTCATGGAAAATGTTTGGATAAGGAAATATTCACAATATCAATGATAGAGGAAGAGTTTTCAGTGATCAACAAGTCTTCAACATATAGAACAAGGATGAGTATGGAGTCATCTTACCACAGAATATAAACATTTGGATCAAAGTGACACAAAGTGAACCCTGTTGTAAATAAAAAGGAGTCCATCTTGGCATACCAAGATTGAGGGGCTTGTTTAAGGCCATATATAGACTTATTTAACTTACAAATGAGGGAGGGATCATGGACATAACTTGGAGGTTGTTCCATGTAGATCTCTTCCTCTAGGTCCCCATGAAGGAAGGTAATCTTGACGTCCATTTGATGGAATTACCATATTTCCACCATATAGATGGCGAGCCTCATCTATATATAATTCATCTTCAAAATCGGAGCAAAGGTTTCCATGTAATCAAACCCAGCTACTTGGGAGAAAACCTTAGCTACTAATCGTGCTTTAAACTTTTCGATGTCTCCATCTGCTCCATACTTTATTCAAAACACCCACTTCCACCAAATGATTTTTATTTATTTCAGAAGAGGGGTTAGATCCCAAGTATTGCTCTTCATGAGTGAGGAATACTCCTCATCTATGGTAGAATCTAAGTCAGGAATACCAAAATTCTCCCAGAAATACTGAAGGTTAAAAGATGAGGCAAAGAAGGAGTGAGGTTGAATGAAATCTAAGTGATTACGCATCCTATCTGAAGGATCTCCCATCCACTCTCCATCAATCTAAAAAAAAATTCATAACCCAACAAGGAATAGGAGTATCAAGCTCAAATTTGGAAGATTCACTCAAATGAGAAGGAACAACATTTCACTCAACACTACCATGTGAATTGGAATACTCTCAAGCACGAGGGTTGGAAGGAAAAAGAGGATCAAGATGAGGAGATGCATGCTCAAATACATCATCATTCAAAGATTCATATTCAAAATCAGAAACATAAGACCCTCAGAAGATAGAGAAGTAGAAGTCAAAGAAGAATCATCTAATTTCACACTTATCTTGGTATAAAACTCATGAGTAGTAAGGTTCAACAATTGATATCCCTTCACGCCATCAGGATACCCAAAAAATATAAAATGTTTGGATTGTGGTTCAAAATCCTTACATTTTTTCTTGGGAATCTGAGCCATAGCCTTGGATCGAAAGACTCAAAAGTGCTAAACATCAGGATTGCATCCAAACTAGACTTCAAAGGGTGTCATACCTCTTACTGCATTGTGTGGAACATGATTCTGAATATAACAACCACAATGCACTACTTCAGCCCAGTACTACCGAGGAAGGGACTTCAAGTGAACCATAAAAGTGGCCATCTCCTTAAGCGTTTGGTTATTTCTTTCTACAACTTCATTTTGAGAAGGGTTGTAAACAACTGTATGCTGAAAATCAATCCCTTCAAAAGTACATAAATCCTCAAACTTATTTCTCACATATTCATCTCCATTATTAGTTCAAAGAACTTTGATATACCATTCCTAATGTTTCTTAGCAAGATCCTTAAAGTCTTGAAAATGTTTCGAAGACTTCAAACATAAGCTTGAGAAAAGATACCCAAGTATATCACAAATAGTAATCAATGAAGGTAAGTATATAAAGAGCTCTAGTAAACAAAGAATATAGAAACAGTCTAGAGATGTCACTATGAACAAGATCCAAAGTACAAGTATCTCTCTAGAGTTTTCCTTTGTCAAAATATTTTCAAGGTTCTTCCCAAGGGCACAATCCTCATAAATAACTTTAGAAAATATGATGGGGGTAACCTGTTGACCATTTCATTTTGGATTAATTTTTCAAGGTAATGAAAATTTAGATGCACAAAATGCTAATTCCATATCTTACTAACCTCATCTACATGAGTGAGCAAGGAAGTGGGAGTCAAATTAGAATTAAAGTGGGAAAAGGGATACAATTGTGAATGGTGATCCGCTTTTCCCTCATCCACTATAGTTTCATTGTAAAGCTCACAAATAATCACTGAGTTAGGACCAAATTCCACTCACATTCCTTCACCAAAGTGAGTGATTTGGTAAACCGATAGGATATTGGTAGAGAGATTAGGAACACTCAACAATTGGTTAAATGTTCCCCCATCCATTCTTACCAATCCACTACCAGTAACCAACATTTTTTTGTCATCACCCAACGTGATTTGGGACATTCCACAAGGTTTGATGTTGGATAAATCATAATGTAAAGAATCCATGTAGTGTGAGGCACTGGAATCTATAATCCACGTCAATGAAGGAGAAACTCAACCTACAAGGGCCTTTCCTTTCTTATTATCAGATTTAGACTCTCTTGCAGTGGAAGACTCGACTTTTGGAACATTTTGTTTGATAGACTTGGGAACACCTATATGATTTTTCTCAAGTAAATGAGTAAGGTGATCAATATTTTTTCTCATACATTGATGCTCTTCACGACCAATCTTCTTGCAATAAGAGCTCTTACATTTTTCTTTCTTCACTTTAGGCTTAGAAGTTGAATCATTTGTGTTTAGCTTGGTTGGTCTTGGTTTCCTTCTTAGGTTGGTCCTTTTTATATTTCTTGTTTTTAGTCTTCTTTCCCTTGTCATTACTTGCTATAAGGGCATGCGACTTGGACTTGAGAGACCCCATTTGAATGAGTTTTTCCTGTTCTCGAATGAGTTGGGATAGAAAATGTCAAATGAGGGCATATTTCGTGACATGAAAATTTGATGCGAAGATGGATTATTTAGGACCTAACTTAGAAAGAATAAAAAAAATCAACTGGGAATATTTATTCTCTAGTTTACATTCCTTTAACAAAAATCTAGTGTGGATGAAATTCAAGAAGAATTCATATAGGTGTTCAAATTCACTAGGTTTTAATCATATTAGTTAATTTTCAAACTCATGTGTTCTCATGTCATCTTGTTGTCAAAATATTTTATCTAACATTTTCCATGCAAAATAAGGTTTTTCATATGAATCAATGTGGAAGAGAAAGTCAGGAGAAACATACATACAAAGTAAACTTAAGGCTTTGTCACTACGGTTCAATGACTTAGATTTTTTAATATTATTATCAGGTTCAGTCTCAACTCCCATGTTGGTGCAAAATAACCATTTAACCATATTCTATATACATTCAAGAAAGTTGAACAATGTAAGCAAAGGAATTGAAAGTGCATCTATAGTGTAAAGAGAGAAAGAAGGAATGCAGAAAAGAAAAACAAACAACACAACCACCCAAGACAATATTATAACCCCCTTCTTTCGATACTTTATAGTTTAGTGTGTTTGATATAATCTGGTGTGAGTGTGTGTTGTGAAATATTTGGTCACTCACCTTACAATCATCATAATACTGCACAAGATAGGAGACTAAAATCATGTTTTGTAGAACCCTGCAAATTGACATCGTAAACAAGCACAATAAGCTAAAAAGCAAGGAAAGGGGTGAAATCAAGTCTTGTTATGAGAAAAAGTGTCTCACTCTGCAACCAAAACCCCCTTTCTACAATAATGTGGCAGACACACTCACTATTCCATAAGCAATAACAAGGGTTATTAAAATGCAAAAAAGGGGCTCAAGATGAGTTCCAGGGACCTCCAAGACAACGAAAAAATCTCCTAGAAGGTAAAAAAATGGTGAGGAATGTCACTCCATACTCTAGCACATGATTAGTTAAAAAATCGACAATAACACTAGAAAATTTACCCTTTTGGAACATCCAATTTGACTATTTTAGATAAAAATGGACAAAAAAAGATAATAAAGTTAAAATTGGATTGTTCTGTGAGGATCACTACTGGAACCTCATGCACATCAAAGACAGGTTGCACTTCCAATGGAGATGAGAATGCTTCTTAATTATCAAGAGCACAAATCACAAGGAAATCAAAGTATAGAAAAGATAGCAGAGTGTGTGAAATGCTCATAAATTAGAATGAAGGGGCACATATAGGAGTGTTGTGTAACTCCTGTGCATGACACGTGTAAAAAACCCTATGACGTATTTAACTATGACCTATTCTCAATAAATAAAATTACTAACCATCTAAGTGGATAAGATGTTGAATGATGAAAATTCTAGTCATATGCACGAACAAGCATTATAATGACCTGCCCCTTGTGTGGGATGTTGGGCCTCGACGCCAATAGAATTTGACTTGTATGGAGAAATATTCTCCTAGATCAGTGAATATTTTGGAATCTTGTTTGTTATTGGAAACCTAATTTTTTTGTAGATATGGGAATCAGGAAGTAGCAGTGACCACCAAATGTAAAATTGAAAACGTGGAGACTTAATTAGCATCCTAAACCAACATTTAAGTGACACCGACCAAAAAGTTGATATTGAACTCCTATTCTAACGATGACTTACCATGGATAATTTTTCATTGAATACCAAGCAACTTAACTAGATAAAATTTTTTCAAAAGGAAATAAAACAAACTCAACATACCTCTTTTTCTAAAAGTTGCTTTGAGTTAGGGTTTAGCTAGGGTTTCAAAGCACTTATCTTCTTAACGATCATTCATTAAAAAATCACAATCAAACAACCTAATTATTTTTGTTAAATGCTCATAACTCACATAAAAATATGTACCAAAGAGCTTATTTACCCATACAAATCACACAATCCACCATGTGTATCATAAGGTCCACTTTTGTCTCAAAAACACATTATAAAACACCTGGTTTTACCAAAACTAGCATATCTTGTAATTCCCTCTTCTGAATGACTTGAAACTTGTCATGAAGCATCATGAAAATATCCTCTAACTTTTCATACTAACCATCTAGCCCAAATATCTTTGAAACTGTCCATCCATTAAGACTTATATAAGCCAAATTGTTTGTTATCACCTTCTTACTTCCCAAGGACCTCACACATGCATCATACCTCTGGGTTCTAACATAAAAATCACCATACACCTCATATACAGTGTTACTATACTACTACCATAATTATCCAATACTTATCATCTCTAGAAATTATACATGTACAACTCATTTTACATGCAACATGGCTAGGAATAGGCCTGAAATGACTTGACTCAATCATGCCAACTCATGAAATGACATTTTTGACCTCATGTAGACCCTTAGACACATTTAACACACCATAAACACCATATAGGGCCTCATGAAAACCTTCACTCAACTTGAGAGACATCAAACTAAGACACAACTTACTAGACCATGCACCAAGACCTCATAGAACACAACTAAACGTGACACTACCAATCAAACTTCATGTTTGACCATTGAATAACACCAAATGGAGACTCATATGACCTCATGAAACCATTTTCCATAAATTTAATTTACATTAATGATAACAAAAATAAACAATGGCCAACACGAAGCATGAAGTGTGATAATAAACACCAGAGACAACTTGATAATGATGGGGGAAGAAATTGCAATACTCCCAAGTGTGTAAGAGATAGAAGACTATCCGAAAATAGTGAAGGGAAAAGTCCCTCCACCCAATATTTGAGGATACAAATGCATGTGACCATGATGAATAGGTAGTGCTAGGGGAGAGTAACTATGTGCACGTGAAGGAGCCTGATGTGGTGAAGGAGGTGGAGAACACCTATAGAAAGGGGCTTCCTAAGTGGGAGACTTAGGTTGGAAAGGTGTACTAATGGGATGATGAGGTGAAGAATGCAAATAGTACTTATGAGAATGGGATTCTTGAATAGGGGACTTAGGACAACGAGTTGGGATAATTGATTGATTATGACAACATGAATGTGAGATAAGTTATGTACGAATAAGAGAGATAGGTGTGGAAGTATATTTAGACTTGATATGCGTAGGAGACTTAGATGTCATGGCTGGTGCATAAATATCAGCAAGAGTGGTTGAGGAAATGGTGTACATGGTGGAATAACTTTTATAGTGATAATTTTGTTATGGATGAACTTGAGAGATAAGTGATGCATAAAGGGGATGGCTTAAGCAACACAGAGCCAAGGGAGAGCTAAGAACATTACACAACTGATGATTTCAGATGTAACCAAGAAGGCTGTAAAGAAAGTAAGATAACCAATTTTGAGAGGAAGTATGACACAACCATAAGAATTAGGAACTGGAAACGTGATTAGATATGTTGGACATTTGATAGCTAAAAGAAGTGTCCCATAGCATGCATTAGTAACAACCAATGGATAGAACATACTATTATTGATAGTATAAGAACCAATAAAGGAATTGATATGCAATTAATATGAAGTAAATTTAGCATGATAACCATGATCCGAGAACATGATAATAGGTGGTGAAACATCAATAGAAGAAACAAGGAATTCAAGAGGCCCCGATGAGGGAGGAGGCACAAAATGATATATATGATTTACAGAAGAATCAGTAGCATGCTTGTCATGATTTGGTAGAGGGTCATTAAGTATTTTTAGATTTTGATTATCATTGACCAGTTTGGTAGTATATGTCTCAGGTATCTCGATTACATTGTTATCAATAAGATCTTGAATAATATTTTTAAGTTTAAAGCAGCAATCAGTAGGCTTTCCAATGCATTGGTGGTAGTCACAGGGTGCATTTTTTTCATAGTTGTAGCCACGGGGGGTGAGAAGGATCAAGATTAAACAGTGGAGGGAGAGTAATAATATTGATTTCAATAAGCTCTAGTAAGAGAAGATGATGTGTGTAAGGTAACTTAGTAAAAGTACATTACATGGGTTTTAATTGAATCTTGTCATTTATAGAAACAACGTTAACATTTTCCTCTGATTTAGTGGGCTTAGGAGATAGTTTGAAAGTATACTTTTCTTGAAACCGATTGGAAGATGAAGATGAAGAAGTATCATATTATTTTAATTTTCCCATAGATAAGATTTTTCCTTCATGTAGTTTAAGTGTATGACATAGTTGATTAAAGGAGGGAGAGGTATCAAAGATGGCACTCTCTTGTAGTGGAGGTAGGAGAATTTGAAGAATGATACCTTGCAATTCAAAGTCAATTAGTAAATTAGTCATCTTAACAAGGTTGTTCTTATAATGAAATACATAGTCTGATAGAATCTCTTTAGATCCTTGTTTAAGCTGAGAAAGTTGAGAAAAAGAGATCTTAGTACTGATATTAATATAAAAATGCAAGGAAATCATTGGCTAAGTATGTAAAAGAAGTTACATGGTGAATAGGTAGATCATATAACCAACACATAGCATAACCTTACAAGCTTCTAGGAAATAGTTTAGTTAGTAATCTAAATTCATCCCCATAGTCAAGACATGTCGCATGGAAAGATCAAAGGTGCCCCTGAGGATCACCATGGCCATTGAAAGTAGGAAGCTTGGGTACAACTAAATTAAGAGGTAGTGGATGAGAAGATATGGTGGGTGAAAAAGGGTTGTGAAGGAGAAGTGAGGAATCAAGGGATGGAGAAGAATGTGAATTAACTTTCCATTATTGATGGATTTGGATTCTTAGGTCCTGGTATAAGGAATCTAGGTTATGGGTTTCTGAAGAGGAATCAAATTGTGTGTTAGAGGTATTGGGAGTAATGAGGGGAGTGATAGTTGTAACAATGGAATTTGGAATGTTATAGAGTTCTGTGGAGGTCATAGAATTTGAGGAAGAACCCACGGGAGGGTGAGAGGAAGCATCTCAAACATGTTTGGTAGAAAGTAGGGTGTTTAGGACATACAAAATATGCATAGGGTAGTCACATAAATAAGAACAAAAATTAGTGAGCTTGTATAACTATTATTGATCAACATTAGTGTCCCCATCATATGATTTTTCATTGTCAGAAGTTTCAATTTTTTCAAGAGGAATGGAAAAGGATTAGAAGATTCAGCCACTGATTTAGAGAATTGAAAAATAGATGAAGGAATCTCAATGTACTCAAACAAACCAAAATGAACATTGCGGGTGACGGGCATAAAAATAAATCACTAGAAGAAAGGTAGGGTTTGATTGATGGGGTTCACCAAATAATTTAATATAAATTATCATAAAATTAATTATGGATTACCTATTGTAATGAATGATGTAAAAAATATAATATATAGTAGGACAAAAACAAAAAATCATGTATAAAGATGAAACCCCAAGTAGGAGAGGGGGAGAGAGACTAAGATTATTTTTGAGAAATCTGGTAGTGATCTGGGTGAGTGATCAATTGAAATAGATTGGGCAGAGTATCGTCAATGCTTTCTGGAGGTTCTAGATTTAGAAACTACACAAGGTAGGAGCTCTTGGGAGAGAACAAGAGCACCTTGTGCTAGTGCCTGGATATCGGCATTGGTGTCTAGGTAAATGTTGTGAATTTAGTTTGTTCAGGGCTAGATGATGTCTTTTTTCATTTCCTATATATTTCTCTAGATTCCTTGTATGATATATGAATTTATTTGTAACCTACAAGAAATAATTTCACCTGCACATACCCACAAACCACATCAAACCTAAAACAAAAAAATGTAGAATGGGGAGTTAAACTGACCCAATGGTCACCTGAAGAGTGAACTTATGACCTAGTGCTGAACTATGTCTCAGAATCCATGTATTTCTATGTGAGAGTGTGTGTAATAATGCCCTAATATGCCTTTGTGCAAGTTTCACAGTGACAACATGCTAGATCTAGAATGTAAAAGATGTATAGAATGTGTGGGATGGAATATAATAAATTTCCCCTCATATATTATGTATGTAGAAGAATGCAGCCCTTGTCCCTTGAATGAGTGTGCTAGATGGATTCCTTGAAGTGATTTTATGCCTTTGGATGAAATCTTAGGTTATAGTATGTTATGTTTCATACTTAGTTCCCTATTGTGAAAACATAACTGTGTATTTATATGATTACCTAGTTTGAATTTCATAATTGACAACTGAAAGGCCCACCCAAAGTAGTAAAAAAGTAATTAAGAAGCGAAAGGTGTTAGAAAGGATAAGAAAAAGGTAAAGATGGACATGAGCACCTAGAAGGATAGGAGTGCCTGAAACTAGTATCCTAATTGGGTGCTAGTGTTTAAGGCCATAGAAAGATAAAATAGTCAAATTACGGAAATAGTGTAAGATGCATAAAGCCAATAAAAGTGTAGAAGACAAAGCAACATGCTAAAAAGGAGTTTTCAATTACTATTTTTCTTGCTTAGGAATCATGTAAATGCTAGCATGATTTTAGGACCTATAAATCTACCCAAGTGCATAGATTTTGCATCTACATGTGTGAAGCGATATGGTTATGTTGTATTTTTCTCATATGGAGATCGCTGAAGAAAAACCACCTATCCTCCATTGCAACAATCAAGGTGTGTTGAAGCTTGTACAAAATATAGTTTTCCATGAATGGAAAAAACACATTGAGGTCGAATTTCATTACATTCGAGAAAAATTCTTGAACCACGAAATCTAGCTCCAGTACTACCCCACATATTCTTAGGTAGTAGATATACTCACCAAGTCTCTTGGCAAGGTAAATTAGAGTTGTTTAGGGGGTACATTTGTAAAAAAATGTAATAAGGGGTGGAATGTTGGCATAATATTACATTGTCCTTGTATGATTGTGTCTCTTCCTCTCTACATGACATGTGACCTTCCAGTTTCTCACGTGTCTATTCACTTCCTCCTCACATTAGTTGGATGTTTATATTCCCGTGTTGATTTCTTATTTAATCATCAAATACAAAATCATTTTCTATGCTCTTTCATTAGAAAATGTTTTTAGCGTGCTTCAGATTTTAGCTATTCCTATTTGGTTTGCTGAATAAGTGGAAATTTCACATTTTGAGGGGGAACATGACACCAATGTTCCATTTCTAATAAATGTTTTTAGTTTGTAATGTGTTAGCACAATTCCTTTATAATCCCCTAATGAAATAATGTGGTGACATATGATGATAATAATACATCATCATGATATTATGGTTGTTGGTTATCCATTTTGAAAATCATCTCGAAGTTTTGTTGGTTATCCTGAAAAAAAATACCATATTTTGTGGTTTACCACTTGAAATACCATCCCAGAGGTTATTGGCTATCCTAAAAAACAAAACCATCTATACCATGAACATGTGTCAAAGTGACATGTTGCAGTAGAAGGAAAAATTTCCCCATGTCCGCACTAAGGAGGTAATGTTAGGAATTAATTAATTAGTGCTCATGGTTTTTGGTTAGTTATATTGGTAAAATGTAAAAAGTAATGGTATGATAAATCACATTATAGTTAGTAGGTATATTATTATTGGGAATAACAATAATATTGGTATATATAGGTTTGAGTATTCATAGTAGACATTCGTGGATTATTTAGTTAGAGAAACTTCCTTGTTTATAGGAGTGCATGCACCTATATAAATGTATTGTGATTGAAGATAATATACAGAAGAAATTATTTTTTGTGTATTTAAATCTACTCCTACTCCTTCAAAATCAAATCTCTGACAACTCATATAACATAGTAGATGAACGAGATAATAACAATACTTTGCAACTATAAGAGTATAATAGAATAGATTTAAATGATATTATTGAGCATAATTTATAGTACTATAAAAATATGATTGGGACAATCAAAGGGGGAAACCTTTATGAAACCTTACAATAAGAATATAATACACAATATCATGTTAAGGTTTTTACCACTACTGTTTACATGTAACCTACCATATTTTGGACCTACAAATAATATGAAGACATAGAGAATTGTGATATCACAAGGTAAGATATATTGTTAGCCACAAGCCAACCATACATTTCCCCATACATGTTATAGATTAAGGGCATGCATAGCATTTTAAATCTAAAAATTTAGTGTTGGAGCTCAACATTGCACCATGCCCCGAGTCATATACAACCCGAGATTTTGAGGAAACATGGGATTTTCTCCAAGTTATGGAACCTTGAAAACCAAGAAAAACCTCCAGAAAAGGCCGGTTCCTCTACCTATTCTTAATGATAAAACTAATCCTACAACAGAAATAAAATCTAGCTAATCCTAAGCTAAACATTCCAAGGGACAAGGGTTCAAAGGAGATGCACGAAAATGGAAATCCCAAGCTAAAAGGGGTGGTGATAGCACCAAAAAAAGGGGTTGGGATCTCTCCATGAGGGGAAGGAAAGGGAAAAAACATGCCAGAGAGGGAAGACAAATGTGCCAAAGATCAAGAACCATATAGACTCCACTCACCCACACATTGCAAACACAACAAAAATGGAACTTGCAAGCAAGCAATACACACAACATGCCAAAAAATGAGTAGAGAGGTAAGAATACAAATAAAACGAGCTAAGGCAAATAGACGTGCCAAAAAAAAAAAAAATTGCTCGAATTATGCACAATTTCATTACAGACATGGCAGAAGGCAAGATTATACTGCAGATACCAAGTTAGAGGTCTGAAACTTGTGGGAAGTCAGCCACCATTTTGACATAGTACCATTACAACAAAGAAATATCCATCAAAATGAAATATTTTTACAATATATAGCAGAATTGAGAGAGAAATAAGAAAGAGAAGAGAGAGGAGAGAGAGGCATGACCTTTTCAACCTGCAACCACCAACAATCTACACTGAAATCATTCGCAAAGCACATGGGCACTCTATAAGGTCATTATTATGTCTATTTCTTTCTGAAGAATGAAATGAAGCCATACTTCATCAATATTAGTGGTTGAGCCTCCTGATTTGATCCTTCACATGCTCAAGATTGCTATTTTTCCCTCTAAAGTTGTGTTTTACCCATTTTGATGCCACCAAACTTCATTAAACTCTAAATCTCATCATGCCAAATTGAAGGGCTTGAGGGGACCTCTCCAACGATATAAATTTTGCAAGATTTGGAGCTCGTAGAGTTGATAGTTATGGCCATTCTGAAGATTTACATGTTAGGGAGGACATAGGAGACTTGACATGTGGCAACCTTTGATTAGACTTCAGAGAATTGGCTCTGCTATACATGTGCATTTGTTTGGATTTTTCCGTGTGTCCATCCTTTCATTGGTTGTGGGGTCAGGATTTTGACTGTAGCCTTGTATACTACCCCTGTGGACCCGAAACCATTTGAAATCCTACTCATTCCATGTAATTTACTCCCATAGGATCCCATCTTCTCGCACTATGCCCGAATGGTGACATGTATCCACCGTCGGTAGTTGATCTTGTGACACAAGGTGACTTTTTTTTGCGCCAACTATCTTGATCACCGCATGCCATAATGGTGACACGTGTCCATGGTCAAACATTGATATTATGCCACGCGATGCCTTTTGTTTGTGCTACCTGTCTTGGTCACCCCACTGGCAAATCCTTGCCTAGACCCAAAATTCTATCAACCTTGGTTGATTCTACACATCTCACATTTTTCAGGCACATCTTCCTTAAAGTTTACTAGAATGGTGACACATTTCCCCGTACCTCACCGTGTGTCCACTCTTTCTACTGTGTCACATGTCCTTGTTGACCTTCCTGACCACCCCAACCCGAAGCCTTACGAAACTTGGTTTATTCTATAGACTTGAGATGCACAGAACACATATGCCTTGAAGAGTACTGGAATTCTGAAACATGTCCAACTTTTAGCCTTCGATTAGTTGCTGATATGTTGACTTTTTGCTTCGCCTCGGACCCAAAACTCTATCAACTCCAACTTATTCCAGGTTCTTGAGTTCCATGGATACCAAATGCTAGGAAGAGACCCAGAATCCCACCATGTGTCCTGTCCTTGCAGAAATTTGAATTGCTTGGTGGTGCAAGCCTTTGATGGTCATTTGAACTTCCCAGGATTGTATAAAGTGCTAAGTGTATTATAAATGAGTTATTTAAATTAATCTGGGAGGGGGTTGATTTGGGATAATAGTTTGGAAATCTATAAGGGACATATGCCTGCTAGATGAAGAGACCAGTAGCCTTGAAGCACCCATTGGGCATGGAGTCAAGCCTAACCTTTAAGAAAGTGATATTTTCCTTTGAAGATTTTTTAACTGAATCTGTATGAACTTAGCACCAAAATGGAACTACTTGATGACCACTAGCCTGAAATTGATTTGTGGAGCTCTAAATAAAGCTTAAAAATTGCTCCAACTATCTAATTGCACCATGAAATAGGCTTTGCATTCAAAATTGGATTGTGAAAACAACAACAAGATCCAAAAAAGCTATGTATAAAAAGGAAAAATCATACGTGCCCCAAATGAAAACATGCAGAATGTGCACAAGCCCTTCTTTTTCTAAAAAAAAAACTACACTAACCTACTCTAACCAAACACAGAAGAAGTTGAAAAAATCCTGATACATGTAGGGAGAAATAACTACCTTTCTTTACAAAATGCAGCCATATAATTAATTTGGCAATGGACATGGCTTTTAATGAGAGTGGAAAAATGTCATGAATTTAGTTTTCCACCTCATCCATCAAAGTATCAACAAAAAAAAATTGAATACCTCCTTTAGTTGTTTTGCATTTGGATTTGAGGGGCATTGGTGTTGACCTTTGGTGCGATGAAGTTCATCCTCATACTATGAAATAAGCATGACCAACGGCAACTCTATTTTTGGCTCTAGAATAGCCAAGCATCTGATTGGGCACAGGTTGATCCTTGTGATTTTCCCATTTCTTTGAAACTCAACCCCATGAATGGGGTCATCCTATAGACTTTCAGGAAGGTGGTGGATGTTTGCAAGTTGGTTTGAATTTTGTTCTACTTCCAAAAATAACTCTACCTCCTCCATGATGATTTTTGATTTTCTTATTGATTCACCATGGCTCTCCTCATCCTCAAACATAAGGTTTGAGAGATCAAATTCATCCACAAAATTATATTATGCAATTTCATTTTCAAAGGAAAGTAAGAAGCTTCCTATGATCTCTTCTTCATCCAAGGCCTATGAATCTAATTTCTCTTCTTTTGTTGTATAAAGCTCCTCATGAGTGGTTGCAGCATGTGAAGGTATTCTTGGTGATTCATTGCAAGCCACTAAAACATCCTATTCACTTGGAAGTTTGTCTTTCTTTGCTTTCAACCATTTAATTTCAACCTCCTTAAGATAAGATTTTCCTATTAAAATAGAAGGAATTTCTGCAATAGGCTAGAGCACTTCTTCATCTATTATGCTCTCAGAGTCAGTCCATTCTTCAACAAGTATATCATGATGTTCAGAAAGAGGACTCATCTCATATGATTTTGAAGAACATGGAGAAGGCTAAAAGTTAGGTTTTTGGTGATGAACCTCTCTAGATTCAAGCTCATGGATCCAATTCTTGAAGATCTTAATTTGATATTCTTTGTTTGGCTCCTTTTCAACCTACCCCTCTAGGCTTGCATGTGCATCTTGTTGTCCAAAAGAGTGAAGGTTAACCCTTGCTGCCATGAAATATTCAAGATCGTGTTTAGTGAGGAATGGGTCCGCAGGAAACCAAGAAATTGGGCACTTAGTATGTTGGCTAATCTCTATTACTTCATGATCTTCAACTAATTCTTCAAGAGGCTCAAGTACATGTAAATATAGTTCTGTAAAATGGGGAAAGTATTTAGCCCTTGGCTGAATTTGTAAATGTTCAAATGGTGGAGGAGGTGAAATACTTTCTTATGGAGGAGATGGAGGTTTGGGAGGGATAATGACAAATAAATGGAGATGGGAGGGGAGGGAAGAATATGGAGAAGGGGAATTCTCAATAGGAACAGCCATAAATATAGGAACATGAAAATCAAGTTGAGATGGTGTAGGTTGGGGAGAAGGAATGGGAGGGCTATAAGATGGCAGTGTAGGGTTGCCCCATTAACAGGGTTTCCTAACACTAGATTCATGAGCCTCCATTAACTCAGCCCACTTTACAATTTGGGGAAACATATCAACTATAAAATGCAGCTTCTATTGAGGGCTAAACCAGCTTGGTATAGGGCCAATCCACGGACAAGGTACCCTAAAACTATTTTTTTCTGCCTTTATTTAAAATTTAGCCCTAGTTTGCATCATATTCATCTCAATTTCTTAAATCTACCTCTAAAAATCAGAATCTTCCATGAAATTACAACCATCATCTTGCATAACCATGTTCTGGGTGAAAGCACAATAAAATGTCCCACTTTTTGGTATGTTTTGTACATTTATAAACATGAATTTTCAGTTTCATTGATTTTGTAAAGGTAATAGCCACAAAACTGTACACATTCATGAAATTCCACAAACTAACGAAATGTTTTGGTTAGAATATAGAATACATGTATATTTTTAAAAAATAAAAATGGTAAAAAATATGGTATTTTTCTTAATTTTATTCATACGTTGTTTCTTATGTTTTAAAAGATGAATGACTGTCCCGAGGTGGTTTTTTTAAATGAAAAATTATTTTTTCACCATGAAATTTTAGATATGTTTTTAAGATTTGAATTTTGAGGCCGTGTCAAAATTTCATATTTTTTTTATTTATATATATTTTTAATTAATTATTTAGTAAAAAAATCAAATAAATAGTGTACATATGTCTATGCCAGTAAATTTTAAGATCTATATCGAAATTGTTTTTTTTTTTCACAAGTATGAAGAAGACTTCAGTAAATAGTAATTATAATTTTTTTAATTTTTTTGATATATTATACGATTTTTCAAATTTGGTTGATTGTGTACTATTGATTGTCCTAAAATACCATATGTTAGTAAAAATTATCAAATAAATAGCAAAATAGATTTTTTTTAAATGAAAATTACATTGCTAGAAAGATAATAAAAATCTAAATTTTGTGTCAAAATTTGGTAATTTTACTATTTCATTTACCCTAATTACGTGGCACCTAAGTGGCAGATTTTGGCTTACAATTTTCCTCCAAAAGGATTTGGAGCCAAAAGGTGCCACTTAGGCTCCACGTGAGTGCCACTCGGAGGGGTTCGCGTGAACAGTTGTTAGCGTGAACCACCTTCACGCGAAGGTGGTTCACATAAACCCCTGTTTGCGCAAACCCCTCCTGCACCACCAAAGCGCCACCAACCGTTTCTTTCCTTCTAAATTTAATATTTTGCAATTTGTTTTTTAAAGTAACGATGTTATTTTCATTTTTTATGTTTAAAATTTAGTTTTTTACATATTTTTTTGTTTTCAACTATGTTTGGCTTTTTTTATTGTTTTTAACCAAAAAAATACGTAATATGTTATTATATTTTTTATTATTTATAAATAATAAAATTGTCTTTAAAGCATATAGTTATTTTATTTTAAAAAATATTATAAAACTAAATAATTGTATATTAAATATAAATTCTATTAAAATTAGAAAATTTGTTTTAAAGTTATAAAAAATTAAAATTAAAAATAACCTAATTTCTATTGAGATTTGTATATAAATAAAGTTGCATGCACATATAGTTTTGTATCAAGTTTACTCTTAGAAATTCAGATCTATCACGATTTATGTGTGCAGGTGAAAATTATTGAAGTGGATGAATCATGGGAAATGTAAAGAATGAGAAATGAAAATATACCAAGGAAGAGAATGCAGAGAAGAATGCAAGAAGATTTGTTCATATGAAGGTACAAAGAGAGAGAGAGAGAGAGAAGACACAACAAGTGAAAGACAATACTACAAAAATTGGTACATATGTATAGAAACCCTTGATAGATCGTATTTTTTTCGTTTTAAAAGGTAAATATGATCTAATATGTTTTTTAGATTGGGTAAAGGCAAGGGTTTTGATAGGATCCCATAACCTAAAACAATAGAAATAATACATGTGAAAATAAAATCATTTGACATAAGAATGATGTCAAAAACAATTAAAAAAATAGTAATGGTTATATCATAGAGAACAAAATCATGAATATGTTTCCTTTAAAATTATAATGGCATCCTCTAGTTTGTCTATGTAGAGAGCATACAAAGTAGAAGAAATTGGACAACCATGTTTAATACTAATGATGATATTGATATCTTGTGTAAAACCAGTATGAGTTCGGACCAGTCCAACCACCTTCTCATCAAGTGTCATCACAAGAATACTCAAATTCCTTGGAATATGTAGATCTCAAAGATGTTGGATCAAAATCTATTTGGGAATTCATAAATTGTTAAATTCCTTCCAACAATGATCAACAAAACAACAATAAACCAAGTACACGTATTTGGTTTTTCTTCTTTGATTATAACCCTAAGTACCAATATATGGTATATTATATAGTGATTCTACTTAAAACCAAATTTCCTTATTTCTCTAAGTTTCTTGAACTTGCCCTTAGAAATATTTGAAATTGGATTGAAGTGCATTAATGTCGTGGGTGGGTCACTTGGTAATAAATGTTCAAAACATTTGTTATCATGGGATTCCAAATATTACCTAGGCTTATTTTATGATTGACCACTATGTCCTCCCATTCTAGAGGGGGCCTTTTATAAAACTACACATATTTCTACCAATACTATGATAAAAAAGCTATACATAAAAACTACCCCCTATACAATTTTGCACACGGTATGTGTCATCTTAACAAGGTTAATCCCCCCAAGTGATTAATCTAGGGGATATATTTGATGGTCTACCATACCTTTCATTAAAATAATTGTTATGATTTACTCTCTAATAAATTGACCTTCACGTGATAGTTAATTTTGAATTTCGAGAGTCATTTTCTTAGTTTATATAATATATGTCATGTATTGGATTAATAATGATCTCATATACGTGTAAATTAACAAAATTTAAATATAAGGTTGTACATAATATGACATTTGAAAATAATTTTTGTTATGAAATTTATAAAGATGTGGTTTTTAGATTGATTATGGCCTTAAGACTAAAATTAGTTTTTTCATATGACCCGTCATATAAATGAAATATTTCAAAACATCCTATTTGAAAAAAAATGTAGTCTATATGTTGAATAATATCACAGTTGTACACCTGATAGGGAACTTGGTTTTGGTTTTGGCTATTTTATGGTCTCCTCCTAAGGCTAGGGTAGTTAAGTTCAAGTTTGATGGTGCCTCTTAAGGAATCCATGAGCTAGTTGGTTTTAGTGGTGACTTTCAAAATCATGTGGGTCATCCTCGTCTAATTTAGTCTCTAAACATAGGCTCTAACAACAATAATGTTACATAAGATAAATTATTTTTTAAGGCGCCTAATTTACACTTTTGAAATGATGAGAGTGAATTGTAATTGAAGATGATTCCTACATAATCATCAATGCTTCAAGGAAAATAGGAGAAACGTGAATGGAATATTAAAATAATTTTGGATGGAATAAGTATGCTCAAAGTTTGAGATGATTGAGTTTATAGATAAGAAGATATGGTAATAGAGTTCTTGAATATGTTGTTAATAGTGGAATTAGGTTTAAAAATCACAATTTATAGGAAAACATTTTCTACGAGTCACCCCTTCAAAATGAGTTACATACTCTACTTGCGTGGGATGCTTCCCACCACAATTAACAGTAAGATCCTTAAATGGGTATGTCTCTTGGACCTGATTCCTCAACCTTTCCCTAGTCAAAAGACTTAGTTTCAATCTCCCTTAACCCTCTTTTTCGGAGCTCGTTATGAGTAACTGAGATATATATAGTGCCAATTATAAAAGGGTAAAGGTATTAATCGTTAGCATTCTAAAGAGGACATCTTTTTGAATTGGACAATGCAAATTATGTATTCTTCTATACTCTCTCTTCCCTATTGAGATCGTAATTAAATTATTAGTGATGTTTACTCAATCTTTTAAATATAGTACAAGATTTTTGGGTTTTATGTGTTGAAATTTTTTGGTCTAGGTTTGATTTGCATTTTTTCCAATTATACCCTTATGTGTCAGTGCATACATGAACCTCAAATTTTCTTACATATGTATTATGGAGACTATAAAAAAATTTAATTCACGTGTGTATTTTCTTGCAAATTTTGGTGTAATCACACGAGTATTTTCTTGCATATGTATTTTCTTGAAAATTTTGGTGTAATCACATGTGTATGTTTATGGACACAGATCATGATGTGCAACATTATGCTGAAGTGATTACAAAAGTCATGGAATTACTTCCCAAAAAATGTGAAACACTTGGTGAAGATGGATTTACAAAAATTAAAAGAATTTTCCCAACAAGAACCACTATCATGAAAGAAAATAGCAAAAAGTGTAGAGATAATATATGGTGAATTTGTTAATTTGACTACAATTCCTAGAGCACATTTGTTGGTTACATTCTTGAATCATGTTGATATGAAGGAAACATTAGAAATGTTGGGTGTTGATTTTGGACAGAAAAATTCAAAATGTGTAGAAGAATAATTTTTTGGGAATTTTTCTAAAGGAATAAGTTCTTTGGGTACAAAAATTAGGTCTACTGATAAGAGTATTTCTTGTAGAGCAATATTAACTTCAGTTGTAAGTGAAGATACGACAAATAATTTTCATGTTACCGCTATTGCTAAGGCATTGGGTTTATCTAGAAATACAGTCAGTAAGAATGCAAAGAGGAGGAAGACATTGGATGACTCTACTATGGAAGGAAATTGGGCACTAACATGTAGAAATCCACGTTCTGATAAAATAGAGGATAATATTGTGAAGATAGTTTCTGATTTTTAGTATGAGAGGACTCGTCCTTCTCCGAATGTGAGGGATGTTTTAAAACATAGGATAACTCACAATAACTATGATGAACATATAAACCATTGGCTTGAAATAACTCTGTTGGCTAGATTTTATGCATAGCATCAAACCTAGGCAGTCATGAGATAAATATCCCTCATTTAACCGGTGAGGCTCCCGTGTCAGATTTGTCAATAAAAATGTGTTATTATCTATCAGGGGTTTTACTTTAACCACTTAGTTCATGAACCATAACTAAGAAGTTCTACAGCAAGTAAGCAGCTATTTAAGAAAGGAAGTATTTTATAGAAGAAGGAAGTAAAGGAAATACAAAGAAGAAATGGGGAAGATGTGCATCCCAATTAGTAGATAGCAGAGCTAATTGTATGCACATAGAAGAAACTTAATAGATATGAACACACATAATTATAAAACAAAGGCAGCTTTAGATCTAGATCTAAAATAACAAAAAGTTTATTAAGAGATCTAAGATTAAAAGCAAGAAACACAGTACACCGTGACACAAAGTTCTCCAGAAACCTGCTCCTTTGTATTCATTTGCTCCAAGTTGCTCTCAAGGGTTCAGCACAAAGTCTAGAACACAAGATTGTTGCTTACAAATTCTGATTGATCCCTTAACCCGAAGGTTCTTCCTCTACTTATAGAATGTAGAGGGGCAATTACAAGTTGGAAGCTTTAGTATAACCGGAACATGTGGAAGTCGGAAAGAAACAACTGGAAATCTTCCTCCTGGAATTCCTCTTTGTGTGACAAGTATGATTTACAACTGAAAATAGAACCTTCCACTTTGTACGTGTCACCTATCTCCAAGTAGTTGACTTCTTCAAGTAATGGCTTTTAAACCAATCACTTAAGTTGTATAATTTAATTGATCGCTCAATTACTTTGTCGGAGGAAAGAAGAAGGAAGAGGAAAGCTGACTTTGTCGGAGGAAAGAAGAAAGAAGAGGAAAGCTGACTTTGTCCTTTTTTATGTCTGCATGCAGCTGATTCAAACTGGATCTAGAAGCAGATCGATCTGGAAATAAGCTGGAATTGCAAGCAGTTGGTATTGGAAGTAAGCTGAAATTTTGCCTTCGCATTGTCTTCTCTACGGGCTGCATTCGAAACAAGAGGATGAAGCCTTTGTGCTGGAAGCTTTTGCAACTATGAGATCTGGATCTGGATCTGCATATGGATTTGCATCTGCATCTGCATCTGCATATGGATCTGCACCTGCATAACAAACTTTGGCAACAGGGCTATGGATGGAAAAGCTGCAACTCGAATAATTCCACTGCTTTTAATCTACACGCATGAGTGAAGTCTTTCCTGCTCTGGATCTGTCTATCAATTCAGCAAGAGGTTCCGAGCCTAGATCCGTGTCTCCAATATCTGCAAATTTAGAAGTGATGCATGACTCCATTGTGCTTTCTTTTTTATCTTTCTTCGTCATAGCTTTGTCTATCTTCGTCTGAATAATTCTTTTTCTTCTTATTTAACTGGAATTCTTTAATACTGGTGCAGATCTGGACAATTATTCATATTCGGAGGATATATGCAATGTATTGGACATTGATAAAAGCTCCTTTTCTTTTGTAAAGCACCTGTAATGAATTCCTGAGCTCCTGTAACACCTGTGCAAACAATTATGCAGACAAATATCAACCTCCTTCAAAGCATGCGCCAAATATAGAAGCTTTTAGCCTTGTTTCCACTTTGTCTGAACAAAATCCTTCCTCTAATGGGGGCGCACTTTTCCTCCTGGCTGCAATTCTTTACCTGTGAATTAAATAATTCATCCATATGGTTGCCCATGCTTATATAACCTTCACAATTCTATAATTAATAATTGCCCTAACAATTAAAGGCAATTAATTAATTAAAAATCATACTTTTCTCTTTTAAAAATAGCATGTTTAAGGACAACCATCCAATAAATTAAATTAATCCAATTTAATCCTTCACACAACACTTCACTCAAGCTTCACAGTGTGCTTTGACCATAGCCACTGAAAATAGGAATTAATATAATCATTTAATACTTTAAAAAGTATTAATTCCTTCTCAAAAGGGGCTGCATTAAATAAATTAAATTTATTTAATTTTAGAATTATATTTCCAATTGATTTATTCCCCTTTGCTTTTGTTGACTTTTCCATAAGCCTGGGTGCCAAAATTGGGTGAATAAATATTAACAAATATTTATTTAATGCATTATTATTCACCCAAGGTGGGTCGCACTTTTTTGCATATGTAATTCTATTTTTAAGAATTTTTCCATAATGGGATTCTTTACCCTGCCAGGCAGGCACCAAAATCTCGTGATCCACTTAAGTGATTTGACTTTGACAATGGGATTCTTTACCCTGCAAGGCAGGCACTAAAATCCCATGATTTCACTTAAGCCACTTTTCTTTTATTTCACCATGGGAATTTTTACCCTGCAAGGCAGGCAATAAATTCCTGCCTGCCTGCAGCCTCTAATTTTCCCACTGCAGCTTAAGTGAATTTTATAACACGGGAAAAAGTACCTTGCAAGGCAGGCAATAAAATCCCACCCTGCCTGCAGCTTATATTTTTCCCATCGCAGCTTATATCCTTTGTTTTCCAAAAATGCGCCCATCCCCGCAGGGGCTTTTCTGTGCACAACTTCACTTTTTCCCAGTGATCCGGACCTCCGATGACGACTTCCTCCAGGCATAATGTGTGTGTATGTTTTCCAGCTGCTCCAGGCCAAAAATCGGGCTTACCCGGGGAAGGATTTGCTCCAGAGAAATTTCACAGAAAACAAAACGGGACACCAAAAAAACATGAAAAATTGCCAAAAGTTACAAATATAGCCCAAAACTTAAAATAAGTTAAAACCCTTCTGGCACATAGGAATAATAACATATTCGCTCATAATAGAGTTAAAACAGAGCGCAAATAGCCTCATACGGGGCTCAAAATAATTAAATATAAATTTCCTGCAGACAAATCTCGACGACAGAATATAACAACTTTGGGCATCTGGGTATTTGGCGAAAAAGACTAATATGGCTCTTTGGGATTATCTTGATGCAATACAAGAACTTTCAAGCAATAAAAACACAAAATGACCCATTATTTTAAAAGTACGAAATTTTTTTGGATAGGGTAGTCGCAGATTTCAGGATGAAATCTGGGTGACACCAAACTCAGTATGAGATGTACAGAAAGTTTACAGAAGAAAATCCAAATGTTAAGATTGGACAACAAATGTTTGAAAATTTGAAGCCTTGGTATGTGTGAGCTGATAAAGTCCTTGACACATGTTTTTTCCGCTATCACATTGAGTTTGATTATCACTATCAGGTACAAATTATTTTATATTGAATGTATATTTATTTTGAGGTGTGCTTTCATTTATATCTATATATTTGAAATTTGCTTAAATATCATTTTTTCAGATGTGATTTAAAATTAATGTATTTCAAAATCTATGTTATTTCAGGTGTATAGAAAGTTATGGGAAGAAAATTCCCCACCTACACGTGTTAGTGAATTCATAATTTCAATTATTTGCACAATATCTGATGATCATGTCGGTGATCGTATGGCATGCATCAAAGGTGTCTGTGACAAGTGCGGGGACTTGAAATTATTGTCAGAAACAAATGAAGATTCGGACACATTTAAAATGGTGGCTTGCAAGAGGTGATTAATAAATATGTTTTTAAATTTGGATGTTAGATTTTATTTTGATTTTTATGTTTACTGAAAATGAATATGACAATTTTTCCATTATGATTTGATTTTGTAGGTTCAAATACATAAAATATTCAACAAGGCTTAGAAAATATGCAACCAGGTTATATTTGGTAGAAGAGGAAATCCCCATTGCTACAGTCATGCAAAGTTTCCAAAGTTTAATTAGTCCGTACATCAAACATTCTCACTATTCAAAGTGGTAGGCTACACAATTCAAGACTAATAGAACCACATTCCCTATTGGTTCCATATTGTCTGTGATTGATTTTGCGGAGAATTACTCATTTTCTCATCAAAAAGAAATTCATACATAGTATTATCATACTGACCAGGTTACTATCCTGGTTCAAGTATTTTATAGGCATGCACAATTGGATTTGGATGGGGTTGAAAGTACATATGTGAAGCGAATGATCAAGAAGGAGTATCACTTCTATATAAGTGATGACAAGGAACATGACACCCACTTTGTGCAGCATTTTTTTGGTTTGTTCTTTCAATATCTTCATCAACGAGGAATACAAATAGATCAAAATTTTATTTGGTCAAATGGTTGCACATCACAATTCAAATCCTCTCACCCTTTATTTACACTCATTCGTTATCATCGTCATCACAAAATTCCTCATTTATGTAGTTTTTTTAGAGTGGTCATGGGAAGGGAGAACACCATGGTGCGGGTGCAGCATCAAACGTGCTCTAAAGAAACAAAGATTTGATTATGAGGGAGATTGATTGATTGATGCCCACACCGTTGTTGAATGGTGTAAGAAACATTTTTCAGTTTAGGTTTCAACCTCACAGGCTTCAACATCACACGATTCAACCCCACACATAGTGTTTCGGGAGATAACATGTACATGCAAATTTAAAACATAGATATGTAGATCTTGATGTGATTTATTAAGTTAGATACAAGTTACAAAATTTAAAAAAAATTATTCTAAATTTTGATGTTTGTTTTAAACTTTATTAATCTTTTGAGCATGATTAATTAAAGGTATTGATCGAAGGACAAAGTATGGATGTGAAAGGATTCCCAATTCTAGGTCTTTGCACTCTTTGACGACTATGGATAGTAATAACTGGACAATCTGTACAAGAGATTATTCTTGTTTTTGTTATGAATGCATGAACAAATCATATTCAGAGTGCAATAGTCAAAAACATGGGCATGTAGGTGAGTGGAAGCAAGTTCCTTTAGTTGTGGATGAAACATATGGATCAGATCATGATTATAGTTTTGAAGATGTGCCATTAATTTCAACTGATTATGACCACATATCTTGACTGGTTAAACAAGGTATGTTTTATTTAAAAGGATCAAGTATAATTTGATAATTAAATATATATGTATAATTTATACTATACATGGATCATTGAATGTTTCTTTGAATTTTGTTGTAGGAGATGTATTTGCAGTCATTGTTGAAGAAGACAATATTGATAAAGTGGAGTACTACTTGTTGCGTTGCACATAAGAGAGAACAAAGCTAACATGTGAAATAACAAGTGAAGTGACAACGTTTTATACTAGCTCGGTTGTAGTGCAGGGAACATACTTACAACAAGTGAAATCTCTCCAAAGTGGGAATCACTTTGTTGATTACAAACCAGATAAAAAGGTGTATTATTTCACCCATCACATAATTGCTACAGGGTTACAATTGTAGCAGGTGAAGACTAAAAATAGTAAACGTGATAAATGGAGACTAGATGTAGAAGACCATGAAAAAATTTTATAGGTCACTGAACAATGAGCAGAGCCACTTGGTATTATATAGAAGTATATGGAATAAATTACTAAACCTTGTTGGTAATAAACTATTAAGCTATAGGATTGTATTTTCTACTTGAAGGGACTATGGAGACCACTATACAATAAATTTGTTTAATACTTGTGATTCTTACTTGTTGTGAGATGGTTTATGGTTTACTTTAAGTATTGTGATATGGTTGTTACATGGAAGTATGTATGGTATGAACATGATTTATGATGTGGATGTATGTTGCATTACAAATAAATATGTAATAGATGTCTATTTTAATAAGCCCTTGTTATAAGAAGAACATACAATTGAGTAGGCATGTAGTATTAGTCTTGTCATATGCATTATTATTTTAAAATGTGTAAATGTTAGTTGGGAATTCTGATGTACATAGTATTTGATATATATGTTATTTGTTTAAAGTTGTGAACCAAAAGGTTGTATATGGAGTACCCTTATCACTGTACAAGTTTATCATATTTCAATATGCTTGGAATTGTGTTGATTCATTAAGGATTCATTATGTCATAGAGAATGAGATAGGAGGGAAATAAAGTTATTTCATCTAGACTGAGTAGTGAATAAAAAAATAAATTTTTTCTTATGCATCTTAAACTGGTTACTTTTCATGATTGTGTTCTTCATCACTGGTACACTATGAATATTCCTAGCGCACTACACTTGTAGTGTTGAAAACTATGTTTTTCTTGTTAGAATGAGGCTTGGGTGATCACTTGTCTCAATGTTAAACATGAATAAAAAATTATCTTATACTAATGGTGGGTGTTGTTTGTGTTGATAGTTTAGTAGCACATGGATAGTTTTATATACTCTTTCCTTAATGGTCACTAGGAGTCTTATTTCAAGTTCTTAATTGAATGATCTATTGAACTTAAACTTTCATCATATATGATTCAAATAGTAACATAAGCCATTATACCATGGAATGTTTAATGTAACATAAAGTATTAAACTAAATTACCTAAGCATTGAAAATGATTAAATATAGAATTTTAATGAAGTTTACAATTTTATATCACAAAAATGAAGGGTATTTAATATCTTATATATCATTATACCTGTTATGATATCATAAAGAGACAAAAATGAAAGATAATTGTAAATATACACTGGAACTCATAAAAATATATTAATAATACACATGTCTAAGACATATATCAAAATATAATAATCATGTCTAAAATGAGTATGAGTATATATACATGTCTAAAATATCTTAAATCATGTAGATAATGAGTATATACATGTCTAAAATCTCTAAAAGTATGTCCAAAATGTCTAAAATCTATAAAATATCACTGAATTCTCCTCCGTGCACTAGGGCAAGTGCCAGACCCCTCACTATGCTCTACTGCACCTTGCATGTTAAAAAAAAGGAATATACACGTCATAAACTATATATAGCATGTACCATATATTACAATATATAAGTAAAATTATACAACAATTTCTTGATTAATTCACTACATCATATAACAGATATGTACAATTGATTACCTCAGTATCTGTCCCTGGGTGGATGTTGGGAGTATCTATGTTATGTGTAGGTATCTGTCCTGTAGATCCCTGTGAAAAAAAAAAAAAAGTAAGAAGTTGATAAATAAGTTTTTTGAATAAAGTTCATTAATTTCTAACATTTCAATTTAGATTAAATACTAATTCTATTAAAACACATGTATTTATATCTTTGTGGAACGCGTCTCCAAATGTATGGGATTTTCATCCATGACCTCAACACCAGCAAATATGTCACCAACTGAGCCAAGTTGACTCAAGCCCGGAACATCAAGATCCATGTTGTGCTCAGTCAAGAGTTGTGTATGTGACATGGGTAGATGATGTGGGCTATGAAGCTCCACACACTAGAGCAGAAGCCTAAACACAGAAGTACATGTTTAATTTTAATATTAATAAATTGTAAAGTAATGATAAATTAAAATAAATTTTAATTATATTAAAGGTTTAATTTTCACACACTGGAACAAAAATGTGCTGAACATCAGGTGTGACGATCCCAACAACAGGAAGTCTATTTGTAGCAGTGGCAGTAGTACCCTGACTAGAAGATACACTCCCACTTTGCTCTATAAAATCTAAAATCCTCGATAGTGGAATGTTGCAATCCGTGAAATCACCTCATACGCACGCAACAAGTCAACAACCATGATGTGTCCTAGCCGACGTGCCTGAGTGAGATCTGTAACTAGCTCAAAATCATCTGGGGAAATCAAAGATACACGAGCATATACCTCACTGCGTGCATCACTGCTGCTACTAGCACCTCCATTGCTAGTATCACGTCTCTGAAGTTACTGGCGCACACGGTCAGAAGAGATCAATTGGGTCTCGTGAGCAATGCCAGCAAGACCCTCAATAGCAGCCTCATGTGCAGTCATAACAACAGGTGTTGCGACATCCTGGAAGCCTGATAAGAATGGTTGTGGCCTAGGTACAAGTTGTCATACATCAACAACTGCAGGAGCTCCCTCCTTTCTATATGCCTGCCTATGGCTAATACGGCCACACCCCTACCCCAAATAACTAGGGATGTCTAAATAGTTCACCTTTAGGTTTAATTGAACCTCAACATGTAGCATCATTATGAAGTATAACGGTAATTGGTCATTATTTGGAAATTCGCCTTGAGAGGCCACAAATCTAGGATAAATAAAAGGGGCACATAGGGGACATGAACATTTGTTTACATAATATACCCTTATTTTCTGTTTGTCTGCATAAAAACTTCAACAAGACCTCTTAATGACTTCCTTATCGAAAAGTCGTGATGTAATCTCATTATAACCTACATCTCCTAAGACACCTGATTTTAATGAATCCATAAATTTTTTAACTGACTCAAAATCAATGGATTATATGTTTTCAAACTTGTCTCTATTCTACGAAGATCAACTAGTATTTTTTCACAATGGGATTTATACTGCCCAATTGTAGTTGGATTTTGGAGAATAGATTGCAATTTTGCAATCTCTATATCTGTCCTCTCAAACAAATTAGGAGCGAAAGAAGCCATGACTGTAAAAAAAATGAAAGTAATATTCAATTAATAGTACTTTTAATTTAAAAAAATTCCTAAGATATTCTCCTATATTAATGAAAACAGAAATATGATTTTCAAGTTTCAATGCAAATAATTTAGAAAATAAGAAATTACATGTATCTTATAAGTCAGTAATGCATGAGTGTATAGATCGCATAGATTTAATGGAACTAAAGGAGGAATTAGCTAGAATGTAACATGCAATTTATATAAGTCATATTATTAATTGAGTATCTTGTCTAGCCATCCAAGGTGAGTCATTTGAGAATAAAAGTTTACAAATGATCAACTATATATGCACATGATCCCTAATCCATTTAAGGCTAGAGAGCTAAAAACATAGAGATCGACACTCAATCTAATAAGATAAAGACAAAGTATTGAATTATCCATTCCTTAGGGAACGACAATAAACTTTACAAAAATAAATTGATACATATACTATTTTCTTAAACTAAACATTAATACAAATCCAAAGTACAAGTGTCTATTTCCAAGTGTGAGGGATGAATAAAGGGATTCATCTTTATTGATTTTATCATGTGTCTCATCATAAGAGACAAGAAATTATAAGGGATTTATCCCTCTTCATAATAATGGTATGTAGCATAAAAGTTAATACATAAATTAGGTATTGGTGACATAGTCCAACCCTATTCTAACATTTTTTATAGGTCACAAGAATGGAGTTAGGGTTTGAGTGAAGAAAACTCCTAATTTGATCCAAACATTGTCATTACAAAAATCCATGCATAGTGAGCAATAAAAAAGACGCATGTGAAATTACATAGGCTAGAGTGAGTGATTGAAAAGACAGAGAGTGAAAGGCCATAACACCATATGATAGGTTCGATGATAGTATTATTTTATACCTACAAACCTATCAATACCACAAGCATAAATCCTAAATATTTTCTTATAGTTGTGACGACACCATGATATGCTTCTATACATATTTATTGTAATTTTATGAATTCTAAGAATGGATATTTGTTAATCTCTCTAACCCTAATTGCATTATTTCCTATTGTAAATAACATAAGGTTAATTATTCAATATTTTACTAATTTACCAAATTTTAGGA
Source organism: Taxus chinensis (assembly GCA_019776745.2). Taxonomy (NCBI): domain Eukaryota; kingdom Viridiplantae; phylum Streptophyta; class Pinopsida; order Cupressales; family Taxaceae; genus Taxus; species Taxus chinensis. The sequence goes on from CM034148.1 coordinate 11,365,762, forward strand.
CTAATATTTAACAATTATAAATTATTATATGTAGTGATAGGATTTAAATCAAGATAAAAACTTGTTTACCAACCACATTTTGTTGAACTCAATCTTTTCATAAAGTACACAACCTAGGGTATCATTATCTACCCTCAAGGTTTCAATATTCACCTCGAGACTTTTAAATTTGGGTATGATTTTGTCTATTTTTTTGATGGAATACCATAGTATTACATTTTAACCTTTACTTTAATAGATATCACCTCCAAGTATGGGAAATATCAGGCATATATATCCTCAATAGAAATACATCATAGTATAATGTTAGGAAAATTCCAATGCTTTAATACATATGATGTTTTCCATACTAATTCCTTGAATTCTAATGTTTATAATATAAATATTAGCACTAGGTAATGTTTTAGTGATATAATCATGTGATTTATGGTGAAAATGTTTAATCTAAAATTTTTCTTATTACAACTAAGAGGGATACATATATTATGGATTTAATTATTAAAATCCCCTCAAATTGGCCCACGCCTAATATTATTCTTCGAGACCCTAGAAATAATGAGGTTAATAATGTTGCAATCCATAGGGATAGATCATCAAATAGTCATCCATTGGTGGCATAAAGTAATGTCGATCCAAATACTACCTCACCACATATGGAAACTACATAATAACCTAAAGAAAAAATAACATAGTAATGTCTTACCCTTGTACATTAAACAACATACATAATAACATAGTAATGTCTTACCCTTGTAAAACATTAAAGAAAAAATATTCAACAAAATGGTAAAACATATAATTGTTAATATGTTTAATATCATGTTTCTCTTTGTAAACAAAATTGATACTAAGGATCATACTTATTCTAACACACAAATTATAGAATTCGATATTTTCAATAAAAAAATTAAGCCAATTTATGTTAGACATAATATTGGGGCCAAAAATGTTTTGCAAAAAATTAGAGGCCATGTCTACAAGTCAAATTATAATCTCATGATATGAATAGTGTGCCTTCTATTATGCCTATATGTTTAAAGTACTTTCATAGTGACATGGTGTATATATTTCCTAGAAATGATAGTCCATTTAAGTTTTATGCCATGACTAAGACCATACAAAAATTATACCACTATCTAATACACCCCAATCAACCACTAAGCACCTTATGTAAGAAATAATGATTTAATGAATTTACATGCATATGAAGTGGGGAAACACAACAAGTTTAATGTTGAAGTAACCAATACACAAAATATTAAACTCAAAAATATGAAAAATAAGGTTATCATATCAATGAGAAATGGTGTAATCCCAATTTCCCTTATATAGGTCTAGAGACATATGGACATGAGCTAGATAACTTGATGTTAGTCAACTATATTACACTACCAAAGAGTATAGATGACCATGAGCATCAATTAATAAGGAAAAGGAAAAAATATCTTATCAATAATTCTTGTAATGATAATAGCACAAGAATCCATCCTATAACCACATAAACTTCATTAAAAAAATAAGGATTTAGATTCAAGACTAAAAAAATTGGGATACAATGGCCAAGGTTTAGGTAAATATGAGAAAATAATTCATAAACTAATCCTATAAATTGAAAATAAACTTAATATGGTATTGGGACATTGTAATGATTATAACATAAAGGAAATACCATTTTGAGTAAATCAAAAATATCTCTACACTCATAATCCTCTAACTACTATGAATAATAATCAATTGCACAAACATTTTTGTCAAGTCTATAAAGAATTATGTGTAACAAGTAATTTTTATCGAACACCATCCTAAGAAAATGGTCAATTATATAAAACTGTATCATGAATTTGTAAATATATATACATGATAAAGGGATGAGCTTTTAATGCACTTAAAAAATAGTTATATAACACTCAATACCCCTTTTATGGATTTAAGGAAAAAAAATTGAAATCTTGTTATTAATGGCCCACCTATCAATACCCATGTGATATCCAAAGATAAATTTTAATACAAGCTTAAGGGGGTACTTAAAAATGAACTAAAACTCAGGTTCATTAAAATTATAAATATTTTTATTCATTGCATCATTAAAAATCATGTCATACTCCTATATATATTCTCTAGGATTGTGTTTTATTTATTTCAAATCTTGAATATTTTATCCTGTGTACATATTCCTTTTGAATTATTAGGTAATGACATCATGCACTTATTTTAGGGTCTTCCCACTCAAGTTCATAGAATTAATTAATTCCAAAGCATTGCAATGAAATTCTCATATGAGTTAAAATTTATTGGTATTATGATTTTTCAATCCTTTTGCTCCACACCACATTTCAAAAGTAAGAAAATAATGTTCCAGATCAGAGGACATGTCATAGGGCTCTAGAATTGCATATAAATTAGGAATATGCCTGTGATGTTTCCTCCTTTACTAGGTTGTCCTATTATAATATTTTGCACACTACTATGTGTTTAATTACTACTAAAACTTGGATTTGGTTGTGCATATGGCTGGTTATTATTTGCATCCATACTCACACTTGCCTTACTAGATTCGTGTTGTACTTTTTTATAATTTGAAGAATCACTGCTCGATTCCACAAATTTTGGGAAGCTTACTCTTTACTTTGCGATAATAGAACTATTGTTGCTACACTCCCCACTTTTTTCCTTACATCCACTAAAAGAAAAAATTGACAAAAGATTCCTTCTCAATGAATGATCTAATTCCCTCATTATTTCTTCTAGGTTTTATAAATGATTTTTCATAGCTTATTTGTCACTTATTTTGATTATGATCTTCTACATTCCTCTATGTCATCTTTATGACTGACCATTCCTCTAGCACCTAGTCTCAATTTAACACCTACATGCTACTCAAAGATGCAACACATAGACACGTTTAATGTGATTGTTGAAGCATTATTAGTTAACCTCAAACCCATTTACTAAAAGCCATTTATTATTCCATTTTTTTAGTTTATGACTCATTTCCCTTGGCATCCGAAGCTCATTATATGTATTTATTAAAAATCTAAACACACACACACACACACACACAGAGATATATATATATATATATATATATATATATTCCAATAATCCAAAAACATATTTTTCACACTCTTATCCATTGGAAAATCAAGAAATTAAGGTTTTCATAGCACCATTATTCGAAATTATGGTTTTCACAGCACTCTTATCCATATTTTATACGATTTACATTTCATCACCCTTTTTAATGACGAATAGATCAATATGTTTTTGTCATTTGTTAGATTTTTCATGTTCTATAGGTACTTTTAACAATCTATAATCTCACTGATTAGATTGTTCTTAATCATCTTATATCCTTGAATAACAAGAGTTTACCTCAATCTCGTTCTTTCAAGATTTTCCTGAACCTTTGTTTTGTCCTTTTCTTACTTGACAGACGGGATGAGCCTCAAGATGAAACTAAGATTGTGTCAAGAGCATTTCACAATTCAGTTCAGAAAAAGATAACATTTTAGCTGCTGATTTGGAGGATGAATAGAATGGCGCATTAATTCGTTTTGTCCTGTGTAAACTGTATTATGGGCTTTACTCTTAAACTGTATTATGGGCTTTATTCTTAAATGTATTCCGATATTGCACATTTACTGAAAAGAGTTATGTGATACAAAGAGCTTGGAGAAATTGTATACTGTGCAAATACATAATAACACATCCCCAAGAAGTAAAATTATGTACTTGTTCTTTCAGTTTTTCCTCGACTTTTGTTTCATCCTGTTCTTACTTGACAGATGGATGAGCCTCAGAGAGATTTTCTTTTGAGTGTTGAAGTCTAGTTTGGTTATCTCTGTACTTTCCATTCACTTAATATGAAACTAAGATTGTGTCCAGAACATTTCACAATTCAACAACAAAACACAACATTCTAGCTGCAGAATTGGGGGATGAATAGAATGGCTCATTACTTCATTTTATCCTATGTAAACTGTAAATTTAAAATTTAATATATCATTACAGCAGAAATTAAGGTTTTCACAGCACCATTATTCTACAGAAGGTATATTTTAAATTTAATATATCAGAAATCACAGTCATGAAAGAAGAGATTTAATATTTTAAGCCTGGTCATGAAAGAAGAGATTTTGGGGTTTTGCAAAAAATAGTTTGCAATTTACTAGGGTTTTGCATATAAAAAACTAGGGTTTCATTTATTTTATGCCCAAATCCATGGGATCCTCCATTTTCACAAAAAAAGCAAGTTAATCCATACCTGGTGCTCGTCAACGGCCTCCTCGATCCTTGTTGGGCACAGTGGGTGTTTGTGGGCTTGATTTGGTTTGGGCTGGGTGTTTGTGGGCTCAATCTGGTCTCCTTCAAACTCACTCGGTGGGCTGTATCTGGTCTCCTTCAAACTCGTTCAGTGGGCTCCTTCAATAATGTCACTGGGCTGGTCTATCCAAAGTTCGCACGAACGAGGGTGGGGCAGAGGAAAAGTGATTTCCTCCACAGTGCCTCCAATATATAAACAGAGGTGTTTGCACGAACCCCCTTCGTGTGAATGGGGTTCATGTGAACATCCATTCGCGCAAACCATGTTCGATGTCATACGTGGCAAAAAAAATGACCGACGTGTCAGTTTGCGCAAAAGGGGTGTTCGTATGAACTACTCGCATTTACCACCCAAACACACCCCTCACTCACGTTTTTGAGACAAAAAGTGGGACACAACACCATGCATTGACCCAAAACCAATGCCTAACAAAATGTCTGAAAGAAATGCAAGAAGAAAAGCTAGTGGAATTTGGGATAATTACTTTGAGAATTTAAATGACACACAAAGATGTCAATTATTTGTTACATTGATGAAATTAATTAAGATGAGACCTATAATGAAGACCCTGGGGTTAAGAACATCTAATGTTGTTGATCAAAATGCATCAATTGTTGAAAACATATATAAATCATACCAAACTATACGTGGAAAAAGACACACCAAAGATAGTAATGCTACACAGCGTGCACTTACTAATTGTATAGTAAGTGATAAAACAATTAACAAACGTTTGATTAGAAAAACAAGTAGTGCTTTGAAGCTAAACACAACAAACACTAATGAAAGCAATAGAGAGACGTAAATGTCTTGAGTCAGTCAATAACAATTGAATATTGGGATTTCTCTAGAAAACTTCCACGAAAAGACAAGAATACATATGATATTCTAAAAGAATTAATTATAAAATTTTGGAATGAGAACACAAGGGTGTCACTGAATAGAAGAGATATAGTAAAAAGAAGAATAGGTTCTCGTAATCGTGAATTGTGTGCAAAACATTTCTTAGATATGACTCAAACAAAATTGTTCTCTAAGTTTAAGAATGAAAATCCACAAATTAACATTAGCCAAATATTATTTGAAATGAGCAAACCCTTTTATGTGAAAATTAACCACTCACGTACCACTTGTTGGTGCAAGCATCATGTTGAATTTTCAATGCATTATGATGTTTTTTGTCAAATACGTTGTGTTTTACATATTGACATCATGTTGCAGGAGTGTGGATTAAATGTCCCACCAAAATCTTCAAGGGAATTTATTCCTTTGTGAAAAATCAACAAGACAATTTTTTTTATAACAAAGCATGTTTGGATGGAATGTGCAATGTATGCAGTGGCTTGCCAAATCTAGAAAAGTTGTATCCATGAGGAGAGTACATATTCAATAGGAAAATAATTGGTTGATTTCACCAAATATAAATCGGTCACATATCAATTAAAAGATGGAAAAGAATCTAAGAGGTGTGAGCTTGTTAGAAAACAATTACCTTTATCAGAATATATGGTCAAATTCAGAGAGGAAAGTTTTTATGAGTATACAAGGCACACACATAGATCTCGATGGTTGGATGAACAATTCAAGTAAAGAAAGGACAAATTCCCACTTGGTACTATTGTTTCAGTAGTTTAATTCATAGAGAATTACACATTGCAGCCACAAATGGAGGTTCAGTATCAATATTATAACTCAGTGCAAGTTTCTATTTTCGTGCATATAGCATTCATGCACTCTCCTGAAAGCACTGAGAAAGATCAAAAAATATTAAGAGAGTATCATTTCTACATCAGTGATGATCGGACACATTCTACAGAATATGTACAAGGGTGTTTCCAGGTGTTTTATGCGAAATTGAATGAGAGGAACATTAGTTTCGATCAACATTACATTTGGTCGGACAACTGCACATCACAATTCAAGAATGCACAGATGTTTTATTGGCTAAGCAGGATGCACAAAGAAATAAATGTACAACATATCTATAGTTTTACTGAGGTAGGACATGGAAAAGGAGAGCATGATGGTGCAGGAGCATGTGTGAAAAGAACACTTGCAAGAGAAGAGTTAAAGTGCAAGGATGGTGCTAAATTTACAGATGCAAAAAATATTGTTGATTGGTGTTTCAAGAATATGGGCCATGAATCTGCAAGAGAGATCAACGGTTCGTAGATATTTTTGGTTGATAGAGGAACAACATCTGAAAAAAATTGAAGATTGTATGACAGTTACAGGATCAAGTGATATGCACTCATTTCGTAGTTCAAATGTAAATGCTTGGACTATTTATACTAGGTACATGACATGTTTTTGTATATCATGCATTGATTTTGTGAGGAATGAATGTGAGTCACAATAGTGGGTGGATGAATGGACTTGTAGACCTCTAATTCCACTCGACACACATCAAGTTCCATGAGCATTACAACTTGCAGGGTCTTCAGATCAAACGAAAACATCACCTGACTTTGACCAAGTCTCTGATTTAGTGCAACAAGGTACATACATATATGCACATGCCATGTTTTAGATTTATAAATTATTAAATGGTCAACTCTTAATGTATTTTTAAATTGACTGAACAATTTTACTTTGTGATACATAGGGCACATTTTTACAGTTATTGCGAAGGAATTTAGTGAAGAGGGAACAAACTACTTCTTGTCTCATTGTGTAGAGGGGAAAATAATTGACTTCCATAGTCATTGGTGGTGAAGACCTTGAGTATCCCACTGGGTCAGTGGTAGTCACTGGAACTTGGCTTCGACGATATCCTATCAAAAAATCAAACATTTGGTTGTTTGAAGACTATGAAGTACATTAAAAGATACTTCACTATTCACATTTGGTCCTTGCAACAAATATTAAATTGATCAAATATCGAGGTCAGCCATCAAACAAGAATCTGTGGAAGGTTTGTGAATCAAATCATGAAGCAATTCTTGCTACTGTCAAGAATAGAGTTGATCCTTGCGGTTCATTGGATTGAATTTGCAAAGGTATGTTCTTCATGAATTTAATTTGAATATTTACTTAAATGATTTTGTTTAATTTTTTTATGATTTAAAATTCTATTTAATTGCTTACTAACATGTTTATGTAGGTTAGTGGTGCCAAAAAAGCTTCCACCTTCATGTGGTTGGCACTGTCAGTAGAGAATTTATTATTCTCGAAGCCAAGTGATGCTAAGAGAAATTAAATATTAGAAAGGAACAACAAAAATAAAATCTAATTTCACCACCTATATTGTAAAAATATCTTATTAAAATTCTCATTTCACCACCTATATTGTATGAACCACCTATATTATTCAGGTGATATGCAATGGACAACCTTACACTGACCCAGATTGCAGTATTTTACGTGTTTGAAAATAGTAATACATCGAGATAACCAAATGGAGATGGAGAAAACCGTGAGAGGATTTTGTAGAGGGCCTTGACGTGGAGGTCTCAGATCTCATGAGATGTCTCTAGGTGCCACGGAGTTTGAGAAATCACTCGTCGAAGATATAACATGTTTTGGCCTCAGGGCTCTTAAGGGACTACACCCGGACGAGGTATCCCGAAAGCACGGGTAGCATAGGGAACCAAAACAAAGCCTCCACTAGTGTTCACCTAGCCACCTTGACGTGTTGGCGTAGTTGGTTCGGTCCCACGAGCTTCTGTTTGCAAACTATAACGTCTGGAAGCCATACACTGACTCAGACTGTAATATTTCGAGCGTTTGTAAACAATAGGACAATGAGAGAACCAAATAGAGATGGAGAAAACCACAAGAGGATTTTGTAGAGGTTCCCGATGTGGAGGTGTAGGATCTGACGAGACGTCTCTAGGTGCCATGGAGTCTGATAAATCACCTATCGAAGATATAACATGTTTTGGCCTCAGGGCTCTTAAGGGACTACACCCGGACGAGGTAGCCCGAAACGCACGAGTAGCGTAGGGAACCAAAAAAAATCATCCACTGGAATTCACCTAGCCACCCCGACATGTTGGCATAGTTGGTTCAGGTCCCACGAGCGTCCATTTGCAAACTATAGCATCTGACAGTCGTACACTAACTCAAACTACAATATTTTACACATTTACAAATAGTACAACAACGAGAGAACCAAATGGAGATGGAGAAAACCATGAGAGGATTTCGTAGAGGGCCCTGACATGAAGGTCTCAGATCTAAAAATACATCTCTAGGTGCCTCAGAGTTTGAGAAATCATCCGTTGAAGATATAGTGTGTTTTGGCCTCAGGCCTCTTAAGGGACTACGCCCGGACGAGGTATCCCGAGAGCACGGGGAGGATAGGGAACCAAAAAAAAGTCTCTACTAGTGTGCACCTGGCCACCCCGATGTGTTGGTGTGGTTGGTTATGGTCCCATGAGCTTTCTGTTTGCAAACTATATCGTCTGACAGCCCTACACTGACTCAAACTACAGTATTTCATGCCTTTGCAAATAATAGGACAACGAGAGAATCAAATGGATATGGATAAAACCGCAAGATTATTTCGTAGAGGGCCCCAACATGGAGGTCTTCAGATTTGATGAGACATCTCTAGGTGCCATGGAGTCTGATAAATCACCCGTTAAAGATATAGCTTGTTTGGCCTCAGGGTTCTTAAGGGACTATGCTCGGATGAGGTAGCCCGAAATCATGGGGAGCGTAGCGAACCAAAATGAAGACTCCACTAGCATTCACCAAGCAATCCAAATGTTTTGGCCTAGACGGTTTGGTCCCATAAGCTACCATTTGCAAAATATAGCGTATGGCAACCTTACACTGACTCAGACTCCACTATTTCGTGTGTTTGCAAACAATAAGACAATGAGAGAACCAGATGGATATGGATAAAACCACGAGAGGCTTTCATAGGGCCCTAACAATTTTTCCATGTTAGTACTGAAGAGATTCAAAATTTCATTGAACGACTACATAAATCTAACCTAAATAGTCAGAGTAATAGACTAATCAACATTCTATTTCTCACATATAAAATGAATTTATTCCTTCAAAACAGAAACTATGGGTGAATGCTCAATAAAAAATAAATTACAATTATAAACGAGTTTCAGGCTCAATTATCAATACTTCGTTGCAGTTTTTCTTCATATTATGCTGCTTTTAGAACTACCTAGTTTGATTTGTGAAGTTGAAGCAGCTGGGATTAATAAAAATAATAAACTTGGCATGTTGTCCTTAAGATTATCCATGATTATATCGACAACATCACATAGATATTCCATTCCAGTTAAGTTATGATCCTTCCATGCTTCCCATTTTTTCCTTTTCTTCTACTCGTATCTTCTCTTTAAGTTCTTCCAGATGTTTTTGGGTAATCAAATTGACTCTTTATGAATTTCAGGAGGCATTTCTTCTTGAATCATAGTGACATCTTCACCTAATTTTTTTTCTTCACGATGTTCATTGTCATCTAAAGTTGAAGACTGAAAATTTATATGGCCTCCGACTTCTTTTTGGGCACAAACAACCTTTTGTAATGTCCAAAAAAATTTAGGCTCTTCATTCTCTGTTTGATTGAAGATATTCATTCTTTCAAAATGAACAATTGGAACATTGGTGGTCTCCCCAACAAAACTAAGTTCATAGTATACATAGTTGCATCCTGTGGACAAAATCATTGAACATTGGTGGTTTCCTCCACCCATGCTTCCAGGCTACCTCGTACGGGCATAGTCCCTTAAGATCCCTGAGGCCCAAACACGCTATATCTTTGACAGGTGATTTCTTAGACTCTGTGGCACCTAGAGACATCTTGTCAAATCTGATACCTCCATGTTGGGGCCCTTTAAAAATATCTCTCATGGTTTTATCCATATCCATTCAGTTCTCTCACTATCCTATTGTTTGCAAATGCATGAAATATTGCAGTCTGAGTCAGTGTAGGGCTGTCAGACACTATAGTTTGTAAACGGAAGCTCGTGGGACCAAACCAACTACGGAAACAAGTCAAGGTGTCCAGGTGAATGCTATTAGAGGCTTTGTTTTGGTTCCCTATGCTCCCCGTGCTTTCGGGCTACCTCGTCCGGGCGTAGTCCCTTAAGAGCCCTGAGGCCAAAACATGTTATATCTTTTACGGGTGATTTCTCAGACTCCGTGGCACCTAGAGACATCTCGTTAGATCCAAAACCTCCATGTTAAATACCTCTATGAAATCCTCTCGTGGTTTTATCCATCTCTATTCGGTTTTCTCGCTGTCCTATTGTTTGTAAACGCTCGAAATAGTGTAGTCTGAGTCAGTGTAAGGCTGCTAGATGCTGTATTTTGCAAACGGTAGCTTATGGGACCGAACCAAATACGCCAACAAGTCAAGGTGGCCAACGTGAATGCTAGTGGAGGCTTTGTTTTGGTTCCCTACGCTCCTCGTGCTTTCGGGATACCTCGTTCAGGCGTAGTCTCTTAAGAGCCCTGAGACCTAAACACAGGTTACATCTTTGACATGTTATTTCTCGAGACTCCGTGGCATACCTAGAGATGTCTTATCAGATCTTAAAGCTCCATGTTGAAGCCCTCTACAAAATCCTCTCGTAGTTTTATTTATCTCCATTTTTTTCTCTCGTTGTCCTATTGTTTGCAAACATGCGCAAATTACAGCAGTTTGAGTCAGGGTAGGGCTCCCAGACGTCGTAGTTTGCAAACGGAAGCTCGTGGCACCAAACCAACTATGCCAACACGTCGGGGTGGCCAAGTGAACACTAATGGAGGCTTCGTTTTGGTTCCCTACGCTACCTATGCTTTTAGGCTACCTCGTCCGGGTGTAGTCCCTTAATAGCCCTGAATGACTAGATTGGCTTAAGAATGAATTTGATAGGGGTATGTCTAAGAACACACATGGGAGTTATCAATCTCCTAGTAAATCTTTCTTGTTTAGTTCTGAATGGGATTTGGCTAGCCTACAACTTAGTGACCTTCCATTCATTGATAATTTATGCTATGATAAACCCATGGATGCTTTCAAAAGTGCCTTCAAAAGGATAGGGTTAGTCATCAAGCCTAGTGGAGGGTGTGATTTGATTTCCAAATAACTTGAAATGCCTACTGATTTAAAGGTAATAACATGAATTGGACAAGATTAGACAATCAAGAATCATTGAGTGTTTGAATCTGAATGTCATTACATCTGGAGACATTCTCAAGCATTGGAGTAATTTGTATATGGAGAGACATTCTCAAAATATCAATAGATGAAATGCATCAAATTGTGATGAATCTCGTGTGTTTTAACAGGGGAGAAGACTAAGAAGCATAGAAGAATGTAGTAAGTGCATGATAAGATAGGAACCAGTACAAATAGACCATGAGCAAGAAGAAGACGCAAGTAAGGTAAATGCACATATACACATTGATAAATTGAATGAATAATTACTCAGATTAGGTAACTCTTTATATACATACATTATATAAATATTGATTTCCAAAGTTTGATGCATATTATACATTGAAAATGATAGTACATGTACATCACCAATAAATGAAAAAATAATCCATAATGTCTTAAATATTGTCAAGTGCACATCATATTAGTTTCATGTGAAAATAATCTCAGAAATGTAAGGTCTCATACAAAATTATCAAGTTCCAAATAGTATTTTAATGTGCATAATAAATACAAAAATGCCCAAATAGGTCATATGCCATCAAGTTCAAATGCCATATAGGTGTACATATAATGTGTTGTCCTCTCAAATTTTCCCCTCTTTTGAAAGTCAAAAAATTGAAAATTTTGAATTGACACCCTTTAATGGTGTTCTAGTGAAGTGAAAAGTTGAGGAGATAGTAAAAATTTGTGTTTTTTGGGTTATTTTGGTGATTTACGGGTTTTTCAGACATTTTTGTCCCACATGTCCCAAGTTCCGCCGGGCCTTCTGTTCCCCGATCGGCTGCATTTCCCAAAATTCCTTAACTTTCAATTTTTTTCAGAACTTTTTGGCCCATTTGTCCCAAGTTCACCTGGGATTTCTATTCCCCGATCACCTGCATCGGGTCCTTCACGTACTTTTGTCCCATCTATCCCAAAAGCGTCTGTGCCTTCTGTCCCCACTTTTCCTGCATTGCACACATCGGTTGAATCACGTCTTTCGTGTTCCTCGCATCCCTCACGTTTCCAAGTTTCTGGACCGCCCGCACTCATTTGGCCCGCATTACCCGCAATTGTTCACGTCGGCCGGATCGCATCTTCGTGTCCCTCATGTCCCAAATGTACCAAAGACCATTTGGGCCAGTTTTTTCCTGCTCTTCTCGATTCTTATCTTTTTGAGTCGGTGTAAATATGAATTTAATGCACATTTAATGACCTTATCTCTCTTAAAGAGCTATTTAATGGGACTATTCTCTATGTATTTGACACATTGCTCACTTGCTATCATTTGTTTGAATTCCTGCAATTAACGTCATTTACTCGTGCTCCTGCTCCCTTTGCATTTTTTCATTGCGAATTCAATCCTTGAAGGTTTTTCCTTTGTGCATTGCAAACATGAAGATCAAATTCCAACACCAAGAACATGTATCACCCTTGGAGACCTTTGTTCCCGATATCGGGGATAGTGAGGTTCGACACTTGGATTTTGGGGATTTTTGGAACAGATTGACTAGCCCTAATCCTTCCCCCATGGCACAAATGATCAATGACAACATGAACTTGCTTATGCGGCTGGTTTCCCTTATCTCTGTACAATGTGTCGACACCCGTGCTCGCTTGTGGATCTCTTTTTAACTCGGACACCAAAGAATTGACTAATGTGCATGGGGAGATGGTTGTTAAACTGGATGTTGTTGCCATTACTACTACCCTACGCATTCCAAAGACTGAAGACTCCATCATTCTCTCTCAAGCTTAAGCTCAGACCCTATTTGAGAAAGGAAAGTGAAAAATATAAGAAAAGAATAGAAAAATGATGGTAGAAGAACCTTAAGAAGGGATTTTCCTCGACTTTCCAAAGCGTTATTTAGGGCTGATTTCAATTAAGAGCTATCTGATTTCATCATTTTTATTTCTCGTGTCATGGGATTGCCCTCTACCAATGAATTTCACTTCTGGATGTGCCCTCTCATCAACATCGTCTGCGAAGGTAGTCAGAACATAAATTGGGCAGAAATCATTTGCATGAATTTGACCGAGCAATTGTGTAATGTACAACAAACTAAGAAGTTCTATATGACTTCTTATCTCATGTATTCCCTAGCAGCATCCTGGCAGTGGTTTGAATTCACATACATGGAGGGCCAAAAGGATGAGCCCATTTATGCATACTGCCCTCAATTCACCCTTGAAACTTGTAATCACAATTTCAGAAGAGTTAATGATGTCTTTATCATGTACATTGCAAGGCTCTTAGAAGGTGATACTTCCAGGAGGTTTTTTGATGAAGCCATAAACCTAATAGCTAAGTATGGAGCTTTCTTCATTCAATTCTTTAGGTTTTCATATATTAGGTTGGTTGGTTATGAAAACACACCTCTCAAGCTTCCCATGTTTTGTAATGACAAGATGGCTCTAATTGAAGTGTGCAAGTAATTGGATAAATTGCATAGAACCTGCAGACACAAAAAAATCTCTGGTTTGCACTTCTCTATTTCTTTAGGAAACTATACCTGTAAAACAACCTTGGATGCCCAGAATATAGAAAGGGCCCTTGTTCCCATCACTGTCCACTTTTTCAGGCCTAGGAATTGCTTTGAATTGAAAAATTTCATTGAGAAAAACCTCAGAATAAATTTATCATCACATGTCAGATGCTAATGATTATTGGGCTGATTGTGTAGATGATTTTGAAGCAAGGCGGAGGCACTATGGCAGACTCTCTCTGCAACTGATTAAAGAGATCAATATCTATAAAATTCTTGAAGGGTTCCAAGATGATGATGAAGACTTGCAGTCATTTGAATATGAGACATTAGTCAAACATACTCCTTTGGAAGATCTGGATTGGTACAAGAAGGATAAGGATGACTTGGTTGAGATTTTGACCCTTGTCCTTGTAAGAAACAAAGTTTTGTTTGACAGGAAGGTTTGATAGCTTAAGAAGAATCAAAGTGGATCTTCTTCCAGAGATACTTCAACACCTAGGAAGGAAACACATACACCCAGCATAGAGGTACATGTACAAATGTATCCTTCTTCCTCAACTAAATAACTTGAATCATCTACTCCCTCTTCTTCTACTCAAGTGTACCAAAAGAAGATAAAAGAGGTTAAACAAGAGCCAATTGAGGAAGAAACCCTTCTAGAGCATTCAGGATTTCCTTCAGGTCCAGAGAACATTATTGTTCTCAGTGAAAGTGATGATGGAAAAGTACCAAACCTAGCTGGAACTTCAGAAGTTACAGTAGAAGATGAGAAGGAGGTGCTTAGCACTGAACCTCCTTGTACCACAGATTCCTCTGCACAAGAAGCTCCAGATGCCTCACTCACCTCTTTACTAAAGGTAATAGTGGTGAATACCTTAAGTGCCATGAGTTCACTTGATCTTGGACCTCTTGTCCCTTCTTCTTCTTCTTCTACTTTTGCATGGGTTCAACCCTTGGTTGATATCAGGAAGAGAAAACCTTCTTCCCATTTTACAGGGCCCAATTTTGATGTTGTGGCAGCTTTGTTAGGTACTACTCCTCCTCCTCCAGCAAAGAGAGATAAAACAACTTCAAGAATAGTGAAAAATGCTCAAGACCAACAATTTCTAGAGGTTTCAAAGCCTAAGGTTGATAAGGAAGAGCAAGATCTATTAACCTCTGACCTGGAACTTTCTAGAATTCCAATGGGAGAATCTACTCCTGAGAGTGAGGTACATAACCTCTAAGAAAAAGTAACCAAGGTTATTGAGAGAGTGGAAAAGGGTAAACAAACTATAGAACAATTGGAAGAACAAAATCAAGTTCTTTCCAACTTCATCAAGTCATTATTCGCTAAATATAAGGTTTTGGATCTTGCTCCACCGGATGCCCTTCCACCTCCTATGATTTTCAGTCAGGATGAGGTTCAGAGTATCAAGGATATACACATATATTCCACTTATGGAAGTGCTATAGAAGCCATGGTTGATGACATGACCATTGCAGGCTTGAAATTCATTATAGAGTCCTTCAAATCCAATGAGAAGGTGGTCAACCTGGAACAAAAAATCTCCTCTATTAAAATTATGGAAAAAGAACAGAAGCTTTGGAGTAGTTGCATCATAGATCTTCACCTGATGGGACAAGCTAATGGAAAGATATTGTTGGCTAGTAAAGTTTTTGATGATGCCAAGGATAACTTGTCATGGTCATGGGTGTTCAGTGTTGAATGGAAAATAAAAGTTCTGGAAGAATCCTTGAGAGAATTGAGAAACAGTTGGCAGAAGGGAGAATCTTTCAAGACTTGTGTGGCATCTTCCTTTAAGGATATTCATTGTAATATTCATGATGAAACTTCAGGTGTTCCTGTCTCTCTTCAAGAGATTAAAAATCAGTTCAATACATTTGTCAAAGAAGGCCTATTCAAAGAAGAATTGATTACAAAAGAGAAGATAAAGGATATTTGCTCTCTTCAATCTGCCTTTGAAGAGGCTAATAAAGAATACTTGGAACATACCAAGTTTTATAAAAACATGGAGAAATGTCTAGGTACTTGGTCTCATGCCACTGCCAACACATCAGTCCCACGAGGCAGGAAGATAGCTGAGGCATTAAAAACATTCAGGCAATGGATTCTTAAGTAGGTGGGCCCTCCTCAGCAATAAGCAGATGTTTTCTCTCATAGTTTCTCCTTTTCTCTTTCTTTTCCTAGAATCGAGCTCATTATAAACTAATTAAGAAAATTGTGTTGAGCACTTCCTTAATTAATATTTTAGTTACAAGAATCAGTTACCAAGTGTAACCAATTTTTAAGCTATATAATGGGCTCTCTACGCCGATTTCAAGGGCTGGAACTCTGGTTATTTTTGAAAGTGTAAAGGAGTAAAAATCTATCAATACAAAAATATCTCTCTTTCTATTTCTATCTGTTCTTGTTCTTACCTTTCTATCTGTTAAAAGTTATTGAATCATTAGTCTATTTTACTTCAAGAATCTTTGTGTTCTTGTGGATGTCATCTCTGGAACTTTGTGTTTCTGAAATAACATCTTGTGGTTTTAATGCAAATGATTCTGTTCTATATGATTCCATTCTGGCATGTGTAAGGAGTTATTTTGTTATCTATATTTCTTGAGAGTGTTATTCTGCCTTTTCCCATTCCTTATTTCTTCTATCCTTTTGTATTGATGATCTTTAATATCAAACACTTTCATGATATCAGAGATCCTCTTTAAAACTAAAAGTTGTACATTTGTAAATGGGTTTTTGCCTTTAAATAAGGGAACCTCTACCATCAAAGAGGAGGGAATTTCTGTCCCCTGACTGTTGTTTTCAATAAAGTCATTATTTGAAAACCAACACAATGCCATGCACATAGGCATACAAAAAAATGTCATATAAGACATATATTTCCTACTCATCAAAATCTATCCTTTTCTTGGCCTTGCTCGAAGAAGGCCCTCCCTTAGACGAAGGTGGAGATCTATGAGATGACTTTGGATCGTCCGAGCCCATGCTTCGATTCCTCTTCTGCTGAACACTCGCCTATAGATGAGCCTGTAAATGCAAACAATGTTTTTTTGTCAAAACTTAATTTATATATGTTTTCAACATGTATTTAAGACCATGCTAGATTGAAAGTATTTACATGAATACACAAACTTACCGCAAGTTGTCGATCATACCGAATTTGCATCTCACGCTCAGATGAGTCATCGGGAGCTCTTGCAGTACGAACGGGGGTACGAAGACTATGAGATGGAGGAGTCCGTGCCCTCAAAGTCAAAATGGAGGGGGTTAAAGTTCCCTACATACACATAAGATCAGAAAATCTAACATCAAAATTAGTGAAAATAGAACTAAGTACATATATGTACTTAATGACAATATTTTAACTAATTTTATCAATATAGAAATATTGTTTTTACCCCGCCACGCCTGTGAATCAAATGAACAGGGCTGCTACCTGTCGCAGGTAACTCCTGCATATACACAATGAATGATATTATTAACATAATTTATAAATTCTAGAATGAAAGACATTACTAACATGTAATTTAACATAATATGAATTACATGAGAAATTTAACAAAATTTACGTGGTGTTTGAATACCTCAGTAAGTTGCTATGCACAGATGAAATTGCAACGGCAACACCTTTATCGACTAGTCGCAGAGATGGTGGGGTGTGTAGTGAAGTCAACATCTTTATCAAACATGTATATCACGTGAGTTAGATGGACATACAAGAACATACATATATTTGACTTCAAAACTAATATATATATACACACACACACACACACACACACACACACACACACACACACACACACATGTATGTGAAAATTTTACATAATTAACATTCTAAATTACCTCTGTGAATGTATGTGTACGCATGGTGCTCGCCGCCTGTGGTCGGGATGAAGATGAGCCTCTCGCTCGCTTTAATATCAAAGCATATACATATACAAATACAATTATTTAAAAAATTTAACATATATAAGTAAACCAAGTACTTCAAACTTTTTGTAACACATAACAAAACATAACAAATTTACCTGCGAAGGTGACGCCGATAAATGTAATACAAATGTCTCACTCAAAAGGACATCTGACATAGTGACATTATCATATGCACCCCTAGTACCAGGTGCACCAAAATCAGTACGCATGAAAGTATCGTCCTCCTCGCTCCCTAAACATATGCTACGACATGACGAGAAAAGATGTGGCCTCATGCTAGTACTCCCTGAGGGAATACTCTGTGTACCTCCGCGAGCATTTGGCTTAGAAATCTCCCTCGTATGTCGAACAAGGGTCGTAGATAGCCCCTGAAGCGCGTGGAGTGTATCAATCTCTATTGTCTCCTTCACTGCTTGAGGGACAATCTCAGGGTGAGGGGGCTTCTGTGTGGGGAATCTACCTTGCTGAATAGGTGCATGTTGTGTACTTGGTAGATCCTCTGCAGATCCTTTTCCTTGGCTCTGGAAATCTCGGAAATCAAAATAATTTGGGATCTTGTTGAGGATAAACTCGCAATAGAGTTTCCTCATAAAGTATAGTGGCACGTCGTTGTTATTACAAGGTGAAAAATCAAACACCATCCACCATCGGTCCCAAAAATTATTTTTAATTAAATTATTATTGCACCAATGGATGAGAAACTGTTTACATGACAACGGAACAGGAAAATTAGTGCGGGGGTCCGTGAATAAGGCGCATATGAGGTCTTCTGAAATTTCTTTTTCCTTTACATCCACATATGACAATTTGTTGGAATAATAAACCCTACAACCCTCTCTGTAAGCTGTCAAACGATCAATTTGCCCCTTTGCCGCGTCAACTTGAACAAGTAATGCCTCCAATGTGTTTGCAAGAGAGGTGCGGTGGGGGTTTGTAGATTTTGAATCCCTCATTGTTTTGATTAAATCCTGAATTTCAATTTTGTTTTCAACTATGTGAGTTGCTAAATCTTCTTGACTACTCGAGGGATGTTGAGCAATTGTGGGAGTGTCGGGAGGGATGATAGGAATAACAGGGTTTGGTTGTATTCAATTCAAATTTTAATCTATAATTATCATATTTCAACGCAATTTTGAGAAAAGAATTGTGCTTACCTCTTCTTCGTGGCGTCATCATCGATTTAGATCTTCCCGGTGATCCAGAAACGATCCTTTGAGCTTGAGATCCAGCTGAATGAAAAAACACGAGATCACAGTTAAGATCTGAAACTCGTGTTTGAGGGAGATAAAATGATAGAGGCTCGGGCCTCTTTTTTTTCTTTATAGTAGGCATAACGTGTACGCGTTATGCCTCGGTAAATCCCAAACCTGACAATTAAAAACACGATCGCGTTATAATAGAACGTGTACGCGTTTTGCTTTTTTTTTCTGGTTTTTATCAGCTTTTTGGCCCCCCAACTTCGTGCACTTACCCATGTCATCAATCATATCAACATAGATCGAACAATGGTAGGAATTATACCTATAATTAGGTAATCCTATAAGTATTGTATAGAATTCTGGATTGAATCCACAATATCTTATTTCCAAGAATGCCTCTACTCGGATTCTAACCAAGATGCTCTAGCACTGCTTCCTAAGAGCAATTTGTCTACCAATTTCACCATTGCCATTGTGACATCATAATGTAAACTTTGAGAAGTAACTAATGGCTACCCCTTGGTGTATGAAAAGATGGCGATTGACACTCTTCGCAGTGTGTGGCTAGCTTCAGCAACCTCGAGCAGTGCATACCCTTATTCCCACATTCTTACACTTCTCATTGCATATACAATATCTTTAAATTATGCTTCCTTGTTCATATTCTTCCCATTGATTTTTTTGGCTGTATCCCTCATTATTTTGATATTCTCATTGCCCTCTTAATTTTAGTTCTCACTCTTGCTGTACATCCATGGCGACCAAGGTTGTCACTTTTAAATCCTCTCAACCAATGGGGGGGGTCAGTCTCTTCTTCACACCTGCATTGTTCATGTTTCATTCTTGATGGCATTGTCGAAGACTTGGTCCAACACATTCTAAGACTAGGGAGGCTGCGTGGGGGCATCAATGAAGGAAAGGCTATTTTCCTTGGGATTTTGGTTGATATTCTCATACATTCTATATTTTTAATTTCATGCAGAAATCATTATTTCCACCCTTTGCCCTCCTGCTAATGGAGGAGCAGAAGTTGATATGGGAGATATATGGTTCATCTCTAGCCCTGTCTTAACAAATCAAGGAAAATTCTTTCTTCTCTCCTGAAGCACTAGCGGAAGATTTGCCTGATTGGTGCCCTTCTCTAGAAGCACTAGCGGAACATAGTTTTTTGACTCGACAATGCGTAGCAACTTAAAAATATACCCATATTTCTTTGAAAAACATAATTTTTTTATGCAAAATGTAGTTACAGAGTGTATCAAACGAGTCTATAAAACAATGGGGAAGTATTTTCTATTAGATTTGGATACAAATAGAGTACAAAATTGCATCATCATGCAAATACAATAGCTAACTGATAAGTTTATTAATTTATGATGATTGTCATTAAACTCTTCAACTCATGCAAATGATGCTCAATAGATGTGTGATTACAAGTGAGGTAGTGCGAAGCTTATATAAGCCAAAAAAATATTTTTTTGTGTCTTCGGAGAGCACTTGGGTGAGTTTTTAGGCAAAATGCGATGGTCTTTGTTCGCAAGTTTACTAGGCAAGTACTGGCCAAGGCCAAAAATGGAGGGTACTCGTCGATGATATAAACTATGGTTGAGAATTCTCATTCTTGTAAGTTTGGAAAGTCTAGTCGGAAGGTTGTAAGTCTGAAGTCTCACATTCATAAATGTGCACCCAGACAAGACTGTCCCAAAAGTGAAGTCCCATTATGGTAAATACCCCCATATTCTATGGGTTGGGTGTCGAACTGCATAGGAGCGGATTTTGATGAATGATATTATTGATGTCATGGTTATTGTTAATAGTCCATCATTACACACTCTTTGCGCTGATGGGCATGGATATGTGCACTAACATGTCTGTTGATGTTGGCTATGTCCTTGCTTAAAAAGGGAAGTGGACCGAGTTTTTATCTTGTTTGCAGAAAAAGTTCTCTGGTCCCTAGTTCTCTTATGTTGATTTTAGTCATTATAAAAAGAGAAAAATGATGTCTTCGAGTGCAGTGGAGGGTGGCATAGTTGGAGATACTGCAGTAGAGCCTGCTAGGAGTGATGTAGATGCTACCAGTGAATGTAGCTTTTCTAGGATTGGTGTCTTGTTTTGGTATCTTTTTGGACTTGGTAATACCTCTTGGTTATGGCCAACTTTCTATTGGTATGTATCTCTGGTTTAAAAGGAAAAAGTATTTATCAGGTCTTTCTTGTGGCCTGAATCCAATCCATGGATCTTCTCTCAATAGAAAATTGGCTTTTTGCTATGCATGGTCATCCCTTCTTCAATGTTCCCGTATATAACTTTTAATTGCACTGGTCAGGGCCCCAACATAACCTCTCGTTTTATTTACTAAACAAAAGAAGAGAAGTTAGATGAAGTGTGAAACATATGGTTTCCACTTCGACCATACTTCATATGGCATCACTCCATCTAGAGAAACTATGGGAACTCTGTTCAACAAATAGACAACAGTCTTTGTTGCTTCTATCCAAAATGTCTTTATTAGTCTAGAATCATCAATCATACAATTCACCATTTGAATGATAGAGCAGTTTTGTCTCTCAACAACACCATTCTACCATGATGTGTGTGGAGGAGGCATCTGTCAATGAATTTCGTAATCTTGTAGGTAGGATTTAAAATTTTTACTGGTGAATCCCACCCCTTGATCTGAGTGGAGAGATCTAATGTGACAACCAGTCTCGTTCCCTATAGCCTCTTTAAACTTCTTGAAGGTCTGAAAAGCTTCACTTTTCTTACGAATACATTATTTCCACATTTTTCTTGAATAGTGATAAACACAAAGCACAAAGTACTAAAATCCTGAATGAATCAGTTACATCAGACAAAAAATATTGGTATGAACCAGATCAAGCTTACCATGAGCTCGATAAGCACTCTTCTGGAATGAAGCTCTATGTTGTTTACCTGCTAGGTAGTGAGGACACTTATCTATATCCTTTTGGAGAGATGGCAATCATTTTACTATGTTGTACTGGTGAAGTGTTTTGAGATACTCAAAACTAATGTGACCAAGTATTTTATGCCACAACTGTGCAAAGGTATAATTATTATCCACAAGTGCCTGATCATTTCTATGGAAAAAATCAAGCTTGAACATACATCCCACATTAGAGGATTTTGCAACAATTTTTGAGCGTCAAGATTTGTCTCGAATTAAACAAATTTTCTTTCTAGAATGAGTATCAAAGTCAATATTTAGATTGTGATCTAGAAGATGACTAACTGATAGTATTTTTTTTGTTAACCTAGGGACATAGAGTACATCTGATAGTCTACAATTTTGTGAACCAAGAGGTAGATAAATATTCCCAATCTCAATTATAGTGTATGAAGAATCATCACCTAACGAAACATGGTTTTTTGAAGGCATATCCCTCATTGTGGTAAACCAGCCTCTGTGGCTGGTAATGTGTTGAGTGGTTCCTGAATCAACATACCAGACATCATTAGATAACGTGGAGGGTTCACTTGATCGAGAAGTGTATAAGAAGTATTCATTATCCGAATGTTCTGCTTGCTCAGCTATATTTCCTTGTTGATAGGGTTTTCTTATCCAGTTCCCCTTCTTCTACCCTTGATTTTATTTTGAATATCCCTTATGAGATTGTTTATTTTGAGGTTTAGAATGACTTGATGAACCTTTCTTATAGGTATTGAAACAACAATATATTATATCATGTCCTCTCTTGTAGACAGGACATTTATTCTTATTCTTATTTTATTTTTCCCCATGTTGATGTTGTGTTTGGGACTTTTGAGAGGAATGATATTTTCCTTTTCCTTTCCATTTATGATGAGAATAAAGTATTTTCTCCTCTTCGTCGTCTTTGTTATACATAACTTCTTCTTTTTGCAGTAGATTTACTAACTTGTCGAAACTGACTGTCTGATCTGAAAAGTTTAGTGTCATCACAAAAATGTGATATAAAGGAGGGAGTGATCTTAGGACAATGGGAATGAGTGATGTGTCAATGACCTCCTCTCCCAGGGCTATAAGTGAAGCCCTTAATTCTGTAACTCTTCTAAAAACAACTTCAATTTTCTCACTTTGTTTTAATTTCAGTGTGTGTAACTGACTCTGCAAATTCAATATTATATTCTTATTCTTTGCCTCATACACTATGCTTAATTTATCCCATGCTTATTTGGCTGATTTGGCATCTCAAATGTGGGGTTACATGGCATCAGACACTGCAAACAAGATTATCAGCTTGGCCTTCTGATTGGATCTATCAAATTGTCATTGTTGAGTTGTATCATTTGTTGATCTGATTATAGAACCATCCACAACATTCCAAATTTATTCAAACTCAAGTTATGTTTTGATTTTTTTCTTTCATACTGCATAGTTATCTCCTCTTAGAAGTTGAGAATCTAGAAGAAAGAATTTGGGGGCATTGGTGCCCATTTTGTAGAATCAACTGAAAAAGGGCAAGGCTCTTGTCACTCCAGGTATATGCTCTCCCAATCTATATATCATCATTCCGATATACAAAACCTTTATATATACTTGGAAGTACATGGAAGAGGCATTAATGTACATGAAAGAATTCAATATGTTTTACCAAGACAATACTGAAAGGGGTTTGTGCAATTTTTAACACTAGATCAAAGAAATATTCTTAAACGTGCACGTAACTTTGCTATATACTTGGATAATTTCAGTGTTTGAATTTATGTCATGCAATCATTCATAGAGGGATGGGAGGGCTCAAGGTGTGTGTATTGTGTCCTTATTACTCCTCGTCAATTTAAAGGGTCGATGCTCAGACGACGTTGTTGCAGCTATATTAGGCGTTAAGTACAGTAGTATTCGCAACAACTTTACCCGTTAGTGCTTCCCAGAGGCACTATTTATACCGAACACTACGAAAGAGATCTGATGATCTTGTGATTATTTTAGAACCAAATTTAACTGATTCTTTTTACAATGCTTTTCCATTTTTTTAGCATTTTCAAAGTTTACGGTTGAGTATGACAACCTACAAATTAGTACAATACACTAAAATATACAATTACATCCAAAATTCTGAAAAAATGGAATGATAGACGATTGTTTATTGTTTTGCAAGGCCATGGTGGCCTTCAAAGCTCAATATGGCTCTCTATGTGCAAAACTGCAAAAAATAGCTAAAAATTTGTAGTTTTAGCTACCCCTCCTTTGGAAAATTATGCTCAAAATCAAATTTTAAGCAAATTAGGAGAATTGTTTTTACCCTAAATTAAGGTTTTTCTCACTAAATGTGGTAATGAGTTTGGTTGTCTCCACTGGATTTAGTTAAGGTTTTAGCCACTAAGTTTGGCGGCAGGTTCTAAATAAGTCACCATATTCAAATGTGTTTAAAAACAACTATTTTGGATGGGGGCCAAACTCCTAACCTCCCAACAATAAATGACTTTATAATTTCCACTAACCCAAGTGCCCAATGGGCATATACTATGAATTGGATCAAACTAAATTTAAACTTACTAGAAAAAGAGAAAAGGGTCTGATTGGAGGATGGTGGATTAGGGTTTTGATTCAGTAGGATCTGAGTGCTTATCTCTTGCTAATATTCTTGTTATCTCCTCCTTCTAGCTTTGTATTTTGAACACTGCTATTTTATTTTTCATCGTGTATTGTGTGACGTATTGCCCCTATGGTTGTTCTTTGATCTCTATTATACTTTATTTTCATAGGTACAAAGATCAATACAACTGTGTTAGGGTGGTGTAGCTCAATGTACATCGATGAATATGCTAATGCAAGCCTAGTGAAAATGAAAATTGTCAGTCAAATCCAAATAGTGAAAGAGCTCAGTGATCGGTGTAGGGCTCATGAATAGGGAACACGACTATGGCTATTTCTTACTGAGAAATAATGCAACTCAGTGGCTCGAACACTTTTTGAACCTTGTATTTCACAGGTTGCAAGGTTGGCTCAGTCGAAGGTCTCGATGGCTTGGTAGTGTGGATGTTTTATGCACATATAGGTTCACAAGACCTCAACTTGGCTTGGCTCTTCAGAGTTTGTTATCCAAATCAACTCGTTGATGTGTAGATTCAACTTGTATGCCTTACACCATTGTTATGTGATCTATGATCTCAATGAGGACCAATGTAAAAGTCCTCCAAATATAGCAAACTACTAGGTTTAGCAGTGAATAAAAAGACTTTTTAATTTAGAGGTAAAACCCCTAATGGGGAAAAATGATTTTTTTTTTAATTCCTAAATTCTTATTGGCTCCATGAAGCAAATTTGTCTGGTGCAGGGAGCACCAAGGTAAAAAAAAATCTGTTCTTTTTCCTGGAGAACGACATGAGGTTGTGGGGATGCAGGGTGTTCTAGGAAGCTTCTGGAGGCAACACTGGCTCTCCTGTGACATATTATTCTTCTCTAAAGGTTTTCTACCTCTGCAACCTCTCTCCAACCTACAGGGTCACCTACTTTGGTACCAACTCTAGATAATGAACAGGGGTAGAAGCATGAAGATTTTATTAATGTTCAATCAAAATCAAATATAGTAATGCAGGCTACAATATTTATAGATATTGGACAACCAAATACAAACAAAGAATTAAGTTTCATAGGTACAACCGAGGAAATAATACAGACAAAAATATTGTTAAAACAATATAACAATTATTACAACAACCTCACATATGTTTAATAAAAACAATATAGATGGCTATATAACCATAACCATACAAAAATTATATATTACTTGCCTAATTACTATAGTAAATGCAAAATTAACTATAGTAAAATATGTTTTACCTAAGAGAGAAGTGGTCAATTGCATTTGGTGTCATGAATTTGTAGAGAAACCTAATGGACAATTGCTTAATATTATGCATCTAGATACTACAAAGAAGATGTTCCCACAGTGTCACATGCATGTATTGAAGGGATAAACCTAGGAGTTAAATTTGACAGCCACTTATGCCTGTCAAACATTTTTCCTGTGACGGTAATTTTCTAATACCACCCTTTAAAAATACAAAATAATGTTATTTATTTATTTAATTATTTAAAAGATATATTTATAATTTATGTATAAATGCATACTAAAATGATGGTCAAATTTTAAATATGCAAGTTATATGTGATGGTTGTTGCAAATATTTACAAGTATTTTGCTACTAAAATTGCAAAAAATGTCTAAATGGTCGTCAAATTCAACCCCTGGATAAACCCAACCAGTTGTGGTTTGATAGAAGTGACGTTTGTTGTAAATGTAACATGTGTTTGATTTTTGGTGACATCAACAGGGTGGACAACCAATAAAAAGGAATAAAAGTGTAACAATTATTTGTCAGATAAGGTAATAAAATATAATATGTCATTGACATTGTTGTTATCAAGCTTGACAACACTCAATCCATTATAATGTGATTAGGAACACGCCTTCGACATAATAATTCAAAGATATAAATTGCACTGGTGTTTTGGTTGAATAAAGAACTCAATATTGTTAGGTTCCAAATACCACCACAAAACACAAGTGTGATATATAGAGAAATAATGTTAATGGTCACAAATATGAAAGGTTTTACTTAAAAAGGAGCTCTCACAAAATAACGAATATTTCTTTATTATGTTTTTAATTTTTAAAAAATAACAAATCACTTTACATTCAAACCTATGGACAATTCAATTTGAAATCTTAACCATTTACTAATTCTAGACAACTAAAATCATATAAAAATAATATTATATATATATATATCATTTAGGTACATAACATGCCATCTTCTATAAAGAGCTTTGGCATCTAAACTAGTTAAATTCCATCTAATTGAACTATTGGACGGATAAAGTAGAACAAGAGTAATACAACACAAAATAATGGAAATAAGATAAATATTTAATTTTATATGACTTAATCACTTCGTGATCACTTCGAGGTTGGCTCAATCAGTCTTCGTCATGCTGCTTTAGGGGGTTCAAGTCATGGGTTCAAATCCCACGATTTACCAGTAATATGCATTGAGGGATTTGTGTATATTGAACTATACAAGGTTAATCAATGACACTCACCTTGTGTTAGAGCTTCTCTCCTTGCAGCTCTGAGCCGTTGGATGTTTGTTGATCCCTCTAACTTACCCAAATAATCCAAATGATAATAAAATACTAACCAATACTTCCTATATACCGTAACTATACCCTGGACACACCCTACGCTAGATCTATGATAATACAAAGCTATAAAAATGATCATATAACTTATTTAAAGGTTATCCTAGTCACAAGTCAACTAGACATCCCAAAACACAATATAGGTTAAGGGTCTAGCATGCGCCTCCCCTTCAAACCAATATTATCCTTGGATGTTTGTGTAGGAATGATTCATCCTTCCATGTTGCATCTTCACTATCATATTTCTTCCACTTAATAAAAAACTCGGTAATTACCCTCTTCCGCAAGCTTTCAGTGCACATATATGAAGGATTTCTTGAGGTTCTTCAAAATGATCCTACTATCTTCCTCAATCTCATGTGGCACTATTTGGGGTGAAACATCATGTCTAATGAACTGATTCAAGTAGGAAACATGGAATACTGAATGTATTTTTATTGATTGAGGTAACTCTAGTTTGTATGATACACTACCAACCATCTACAAGGCCTAATAGGGGTTATAATATTTAGGAAAAAGATTATTATACTTTTTTTGTTTCAAATACATCTTATATGTAGATGTAATCACAAAAAAAACATCTAATTTCAAAATTCCATTTATTTCATTTGGTCAACTTGACATTGAGGCTAAGAAATTTTCTGAAGAGGGAGAAGAGCTTGAATTTGTTTTTGCGAGTGTTAGGGTAAGCTCTATTCCCAAGCAATTTGATGAAGTTACAAAAATTATGGTTAGGTATATTTCTCTGGAAGGGTGCTACAAAATTGTCCCTATCAAGCACCTGGTATTTATTAATCACTTTAGAAGGAAATTTGTGGTCTTCTTCCTGCATTACCTTCTAAATTCCCTTCAGCGCTCCATTTTGGACTTCCATAAGCACTCTCGTGTTATCCCTCTACACTAGGGCCTCATCTTCCTGCTTCATAAGCTCTGTGTCTCCAAATTCCCGAACTTCCCGTCCTCTACCAGTGATCCACACATCACTACCTCCGTTGCTCCCACTCCCATTCTGGACACCTCTTCTAAACCCAAGACTAAGAATCCAAAACTTCCCAAAAATGAAATCCCTCACTCTGCCCAGGTTCTTAGAAGCACTAAAGAGTTGGAAGTTGCGCATAATTTATTGCATATTAGTAATGTTGGCTTGGATACGGCCCTGGATTAGGAGGGGAATAACATACCTCATAGGTTGGAATCTCTGGAGAAAGAGATGAAGTAGTTAAAGAAGGACCTACAGTGCATGGACAAGTAGAAAGGCAAAAGAAAGATTGATGATGATACTGACAATGGGAAGGATCAGATTGCTGACATTTACAAGAAATTGAACTCTTTGGATAATATATTGGGGAGAGCCAGATACAGGCATGATCATAACATGGATATATTCAATTCCATTAGTGAATTCTAAGAGTAGCATGTTCGAGGCATTACCATGCTTAGCGGGATCCCTGACACTATTTGGGGGACTAAAAAAGAGAGAAGCCAGACCATATCGAAGTTGAACGCAACTGACCCCACGCACATCACCACTTTAGCGTTGTTCACTTCACTACAAACAATCCAATCCAGGATCGATTGAGCTTCCAAGAAGTAATATCCCTCGGGTTAGAGGGCATCGTTCTAGTTGTTGCTTTATTTTGGTCTTTTTGTTTCTTCTATGCTACTTGTTTTTTGTATTGTTGCGGTTTCTGTTCTGTTTTGTTTTTTACTTGTAACTATCTTTTGGTTACTGTTGGACACAATGTTTTATTTAGATTTTGATCCTCTTTTTTTTTCCCTATATATCTCTATTTGGTTGTTGAGCCCTTTTTGTAACAGGGTATAGTCCCTTCAAAACTATTTACCAATAATAAAAAAAACTTGACATTTCATGTGATTCTGCACCATTTCCAAGGTTTCTCTAAGACTAAATATTTCTTCCTTTTGGTGTTAAATGTGACTTTTGAGTGCTCAAATATTTTTCTAGATCCTTGAGGATGAGGTAGTTAATAGTATATGGTATCCATACAATACCAAAAATGTAGACATTTCAGATGATATATGGAAAGAAGTGTTATACAACCATTTTATCATGTTTAATTGAAGCAAATTAATGAAGATATCCCTCCAAAAACTTGCTTACAACCTTACTCTCCCCATTAAATTGGGGATAATATGATGAGCTATGAGCTAGCTAATTTTGAAACATTAATAATAATAATAATAATAGGTTTTTACAGTCCATGATGCCGTGGGGCGGCCTATTTTTGGGTCTACAAGCGGCTTATAGCATATGGGACTACCTCGTACTCACATGTGGGAGGCAACTAACTTTGCTACAAATGAGGCGTACATACCCTACCCCCTTTAGGATTTGAACTTGTGACCTCTATTTCAAGAGCACATGTTCTTCACCATTAGGCCAACTCAGGCATACTAGTCCAAAAATATAAATTAGTCCAAAAATAAATGGGAGATATAAAATCACAATCACTTATTGTAATATTTGGTGTCCTATATATTTGTTGAACTACATTCCCACTCCATCTCTTGTAACTAATTATCTCAACCTGCCATCTTTTCACCCATTTTTGTTGCTCTTTGGATAATAATTATTTCTCTAAGAAGTATGCTAAACTATAATGATATATATTCATATGGAAGTGTCTTCCAATTAGATGTGGTCTCCATTATTTGCATGCATGCATTATACCTATCATTTTTTTCTCATAAGTGGGATTCAAAAAGTTCTTACCTTTGAGTTAACAGCTTGATAATGTAATGAGAGTTCCATCTTATTGTTATCCATAATACCCTCGGGATATTTTGATAACTTGCATTTCCATCTTAGAATTAGATAGGGAAAATTGATAAAAATTGGGTGAAACCAGTTGAGGAAACTATGTCTCTATCTTTTCAAGCACCCTCATTTATATACTTATCTAAGAATCAGAAGAAATGGGTAAGTTATGAGCAGGTCGACCAAATTGGCCTTTTGAGGAACAAGAGGACCAATTCCTTTATTCCTCATGTTCTCTACATTTTTTCTTCATCCACAGGAGGATTTGGGGGAATTTTAGTCAGACAGGTTGGGCCTCTTAGGCAATAATAGAAAATTTCCTCGGGGACTCATGTTTTCTGCATGAGCAATTGAGCCAATCAGGGTGAGGTGTCGGTTGGATAGGAAAAAGTGGACACTGTGGGAACAAATTGAACATTCATGTGTTCCAACAGTTTTCTGATTAGGAGATATTACATAAATTAGAAGTGGGGAATGGATTGGGGAGGAGACAAATCATGTAGGTCAGCTAAGTTGAGCATAGCCAACACTCATGGAACTGTTCCATGGTTTCAACAATTCCCTGATGGGTCGATATAAGCGCATTAAACAAAGTAGTCAGAAAAAGTAGACAAGTTTGGCCCAGAGAGCACAAATAGAATAGTTCCCATGTTTCTCAAATTCATCTACCAGTCGATTTTCCCTACCCAGTGCATAAAAGGATTAAATCGGTATATTACAACCCATAGGGAAATTTATTGCGACCCCTTGAGATCCTAAACTTCATAGGGCCACAAATTTCATCTTGTAACTCTAAATTTCACAAACTTGGTCTTGTTGGAAAGGTATCATCATGTCCTATACCATGAAAAATAGAAATCATAATTTTTCTCAAATTAGGTGGTTGTAAAAGAGGAAAAATAGACCCAACATTAAAGGAGTAGTTTCAGGTAGCTCAATCACCATATTTGATGAGGTATAGTGCCCTTTCCTTCTCCTACAAGAAAAGTATAATAGGGGAATGGTCTTTGCAGGGTGCTCATGCCTATGTTTGGACATTCAATGCATGATGTTAGTGGTTGAAGGTGGAAATATGAGTTTCCCTCTCTTTTCCCTCCTATGTCTTTCCTATCTTCTATATATTGTAAAATAAGGATCATTTGTAAGTGTTAGACATTATTGTAATGTTAGTGCATCCTTCTACATGTATTGCATGTGGATTTTGAGTTGTATGCCTCTTATTTGGAAATTTTTAGGGTTATTCTTTCCTTCCTCTCTCAATTTAATGAACTATGAATCTACTTGAAGCAATAAATTACTTGTTTTGTGGTTATTATCTTCCTTAACTTGTGTTCTATTACATATCCTTGCCTTTAATTTCTTTTACAGGTATATTGTGGATGTTTTATTTTCCGCATATGGTTTAAATATATTGTGCTATATGGAAATGATGGTTTGAATGTTGTTTTGGACTATGGTACTCATGTCTGCCCTCTCCTTCTTCATTTTCTTCCCATTTTCACTCATTTAAGGGTGTCTTTCCCATTGTTCTTGGTACTATTGCCTCTCTTTATTTAGGATTTCTGTTTCACACATCTCCCTCTCACCATGGTCCCTTGGAATTTTGAAGTAGAGTTAAATAGTTACATTTCATTTCCTAGGACTAGTTTAACATTACAAATAGGTAGAGGAACCAATCTTCTCTGGAGGTATTTTTCAGTTCAAGTCCCACAACTTAGAGATAGTCCCATATTTCCTTAAATACCTAGATTTCTCACTCATTGATTCATGAAAAAAACAGTAGGTTGCATTTTTTTGAGCCCCAACATTATGTACATGAGATAAGGCTCTGGCTAGGTCTTCTTTCATTGATTTAAGTGAGAAATTCTACATAATTTCATTCATTTGGGAGGTCTTCTAAGTGAGAAAAGCATTAGTTGGGGTCACCATTATCTTTGGCCTTGTTTAGAGTTCTTTATTCACGTGCTCCTAGCTCAATTGGTACTCTTCTCTCCTTACTGCCATGATTCCTTCCTTATGATACTTCAAATGTGATGATTGTGTTGACACCAACGGTCATGCTAGGACATTAGTAACATAGGTGCCCTCGTCCACTCTAGGCACCCCTAACCTCTTTGTATCTTACTTACCTCTTTTAGAATTATTATAGCTGTTGGGAATATTATGTTCTTATGGATCGGTCTTTGAGTGGTTTCTTACTTTATTCAAACAAGGCAATCATAGAAATGACAATCCCTATGTGATCAAATTGAGAGTTTTAGCTCTAAACATCTTTTACCTTTACCTTATGTGGTATCTATAGGCTTATTATTTGAGCATTAAAGCGTCCCTATAGCTTCCTTCAAAGGGCTGTGGTATTTACTAATCCTATGGTACACATATTGTTAATTCTACTAATATTTGTTTATCAAATATGTAGTTTTGTATGTTTTTATTTTTCTTTATATGTCTCCCTATTTATTTTTCCCCAATAATTTCTAATAGTTACATCTCTTCCATTGCTTCTATATTAATTGAATGTTTATATAGTGTGACACATGTTCATTCCAATATGTTTATTATTGGTTTTTAAGTCCCCATGCAATATCAGATTCAATATTTACAAATGTCATACAAGTATGTTCCTAATTCTATATTGAGTTTATGAGAATGGGCTAATTAAATATGCCCATTCTCAACACACTCATACAAGAATAGTACAACTTATGTTCCTAATTCATTTTTATGTGTATCTGCTTTATCTCAATTAATTTTTCTCATTGATTGCCTATATAATGTAGGCATTTGGATCCCTTTCAAAAATAAAAACAATGTGATATGGGTACATGTTGTATGAAATACAGAAGAAAATATTACAGTCTATGAGAATGGACATATGCCCATTCTCATCACATGTCATGGTATACAGTATGTTCATAATTATTTTTATGTGTATCAAATTTATACCCATATTATTCTTTTATAATTCATATATGAGGGATTTTTACCTCTTTTAAAAGATTTATATCCTTCACTGAGACAATAGGTTAACTCATGGTGCATTGCCAAACAATATGTTTTGAGAGCATTAAAAAAATAAATCTTGGCACTCAAAAATACTATAGAAATATTTGCATTACAATGCAATTAGGGGATTCTAGGCATATAATTTAGTATCTAGACTTCATAAAGTTTTGCACTTTATAAAGTCTATTAGAACAATTAAAAAATAAGTTATATATACTTACACACATAGCTTTAGGTGAAGATACATATAATTTTGTGGTAATAAATGCATAAATAAAGGCTAATTCATTGAAAATAACCAAAGCATGGATTTTTGAAATGAGTTCCTTGTAAATCACAAGATCAAGCTCGCTGTAAACTTACTTAGAGCATAATTAAGGATTTTTTTTCAAATTATATTAATTACATGGTGGAAATTATTTCGTTAAATATACATTAATAAGATCCAATAGTTCCATAAGCAACACAATGTTTTATAGAATTATATTATGGAAAAATATTCCAAAGTAATATAATACTGAGCTTTTCATTTAATTATCAAATACTAGTACAACTATAAAGTTGTATAGGACCAAGGTTTGGAATAATTTTTTTTAAAAAAACCCACATCCCAGGCCAAGATGATTTCACATACAAATTTAGGATCTTTAATAGTTTTTCCAAGTCAACATTCCTTATCCTGTTCAAGTAGTTCAAGGTATGATTTAATGGTCATGTGTCCTTTATCAGGTATCTTTATGTATCCTCTTTTTTTTTTTTTTTTTTGATGTCCATGACCAGATGACTCTATCCACATTGATATCTTCTTTAGGTTCATCTGAGATGGTCCATGTTTTATTTGGCTTTAAACAATCCTGATACAATGTTGTACATTCTCCTTTCCCTTTAGGTTTCCAATATTGAACTCTCAACTTTTTATTTACATCATTTCCTTCCTGCAGAAGGAAAATATCCCCATGTACTCTCCCCATCCATATCATTTCATTATCATTTCTTAGTCGTATAAGTAGCATTTGTCCCTTAAACACATCCTTCAAGGGATTGAATTCTTGGTTAGATCTTCCATAAACAGGTCTAATGTAAATATCTAGTTGCTCACTATGTACAAGGTGTAAACTTATCCAGTTGAGCTCTCCCTTGCTTAATCATAAGGGAAATTCTTGTTTCATTTAAAATAAAATGTTTTATTGGCCAAAATATTTATTTATTAGGTTGTAGTAAGGCTGAGAAATCAAAACATATATTTACCACATTTTCTATCCATACACCAAAATTCAAAGGACCCAACCTCTCTCCATCAATTTTATGATCTTCTAGCACATGAGTTATAAAACACATGGCCATGTCATCGTCTCTGCTACAAAATTTATGTTTGAGAATGACATTGTCTGTCAAAAAATATCTTCTATCTTTAGGAATTGTATTTATGGTGCTTTCAATGTCATCACTCTCAACATCGTAATCCTCTGAACCACTAAAAATATTTTCTCTACCCAAATTTGGGGGAATGGATGAATCTGCATGCTTTGACACTTCACTCTCTTCCCAAGCAATGTAGTATCCTTTAGTCCTAACATTTTCCAAGGTTTCAAATTCATCAACTGAGAAAGACAATTTTACTCTTCCATCCAATACTATGTTAACATTGACAATAACGAATCCTCTTCCCACATACTTTATAATGTAGTGTCTTCCTACTTGGATATACTCTTCCCTCTGTAACTTTGGTTCCTTTTGAAAACAATTCCACATGATCATCCTCTACAAATACAAAAGAAATTGCTACTATAACAACATAAAATACAAAGTTTTTGAGAATCTGATGGATAATATCTTAAACCACTGCATAAAATAAATTAAAAATTATCATGTATGTACAACCAAAAGTATATTGATTACACATAGCACATGAGATGTGAACTTCTATAATTCAATAAGGTTTGGAAACAATTCAAAATTATGAACATTGTAATTAGTATTAAAATGAATTTATTTATAACACGATTTCCAAACTATGATTGAACTTGACTCAATTGAATTTAAATGATGAGAAATAAATAGAAGTTACATTTCTATTTCCTAACCGCTTCATCCAGATAGAGGTTAAATAGATGAAGTTGAATTTAAATAATGAGAAATAAATATTAAATAGAGGTTAAATAGAAGTTAATTAGAAACTTGATTGCTAACTACTTCATCCAAATATTTTCATCATATTAACATTGAATATATTACTATTCCAAGAATTCCTCATACTTCCCATATTCCCTGACTATGAGAATGGGCATCTGTCCATTTTTAAAATTCTCATTAAAAGATCTAATTGTCATTCATTCTTTATGTTTCACGTATGAGAATTTTTCTTTATTTCTATATTGATTTTATGAGAATGAGCATATGCCCATTCTCATCACAATGATAAAAATATTTGTTTGTATGAGAAATGGCATATACCCATTCTCATCACAATAATAAAACTCTTTATTTGTATGAGAATGGGCATATGCCTATTCTAACCATTCTAACTCATTGAAGCAATATTAAACTTAATCATTTTATTATCACTATAAAGGATGTGGGAATGGAGAACTGTCCATTATAAAACAAATTAAATACTACATCTATTTTTATTCTATGATTCTTATATGAGAATGGGGATATGCCCATCCAATACAAGATTAAAATGTTTGTTTGTGTGAGAATATGAAATATATGCCCATTCTGTTTATGTGTGAATGAGAATGGACATATGCCTATTTCTTCTATGATTCTTATATTATGAGAATGGACATATATCCAAAAAAATTCAATACAAGATAAATTCTGTTTGTCTTCTATGAAAATGGACATATGCCTTTCTGTCTATGTGTATTTTTATTCTATGATTCTTAACAATATGAGAATGGGCATATGCCCATTCAATACAAAATAAAAATGTTTACTTGTATGAGAATGGACATATGCCCATTATGTCTATTTGTATTGTGTCATTTTGACCATGGCATAGTGAGACCATTAATTTGTAAATAAATTTTTTTCCACCATTTATTTATTAATTGAAGGCACATGTTTGTCAAACACGTCTTCAACTACCCGTTGGAGAGAAATTAGTGAAATTAAAGGAAATTAATTCACACCACTTTGTGACACTATAGAGAGATTGACGGTGGTTACTGTTTTCAATGATGGGAGAAGTTTTGGGAATTGCAAGGTTCACTGCAGGTCGGCGAAGCTATCTCTTTCTTGTAGTTCCTTTCTGCTTGCTTTTTCATCCATTTTTTTCATTTTTTATCCGTCCTTCCGCTTTGGGATGCATGTATTTCGTTAGAACATTTTTTCCTATGAAGCAAAATATTTGAAGAATATTTCTAAGATATTGTTTGTTCTCTCCATTAAATTTTTGTTGACCCTTTTCCGCTTTGGGATCCCTATGTTT
This sequence comes from Taxus chinensis, assembly GCA_019776745.2. NCBI lineage: Eukaryota > Viridiplantae > Streptophyta > Pinopsida > Cupressales > Taxaceae > Taxus > Taxus chinensis. The sequence continues at coordinate 11,402,183 of CM034148.1, forward strand.
CGTAAGATGATTTCAGCTTGTGAAGCATAAGATTTGAAGAAGATTTCAGACATGAATTATTCTAACTCTTCTCTATTGAATTATTATGAGATAAAGAATGGGCAGATGCCCATTGTCATATAGGAATCATATATTATGATTAATATCTAGATAAAATTTAATTTGTTTTAGAATGAACAATTTCCCATTATCATATAGGAATCATATAAGAAAAATAGATCACATTTACTTTGTTTTTGAATGGGCAGTTCCCCATAATCAAAACCTTCATACATCTCAAAATTATTATGTTCCATCTTGTATCAAATGAACAGCTACCCAATCCCATATAGGAATCATAAAAGAATAATATAGATAAAATCTAATTCGTTTTAAAATGGAAAGTTGCCCATTCTCACAACCTTCATATAGTTTTTTAATTGATTAAGTTAAAGGATGTGAGAATGGGAATATTATTTATAAATCAATATTGAGTTCAATCATTAAATTAAAAAATCTATAAAGATTGTGAGAATCATTGTATACCTCCAATTCAATACAAGACCTAAATTTTTGCTTGTTCGAGAATCGGCATATGCCCATTCTCGAGGATATTTAGTATTAAAAGTTGTACCAAATTATTATAGATGTAAATAACCTAAAACATGGCTATGATATTGTTTAAAATATATATTTGTTCTTGACTATGACATAACGAGACCACCATGTAAATATATTTTTTACCATTATTCCCATTATCATTGTCATTTATTTTTGTGCACAAATTCCTTAAATTACCATACAATTAATAGAGCTATTCACCTTTTGTATAGAATGAGATTATGTCATTTATTTTTTGTATAGTTTTTTATGTAAATCATCCTATTACCATGGACATTTTTTCATAGTTATCTACTAGTGAAAAACCTATCTCTATTATATGCTAAAACAGTTAATGTATATATTCAGTTGAACCCATAAAGAAAGATCCCTATATTCAGACATAATACCAAACATAACATCCAACACTTAAGCAATTTCCAAATAACAATCTAAATTCTCCGTTGGTAAATCCAACACCTACCTTATATGAGGTTTCTGTGAGAAATGTTTCCGCAAATTAACATTTAGTATTCCCACACATACCTAGTAAATAATTTGCAATGACACTGCATATTCAAGCCTTATTTACAAGTTTTAACAATTTTATAAGTAATGTCCTTAAAAGCAATAGTAAACTTAAATACAATACAAGTTATATTGAAATTAATTTTTTTGCCCATTCTCACAGCCTTTGTAGAGATATTAAAAATGATTAAGTTTAATATTGCTTGTACAAACAAACTACCCATTGAATACACGACCAAAATGTTAAGCTTGTTTGATTGAGAGTTGGAATATACCCATTCTAAACATTCTAATACAAGCAATATAATTTGAACTTAATCCAGGTCACTACCTGACATAGAGGTGATATTATTGGAAGTGTATTTTAAATGCAAATAACCTAAAACATGGCTATGAAATTTTTTTATAATTTATATTTGTTTGTGACGATGACATAGTGAGACCACCATGCAAATGTATTGTTGACCATCGTTTATTTATTAATTGAAGGTAATTGTTTAAAACACCTTTTCAACCACTCTTTAGAGGGAAAATTGGAGATATTAATGGCATTTAATCCACGTCACAATGTAGCACAATGTAGATATTAATGGAAGTTAATGTTCTCGAGGATGGTAGAGTTCTTGGGAATTTGAAGCTTTACCATGAAGTTATTGCATGCGACCTATTTGTTTGATTATTGTCTTTACGTTTCACTTTTTAATACCTCTATAAAGGCTGTGAGAATGGGAAACTGACCATTAAAAAATAAATTTTATTTTACATTTGTTATTCTTTTCTGATTCCTATATGAGAACGGGCATTTTCTCATTTTGTTAGACCGTTTCGTCTTGTGAAGCACAAAATTTGAAGAAAATTTCTTAGTTATTGCTTGATCTCTCTGCTTTTTTGTTCATCCTTTCTACTTTGGGATCCTCTATTTCATTAGACCACTTCCTTCCACTTTGAGAAGCACTAATATGTCCACATGCATGAATGTTAATAATACTTCTATGTTGATTTATTCTAAGATGAAGAATATCATATGGTTTTCTTTCCCTTGCATGGTGGAGAATTTCCCATTGTGCAACATTTTATTTTTATCTCTAATGTTATTCTACGATTCCTATATGAGAATGGACATATGCCCACTCTAACATAGAACTCATAGCATAATAATAGAGAAAAAAAATATTTCATAGTTTTAGAATGTAGTAAATTGTATACCTATTCTTCTATGATCCCTATATGAGAATGGGCATATGCCTATTCTATATTCCCATTCTCACATAAGGATCATAGAAAAATAATAGAAAATTAAATTCCATATATAGCGATTCTTCTGATTTATTTGGAGATGAAGAATATCATCTGTTTATTTTCCCTTACATGGTAGTGAACTAGACATTGTACAACAAAGTAAATTTTATCTCTATTCTTCCATGATTCATATATGAGAAAGGGATTATGCCCATCCACATATAGGAAGAAATATCAAAGTAAATAATTTTGAGAGCTATATAAAGGCTGTGATAATGGGGAATTGTCCATTCCGAAACAAATTAAATTTTATCTCTATTAATTCATGTGATGATGTATGACCATTGTTTATGTAAAATATTGACTGTTGAAATGGTCTTATTTAATGTTGTCATTTGAATCATTGTTAGATGCTACTATTACCTTGTTTTCTATATTGATTATTGTGATGATGAATGAATTTTGTTTCTAACTTATCAGATTTGTAGTTGTCTATATGATTATAAAATTAGATAGTAAAAGTTGTTTTCCAACAGATATTGTGTAGTTACCTTGTTTATTGATAATATGAACTATGTAGATATAAAGGATAGTTAACCATTTTGTAGTATTCATTTAATAATAGTTCAACATGATTACGAGTTAAAAATTCATGCTAGTTCATCGAGCTGTCATACATATAGTTTATTCTTTTCGTATGGTATGCAGGAATTAGAGTAAGTGATACGTTGGATTTTATCCACCTACAACGGCAACAAAATTGGGTAAGTTCCCATGTTAAACAAAGTAAACGATATTTTTATTCTTTTTATTATACCTATTCACATATATCCATGAACAATAATGGACTTTCTCTTATGATTCGTATTAAAGAGAATAAGCATATGTCCATTCTTCATATACTAACATTATCTCTATAATTTTGTTTATGGTACTTTCATTTATCTCTAGTATGAACAGTAATTGACATTTTTTTAATGATTCCCTTATGAGAATAGGAAAATGACCATTTTAAATAAATATTAAAGATAACATGCATATGCCCATTCTACATATTCTAATATTAGTGATATTAAACTTAATCTTTGTGATATAAATATAACGGCTATGAGAATTGGATTATGACTATTCAATACAAGACAAAAAATTTCAACTTTCCACTCTTTAATACGTATTTAATGGCTATGAGAGGGCATCTACCCACTTAATACAAGACAAAACAAACAAGTCTTTTATGAATCTTATTATGAGAATATGCAGAATAAAAATGTGATGTTGATTCAATACAATATGAAACAATTTTGTTTGCATGAGAATGGGCATGTGCCCATTCTAAACATTCTCATACAAGCAATATTGATTTCATGAGAGTGGGCATGTGCACATTCATCAATACTTAGTCATTTGAATACTAATTTAAAATATGTGAGCATATCTAATCCATACTCTTCTTGTATGATTCCTATCTGCCCAAAAAACTGTTTTATGATTCCTATATGAGAATAGGCATATTCCTATATGATAATGGACATCTTCCCATTCGATATAAGACAATGTAAATATGGTCAATCAATTTTATACCTATTTAAAATTTGTGAGCATGTATAATGCATACTCTTATTTTCTAATTCCTATCTGCCCAAACAAGTCTTTCTATGAAGAATAATGGACTTGCACTTATGGTTCTTATTAAAGAGAATAAGCATTTCCCATTTTACATATTCTAATATTAGTGATATTAAACTTAATCTTTGTGATACCTCTACAACGACTGTGAGAATGGGAATATGACTATTTAATACAAGACCAAAATTCTCAACTGCCCACTCTTTAATACGTATTTAACAACTGTGAAGGGGCATCTGTCCATTTAATATCAGACAAAACATATTTTTTTGTTTTAAAATGTTCATATGCCCATTCAAAACAATGATTCCATATACAAGACAAAACATATTTTTTTGTATTTGAATGGGCATATGCCCATTCGAAACAATGATACTAGTATATGTATTATACTTCTACTATTCCTATCTGCCTAAGCAATTCTTCTATGATTTCTAAATGAGACGGGGCATTGTTGGTTGAATATTTTGTCAAGACGAAATATGAGGTTCAACCACAGTACATGGGATTGAATCCCTCCTCAAAGACAGGTGAGGCTACCTGTTTATTACTAATCTAAAACACAATAGAAATAATGCGTACAATATTCACACTAATCTAACCATTGGGGTTGGGATAGAATCCCAAAATCCATATCCACACTATGTGAAGATGTTGTTTTTATAAATGGAATGGGTCGAAATTATTATTATGGAAGAAACACAATGGAAAGGAAATGAGAGGAATGTATTTTATTTCGAGTAAACACAGAGCACGAAATAATCATACGAGCTTTAGATAACAAATGTAATGTTTGAAACGATTAGAATCATCAAGATGTTAAAAAAAAAATAGCTTAAGATTATGAACATAGGAACAATATCTTAACAAAGATACATCTCACAACACAAAGTTTGAAAAATATCATCAGCTTCTATTCCTCAAATGATTAAAAGAAAACACAAAGTTTTTCTTCTTCACAATAGTTCTCAATATTCCAAAAATATCAACCCCTTGGAATGTACGTACATCCCTTATTTATAATAAAAAGAGTTGAGAGAAAATAGGGAAAACCCTATAAAACAGTGTTCTAATAAGATTCCTATTTCACTTGACCCTCACATAGGAGACCAAGTCAAAACTTACTTCCTATGTGACAAAACAGAAATGAAAAAGACATGTCAATTTCAAGATTGAAATGACATGTTGCATTGTGACTTAGTCTGAATCATCATCTTTCTCTTCTTCATCTTTCCCTTCTTCCAGTAAAGCCTGTTTGTTCCGAAATTCTTGGAATTTCTGGATTATACCTTGCATCTCATTTTCATCAGGTGCAGTAGAATGATCACTCAGGACTTCACATGTTTCATGAGTGTCACTGACATTTTCGGGAAGCTTTCTCAATATTTTGTTGAGTTTTCTCAGGGTTTCCAAAGAATGTTCAATCTTTACAAACCTGTCAATGATTTCAATGTCAAATCCATGAGTTGGTTCATGCTGAATTGATTCTTGGATTTGTTTGAAAAGACCCTCAACTAGTAGGATAACTGAGTCTCCACCTGACACTTTTACACAGATTTTGATCAGTTCCTCTTCCAAGTCACTCTTGCCATCAATCAATTGATCTCTTAATTCTCTCAATTTTCCACAAGCTTCGTTGAGAATCTTTATTCTGAATCTGATGGACTTGGTCAGCTGGAAGTGCTCATCTGCATGTGGGATGATGCCCTCTTCGACCAAGATGTGTGAGGGGATTTGCTTCAGCACTTGGAGAGCTTCGAAAGTCAACTCCAGGTGTCTGACCTCTTGAGATAAATCATCATCCACATTTTCCCCATCATTCTGTATATTCCCAAAAGATCGATAGACTTCCACAGTGTCTTGGATTACTTCTTTCCCCTGTAGGAGCAGCCTTTGGGTCCATTCATCGACCACTCTCCCTTTTTCATTAATCTTCTCAATTATGAGCACCGATGAGAAATTGAACCCAACAGGGACAGAGGAAGATGGTATGGATTCAAGGGGTTTTGAGAGCTTAAGTAATACTTCAGTTAACTGCTCCACCTTTTCTTTAAGCTCATCCCTGTTGTCCTTTGTTTCCTTCAATTTCTGGCATAGCACGTTCATAACATCTCGTGCATCTTGTTGTGCTCCTTCTGCCATCACCTCTCCTAGAGAAACCCTAGTTATCTGATAATCAGAGTCTACTATGTCCTCTTTGGTCTTGTTCATCACGGGAGTGGCTATCTCCGTAAACTTATGTCCCGTAGGATCCACTAAAACCCTCGAAACTAGTTTGGATTTTTTGGCTGACTTAGCAGTAGGAGCCTTAAGTGCACTAAAATCAAAGGCTGGTATGGGTACAACCACCTTCCTTTTCCTTGGAGTTTTCTCAAGTAGCCATTGAGGCATACCAGAAGGAGTATTCACTGCTGTAGAAGTTGGTATCATACTTTCAGGTGGAGTGGGATTCACTGGTGGAGTGGGAACAGTTATCAGTGTGGTAGTAGATTCGGTGAAAAGAGGCGTAGGAGGGGGCATATCTGTAGTTGCTTTGGTCCCAACAGAGAGGGGTGAGATTCCGAAGAAAATGGTGGCCATGACCGATGAAGTGGATGGGGAAAGAGGAGGTAGAAGTGGTTGTGAAGTAGGAAGCGCAGATCCTGACGCCAAAGCCTGGGATTAGAGAGATAAAGTTACTTCTATTGGGCAGTCAGCAAATGGGGAAACTAGGGGTTGACTCACCTCTCCTTCCAGAGAAATTTCTCCTATTTCTGGTGTTGTTGGTGATTCTGGCATGTTCACCGTTTCCACTGGAGTAGCAGTTGAAGGGGTTTCTTCTTCTCTTCTCTTCTTGACAAATTTGACCTTTATAGGTCCCTTGGAAGAGCTTTTGTCCTTTTCCTTTTTGGAGGGCCCCGCCTCTACAACAACCAACTTTGAAAAACTATCTTCTTTGAAACTCATCCCCCAAGAGGTGAGCCATGCCTTGGTGCGTGTGAGAATTGGGGCCGATCTATCTGTAATAGAGGATTTTTCATCGATAGACCAATCAATAGGTGGGAAAACATATTGATATTCATTCAATCCATCATAAGAAGGATCCAGAATGCTTTCATTATCGCTAGTACCCTCTGGTATGTCAACGAGCTCGAGTGTCTAAATCTCTGCAAGTGTCAACCTACTATGATCTTTTCTTCAGACAGCAACCTCATCACGTAAATCAATCCAGATGTCTTCTATGCTTGGTATGTGTGGGTGCAGAGTTCCATATGACTTAAGGACTCCTAAAAATTCGAACCCATCTCTGTGCTTCATATGCTTTTTCAACTTATCTTGAAGCTCATGTACAAATTTCTTGGCTTTCACCACCATTGAACAAGTATACCTTCCAATAGAAATTGGGAAAGACATAACGGCCTTGTGTTTACTCTGTTGGAATTTGTGAAAATCCAACAATTGCCTAACCAAATCCATCAAGATTAGTTTGTCTCCTGGATATCTGGGCAAACGGAAAGGATCACCCGAGTACATGACCACTCGGAGGTATGTGAACTTCTTGAATTGTAAGAAGACACAACCCCATTTTGAAACTTCAGCCCATGCCTCATCAGAGACTCTTGTTTTCCTCAATTCGAGGTTTAACCTGTAGATGTTCTCGTAAAAGAAGGCATCATTTACCCTTCTGAATTGGTCTTCAGACCCTTTTCTTGTTAACTGAGGAAAATACCGATAAACATGTTCCACTGTCTTGTTTCCCTTTGTGTCCAATCCAAAATAATTCCTCATGTCGGCTGCTACATAGGTGACATATGAGGACATATAAAACTTCCCAGTAGAAAAGACTGTTGTCATCTAAGAATCTATCTCGTTACTGATAAGGGTTCCCCAATCAATCCCCGGTTGATTATTCTTGATAATGATCATGAATTAGTACATTCATCCTTGGAAAACATTTGATTCAGTGAAACCAAAAACCCGACTCAACAAAGTAATGATATCATTGATTTCCTAAATGAAATCACTTCTAGGAACAAGTCTTGGGAACCTGGAAATAGCCGGCTTGGCTTTGAATAGGAACTTCTTATTTACATGATTGATACAATCCTCCTGATCATTGTCTCAATATTTTTGGGCTGACTTGAGATCTACATCTCCATGCTCCTCAAAGTTAGGCAGCTTGAGAAGGTCATCGAAGTAAGCTCCGTCTAACTTGATTATGACCTCTCCCGCCTGATTTTTCACAGAATGAGAAGTGGAGTCGTAATTTGAAGCACAGGCTAAGATGAACTCGGGGCACTAAGTGGACATGGGGAAACCTGCTGCAAGAGGTAGACCACTGCCAACTATTGATTTCATCCATGGAGTTTGGGAAGAACTCTTGACTCTATTCCAAAAATCTTCCATATCTATGTTTCTGAGTTCTATATCCCGGATGTCGTAATTACAATCAATGTAGGAAGGAGACTCCACCTTCCTAAATTTGTACTTCATCCTCCCTGATTTTTCAGTCTTATCTTGTGATGAACCAGGATCCGACATGAGGAATTTCAAAGGGGGAATGAATTGATTGCTTATGATTTTTAGACACCTCGGGCTTGAGGACCTACTCAGCAATCTCAGAGGCCCAAAACAATAGAGAGTATCGGAGATCAGAGGGTGTCGGAAGGTTCAAAAAACCCGCAACACTGGAGATGTCGGAAGGTTCAGAAAACCCGCAACACTGGAGATTTTGGAAGGTTCAGAAAACCCGCAACACTAGAGATGTCGGAAGGTTCGGAAAACCCGCAGCACTGGAGATGTCGGAAGGTTTGGAAAACCCACAACACTGGAGATGTCAGAAGGTTCAGAAAGCCCGCAACACTAGAGATGTCGGAAAGTTTGAAATGTCTGACACCTTAGATTTCTCGAAACACTGTGGGTTTTGGAAGCTGCAGAACAACCTACAAAACCCGAAAAGAGGGAATCAGGTTGTGGTTAAGTCAAGACATGCAAATTCCTCTCCACTGTTATGAATCAACGGTATATTCCAAGGAATAAACTAATATTTTCAAAGGGGGAAACCTAAAACGCAAACCTGATTGGAAAACAACCCAAAAAATGAAAATGTAAACAAAAACCAAAAACCCTAACCAAAAGAAAGAGGGATTTTAGGAAGCTCATTACAAAATCCTTCCACAAACATCACAAACAAATAACAAAGGAAAATACCTTCAATTAGATCGAAAAATGATCAAAAACGAGCAACGCAATCGAGCACAAAGGTGAGTCGAGTTTTGAGGTCGAAGGCGCATGCACGAAAATCCACGAGGTAAAAAGTACATATGGTAAAAATGACGTGGAAATCTGAGTATTTAGAAGAAATTTCGTATTTAATACACTTCAGTTGACACGTGTGTCAACTACCTGACAACTCGGCATTAATGCCATGCCAACATGCTTGGGACACCCGGAAACCCGACACAAAGGATTTCATATTAATTCAAGTTTTTGGTTGCGGGAAACAAGCGACATGAAGCATGATGCTTAACCCAAAACAAAGGCGAGTCAGGCTTCGGGAATCGGAAGACATGTGACATGAAGCATGTTTTGACGAAGGCACGTTCCGATGCTCTGAAGACCCGAAAACCCGAAATGAAGGAGTAAATCAGGCTTCGGGGATCGGAAGACATGCGACATGAAGCATGTTTTGACAAAGGCATGTTCTGATGCTCTGAAGACCCGCAAACCTAAAACACTTACTTGATGCGGGTTTCGGGCTTCGGGGAACATACGACATGAAGCATCCAAAACTCATGTTGTCTTGCTTCAAAAACCTGAAAACCTGATTATCTCTTTGAAAGGGCATTCTTAGGAAACCAGCTCAAAAAATTCTTAGGGTTATCACTAAAATTTTGGCGTAAACACAAAAATGAGATAACAGGCATCACCCAATGCTCAATGAATTTCATAACTCAACTAGTATCTACATTCTAATTTTTTGATAATGTGAATTATAATAGGGCATATGCCCAGTCTAAACATTATAATACAAGCAAGATTTTTATTTTGGAGAATGAGTATGTGCACAATGAACGTGAATTGAAACATTTGTGTTTTATGAGTATGGTCATATACCCATTCTAAACATTTTAATACAAGTAATATTGATTTTATGAGAATGGTCATGTTCACATTCATAAATACATAGTCATTTTAATACTTATTTAAAAGTTGTGAGCAAATTGTTAGGTTTGTGGAGCCTATTTTCATGTGTGAAAGTGTTGAAGACTGTACATTAAGAGTAATGTACACTTTTCATGTATCCTTGCCGGGGTTCAAGGTCGGGCCGGGCCCTGAGTGGGGGTTTGGGGGCGTAGCCCCTAAAATTTTTTTTTTAGGCGTAAATTTTTTTGGCCTCGAAAAATGCACCCGACATATCGGGAAACGTGCTCTTCTCATATGGGTGAGTTTTTTGACTCATAGGTTTTATGGGACGGGTTTTGCCCATGGTTTTGATACCCACGGTTTTGTAAAACTGCTTAAGTAATTATCTATTTATATGGTCTTATGCATATGATAGATGTACAAGCAAATGTATTGCAGATGTGTTTTGAATTCGGGTGTGAATTCTGTAGAGTTTGTTGAGCATAGCTCCAAACAGATATGGGTATTGTATTGAGAGAGTTGTGGCTTGTAATAAAATCTGAGCAAGTGATTCTTGGTGGACGTAGCCCAAATTGGGTGAACCACGTTAAATACTATCTCTTTGTGTTGTGTTATTTTATTCTGCAATTTTATTTGAGATCTGTAATAATTTCTACATATTAGTTTCTACTGTTGTGATTCTGTGAGGGATTATTCTGCATATTTTATCCCTTATTTCCTAACAATTGGTATCAGAGCCTGGTTTGGTTTGCTAAAGTGTTGAATTGTAGGGAAATTTTTTAGCTTGAGTGGGAGCTATGGCAGATGAAGGAAGATCTAGGGTTGATAAATTCAATGGGTAGAATTTCAGTCTTTGGAAGATGCAGATGGAAGATTACCTTTATCAGAAGGATATTTATACTCCATTTTCTGAGAAGGTGAACAAACCCTCGAGTATAACAGATGCGGAATGGGATTTGCTGGATAGGAAGGCACTTGGGACAATCCAGTTGTGTCTTGCATCTTCGATATTATTTAATGTTTCAAAGGAAAAGACTACAAAAGATCTAATGGATGCATTAGGGAAGTTGTATGAAAAACCCTCTGCCTCTAATAAGATATTTTTAATGAAAAAGTTGTTTAATATGAAGATGTCTGAGAATAGTTCAATAGCAGATCATTTAAATGATTTCAATACGGTTGTGAATATGCTAGCTTCGGTTACAATAGAATTTGATGAAGAAGTTAGGGCTTTATTAATTTTGTGCTCTTTACCTGAGAGTTGGAATAGCCTGGTAATGGCGGTAAGTAACTTGGTTCTACCTAACTCTAAGTTGAAGTTTGAGGATGTTGTAGGGGTGATTCTAAGCATGGAAATGTGAAGAAAAATCTCTGGGGAATCTTCTACTTTAGGGAATGCTTTGACAGTGGAAACTAGAGGGAGACAGAAGAATAGAGGAAACCGTGGAAAATCAAAAGATCGGGCAAGGTCAAAATCCAAGAACAAGATTGTATGTTGGAATTGTGGAAAGCCTGGGCATGCAAAGGACTGTTGGGAGCTTCAGGATAAGAAGAAACAACAGGAAGAAAACAAGGAGGCAAATGTGGCAACGGCTAATGTATGCCAGGATGTTTTGATTCTTTCTTTGCACAATATTACTAAATCTTGGGTTTTAGATTCAGGGGCTTCTTTCCATGCTTCTCCACATAGGCATTATTTTGTTGATTATGTTCAAGGAGATTTTGGGCATGTTTTTCTTGGTGATGATGAGCCTTGCAACATAGTTGGAAAAGGTTCTATTCAGGTTAAGATGCAGAATGGGAATACTTGGCTATTGAAGGATGTCATACATGTGCCTACATTAAGATGAAATTTGATATCGGCAGGGTAGTTGGGAAGTGATTGTTGTACTATGATATTTACAGTGGACTCTTGGAAGGTTACCAAGGATGCTCTTGTGGTGGCAAGAGGTAAGAAGGTTGGAACCTTGTATTTAACCACTTATAGCACTAATGTTTGTAATCTTGTGGCTTCAGAAGTAGATACAACATTGTGGCACTATAGGTTCGGTCATATGAGCCATAAGGGCATGGAGATCATAAAGAAGGATTTGCTCGGATATACAGAAATAGGTTTGGAGTTCTGTAAGGACTGCATATATGGGAAACAAAAGCGAGTAAGGTTTCTCAAGGTTGGACCTACAAAGAAAGAGAGTAAGTTAGAGCTGGTGCATTCTGATGTGTGGGGGCCAGCTCAAGTATCATCTCTTGGGGGTTCAAGTTATTATGTTACTTTTATTGATGATGCAACAAGGAAAGTTTGGGTTTATTGTATTAGAAACAAATTTGATGTATTTGACACTTTTGTTAAATGGAAAGCCTTGGTAGAGAATGAAACATGTCTTAAGCTAAAATGTCTTAGGTCAGATAATGGAGGGGAGTATTGCAGCAATGAATTTAATGATTATTGTTCTAAGAATGGAATCCGCAGGCAAAAGACGGTTCTAGGAACTCCGTAGCAGAATGGGGTATCGGAAAGGATGAACAGAACAATAATGAAACGTGCTAGGAGCATGAGGTTACATGCAGGACTGTCTCTTTCTTTTTGGGCAGAAGCAGTGAGCACAGCTGTGTACTTGATAAACAGAGGACCCTTAAGTGCCTTGGATGGAGGCATACCTGAGGAGGCATGGTATGGTAAGAAAGTTGATTATTCATTTCTTAGAGTCTTTGGATGTGAGGTGTTTGTTCATATACACAAGGATGATAGGACCAAGCTAGAGGCTAAATCAGAAAAATGTACTTTCATTGGTTATGGTGGTGATGACTTTGAATTTAAATGTTGGAGTATTAATGACAAGATAATCATTTGGTCTAGGGATGTGGTCTTTAATGAGAAAGTCATGTATAAGCAGCAGTTGCAGGAAAACAGGGAAGAATCCAAGAAAGAATTTGCAGCAGTAGAGGATCTTCCAGATGGGAAAGTGACACATGAATCAGTTCAGGAACCCCTTCAACAGGAACCCCAAACTCCTATATTAAGGAGGTATTTTAGGGTAAGAAGATAACTTGAACATTTTTCTCCTTCTCTTTATTATTTATTACTCACTAACAGTGGAGAGCCAGAGAGCTTTGATGAAGAAATGCAGGTAGATGCCAGGAAGAAGTGGGAGCAAGCCATGGATGAGGAGCATCAGGCTCTCATGGAGAACCAAACATGGGATTTGGTAAAGCTACCCGAAGGAACAAGAGCATTGCAGAACAAGTGGGTGTACAGAGTTAAATATGAAGAAGGAGGAAAGAAAAGATATAAGGCCCAGTTGGTGGTCAAGGGGTTTGCACAGAAACAAGGTATAGATTTTGATGAGATATTTTCTCCTCTAGTAAAAATGACTTCTATTAGAACTGTTCTAGGAATAGTTGCAACAGAAGACTTACACTTAGAACAACTTGATGTAAAGACTGCATTTCTCCATGGTGATTTGGAGGAGGAACTATATATGCAGCAACCAGAGGGATATGAGGTCAAAGGTAAAGAGGAGATGGTGTGCAAACTGAAGAAGAGCTTGTATGGCCTAAAACAAGCTCCACGTCAATGGTATAAGAAATTTGATAGCTTCATGATGGAGCAAGGTTATATTAGATGTCATTCTGACCATTGCATGTATACAAAGAAATTTGAGGATGGTATTTATATTATCCTTTGTCTGTATGTGGATGACATGTTGGTTACAGGTAAAAACATGCAAGAAATAAAAGTACTCAAGAAGCAGCTAAGTGAATCCTTTGCTATGAAGGATTTGGGTGCAGCCAAACAAATCCTTGGTATGAGGATATCTCGGGATAGGAAGGAACGAAATCTGACTTTATCTCAGGAAGAGTACATTAAGAAGCTCTTGGAGAGGTTTAATATGCAGGATGCTAAACCGGTTGGGACTCCTTTGGCAGGCCATTTCAAGTTATCAAAGGAGAAGTGTCCCAAGATAGAGCAGGAGAGGAACCAAATGTCCAAGGTACCTTACTCATCAGCAGTTGGTAGTTTAATGTATGCTATGGTGTGCACTAGGCCTGATATTGCCCATACAGTGGGAGTTGTGAGTAGATTTATGAGTGATCCAGGTAAAGAGCATTGGCAAGCAGTAAAGTGGATCCTTCAGTATTTGAGAGGGACCATGGGGACATTTTTGTGCTACAGTGGATCAAAAACCACTTTACATGGTTATGTAGATTCAGACATGGCTGGAGATGTAGATAGCAGGAGGAGCATGATAGGTTATATTTACATTGTAGGTGGGACAGCAGTGAGCTAGATTTCATGACTACAGAAGCTGGTGGATTTTTTAACCACGGCGGCTGAGTATGTTGCTACCACAGAGGCAAGCAAAGAGATGATTTGGTTACAAAAATTGCTTTAGGAGTTGAGGCATAAGCAGGAGGAATATAAGCTACATAGTGATAGTCAGATTCCTATACACCTAGCTAAGAACTCTGCTTTCCACTCTCGGACAAAACATATAGAGTTAAGGTATCATTTCATCAGGACAGCTTTGGAGGAAGAGAAGTTGAAGTTGGAGAAGATTCATACCAGTCAGAATCCTACAGACATGATGACCAAGGTGGTCACAAGGGAAAAACTGAAGTTGTGTTTAGCTTTGGTTGGTCTTCACAGAAATTAGTGAAGGGTTGAGAAGTTTGCTCAGAGGAAAACTAGTCTCCAAGTGGGAGATTGTTAGGTTGTGGAGCCTGTGTTCATGTGTGAAAGTGTTGAAGACTGTACATTAAGAGTACTGTACACTTTTCATGTATCCTTGCCAGGGTTTGGGGCCGAGCCGGTAGCAGGGGTTCGGGGGTGCAGCCCTCGAAAAAAAATAATTTAGGCGTAAATTTTTTTGGCCTCGAAAAATGCACCCGACATATCGGGAAACGTGCTCTTCTCATATGGGTGAGTTTTTTGACCCATAGGTTTATGGGACGGGTTTTTCCCATGGTTTTGATACCCATGGTTTTGTAAAACTACTTAAGCAGTTATCTATTTATATGGTCTTATGCATATGATAGATGTACAAGCAAATGTATTGCAGATGTGTTTTGAATTCGGGTGTGAATTTTGTAGAGTTTGTTGAGCATAGCTCCAAACGGATCTGTGTATTGTATTGAGAGAGCGGTGACTTGTAATAAAATCTGAGCAAGTGATTCTTGGTGGACGTAGCCCAAATTGGGTGAACCACGTTAAATACTATCTCTTTGTGTTGTGTTATTTTATTCTGTAATTTTATTTGAGATCTGTAATAATTTCTGCATATTAGTTTCTACTGTTGCAATTCTGTGAGGGATTATTCCACATATTTTATCCCTTATTTCCTAACATAAATTTTATGAATACTCTCCTTAGACGATTCCTATCTGTCCAAGCAAGTCTTTTATGAATCCTATATGAGAATAGGTAGATTAAAAATGTGATGCCCATTCAATACAAGATGAAACAATTTTGTTTGCATGAGAATGGCCATATTCCCATTCTAAAAAATGTAATACAAGCAATACTGATTTTATGAGATTGATTCTTTTATTCCTATTTATATCTATTTAAAAATTGTGAGACTATTTAGTCCATAATCTTCTTATTCTTATTATATTATTCCCATCTACCCAAACAATTCTTCAATGATTCCTGAATGAGAAGGGGCATCTGTCCATTCACTACAAGACAATGCAAAAAAGATCCATCAATTTCATAACTCTTTTAGTAAGATGTGAGAATGGGTGCCCATTCTAAAACAAATCAAATTTGATTATTCCTATCATAAATGGCATATGCCCATTCTAAACTTTATAATACAAGTAATATTTATTTTTTTGAAAATGGGCATGTGCACAATTGTGATTGAAACATATTTATTTTATGAGAATGGGCATGCGCCCATTCTAAACATTCTCATATGAGATTAGGTAGATTAAAAATGCAATGCCCTTCTTCAAAAACATCATGGTTAAAAGAATAACCATATGAATCAATGGGGGTTGGGTTATATGCATAATCATCATGATAGGGATCATAGAACCGATTTGGAGGAATATTTTGTGAACATTGGGATGGACGGAACTAGTGTTGTTGCTATAAATGAGAGTTCTAAGAAGGAAAAAAAGTCATGATTGCACAACTTCATGAAAGAGGAAAATGGAAAGATGGAAAGGGATGAAATAATGAAGGGAAGGGTCTGCAAATAAGATAATGGGTTCGTTGGAATAGAGGAGTCACTAGATGTGCTTGAAAATGCCTCTAAATGCTAAAATCTCGCAAACAAGACATCCAATTGATGAAATGAAGATGTAAAGCTCTTCAAATTGGGTCCTACCGGGTGTACCAAAAACTGTTGGAGCTCAAAATTGCACATTTCTCAAGTCAGAGACGACCCAGGATTTTGAGGCAACATGGGTTTGTCTCCAAGTTGTGGTACCTAGCGAACCGAGACAGGGCTCTAAAGAAGACTGATTCCTCTACCTATTCCTAATGCTAAAGCTACCCCTACATCAAAAAGAAAATATAATTAATCATAATCTAAACATTCCAAAGGACCAACGTTAGAAGGAGATACACTAAAAGAGAAGTCCTAAGCTAAAAGGGGCAGTGATAACACCAGAAAAAAGGGTTGAGCTCTCTCCATGAGGGGAAGAAAAGGGGAAACACATGGTAGAGAAGGAAAATGAACATGCCAAAAATCAAGAACCATGTAGACTCAACTCACCCATGCATTGACAACACAAGAAAAAATGGAACTTGCAAGCAAGAAATACACACAACATGCCAAAAAATAAACCGAGAGCCAAGAATGCAAATAAAACGAGCCAGGATAGACAGACGTGCCTCAAAACATATTTTATTTCTTATAGATATATGAAAAAATTCATTACAATCATGGCAGAAAGCGTGAATACATTGCAAAGACCAGATTCAAGTTTTGGAACTCATGGGAAGTCGGCCACCATTTTGGCACTGTGTCATTACAACAAAGAATGCTCTCTTTGAAATAAAATTCAATTTACAATATATAGAAGAGTGGAGGAAAAGAGAGGGAAACTCGGATTCAAAATTTCAACCACCAAAAAAAAGTAATAAATGCCTACAAATCTTCCTTCAATGCTATCAGATGCTCCTCCCCATGTCTATTTTAGCTTGTAGAAAAAGGAAGGAGACCAAATCTGAAGAAATTTGGGTGGTTGGGCTGACTAGATGTGTACATTAATGGCCGAACTGTTTTTACTCTTTTCTCCCACCAAATTTCATCAATTTATGAATAAAATGATGCCAAATTGAAGGGCTCAAGGAGACCTTTCCAACGAGACTGATTTTGCGTGATTTGAATTTATAAAGAAAAAGATATGGCCATTTTAAAATGTACATGTCGTGATGAACAATAAAGTGACACGTGGCAACATTTGATTGGCTTCGGAAATTTCCTTTGTCTACATATGCATTTCTTTTCCTTTGCCATGTGTTCACCTTTCATTAGTTGCGGAGTCAGGCCTTTGACTATAGCCTTGCATACTGCCCTTGTGGAACCCTTTGAAATCCAACTCATTCTGCAGACTTTACGTCCGCACGAGCCAATGTGCTGGAATGGTGACGTGTGTCCACCGTCAACCATTGATCTTGTGCCACATGGTGCCTTCTGTTTGCGTCATGTGTTCTTCTTGCCCTGCGCTGGAATGATGATGCATGTCCACCATTGGCCGTTGAGCTTGTGCCACGCAGTTCCTTCTATTTGTGTCACATGTCCTGCTCACCCCGCTGACCGCTCAACCCTTGCCCAGACTTGAAATGCTATCAACCTTGGTTGATTCCACGGACCTCACCTTCACCGAGCACATCTTCCTTAAAGTTCACTAGAATGGTGACACGTGTCCCCATACCTCACTGAATGTTTCTCTTTTTATTGTGCTGTGTGTCATGGTTGACTTGCCTGACCACCTGGACCCAAAGCCTTATGAAACTCAATTTATTTTGCAGACTTGAGGATCGTGGAATGCATATGCCTTGAAGAGTGCCAGAATGCTGACATATGTACATATTTTAGCCTTGGATCAGTTGTTGAACTGTTGACTTTGTACTTCATCTTGGACCCGAAACTCTATCCACTCTAACTTATTCCGAGGACTTGAGGTCGACGGAGCACAAATACTATGAAGAAACTCGGAATCCCGCCATGTGTCCCTTCCTCATGGGTATTTGAATTGCTTGGCGGTGTAGACCTTTGACGGTCATTTGAACGTCCCAGGGTTGTTAAAAGTGCTAAGTGCATTATAAATGAGTTATCCAAATTAATCTAGGAGGGGGTTAATTTGGGATAACAGTTAGAAGTGTTAATAAAAATGCTCTAACATTTGTTGTTTATCTTCATATCTAGGCACATCTAAAGAAAGTGGGCCACTTGTATTACAATATATTAGAAGGTTTCTAAATCACTAAGGGATTGCCTCATGTATGATGAGCATAGTGCCATTAGATTCATTCTTGTTTGGTTTTCCGCCTACCGTCACTAGGCACAGACAAAGCCGCTTTGGCAACCGGTCCAGTTCACCTGTTTATGTACATTTCTTTACTCCTCAATAGAGAGATCAGAACCTACCACCCCATGGCAAGTCCATTGCTAGACCTTCTCATTGGCCATCGTCAACACAAGGAGGTGTCATGGTAGTTCAATCTTCTCCATACATGTGAGAAATTATGGCGCCTCTTACTTTGTAAGGCAACACTCATATTCAAAATGGGTAGAAAGCCTAGATCCTCCCTTGAGAAGGCCTTTGGTTTGGGAGTTTTCTTCCAAAGATTACTGCATGTGCATGACTTTCATACCTTGTATATTTTAATGTATTTTTTTGACACCAATGGTATGTAGCCACCTCTTTTACCGTTATCTTAATTTTATTTAAATATATTTTTGATATAGAAAGCGGACCATGCATTCCAAAATTTCTTGATATATAATTGCTGTTCCCATAACAAATCAGTAAAATTAATAGAGTAATATACTAGAACAAAAATCCTTGACCCTTGCAGTAAATGCCACTTACATTTGTGATTTGCATTTTTAAAAAATCTAACCGTTTCTACAAGGACTATACCCCATCACCAAACGCTACATTCTTTGGCCCCGAGAGGTGCAATAAGGAAATCCCCATATAAAGGCTCTCAAATTCTGTTATCTCATAGTTTATACCAGTGAGGTGCAGAAGATTGTTTGTTAACGTTCACAGCCCATTCTAGTTCAGAAAATGGCAGGTAACAATGGTGGAGGAACAGAAAGCTCCTTCGCCTTCGCCTTTAACTGTAGGAACTTTTCTGACCGCTTGCTGCGGATACAGATCACGTCTGACTTCGAAGGACCGAAGTATGGTGAAGAATTATCTTCACCCACTTCAATTGGAGATGCTCTACTGTCCTCCACAGATCCTTTTAAAATGTCTCCGTTTGGTAAATCCCTCTTTTTATTTGTTAATTAGTTCGATCCCACCATTGCATTGGATTGTAGTTGAAGCAACTCGTATGTAATATTTTGTCTGGTTTGTATGCTCCACAGAAGATGATTCTAATGCAAATTGCTTTGCTTGGGACATGGATTGCTTTCCAACAGCACAAGTTAAAAATGTACATGTCAACTCAGCAATATTAGCTGCAAAAAGTCCATATTTCTACAAAGTAAGAATACATAACCTCCTCATTTAAAACCAAGAATGGTTTTGGCCATAGTTACCAAATACAGTAAAATAAAAATAAAAAATCTATTTTTTTCTTTTTCTTTTTTAATTAAAATAGAGGATCTAGAAAATTTATGTTATTCATTATTATTTTATATCGTAAATGTTTAAATTATGAATACTTTCAAGATTTTATATTCAGTAATTAAAAGATTTTTTTTATTTTTCATTATTGTTTAAAATGTTTTTAGCAATTCTGGAAGATCAGTGACACCATATTTTTTGCTGTATTTATAGTAATGTCTTTTTTTCATATTTGAAGACTAGTGCTTAGTACTCTGTATACTAAAATTGCTATCTTAATTTAGACTCTATAACCCTTTTTAATTATTTTTATATATCCTAACATTAATTATACTGAGAGGCATATACATTTATATATATGGAATGAAAGAGTGTGATGTAGTGCTGGTGAAATAAAATGCTAATGTTACTAACATACCTATAAAATACTGATATTGCTAGCATACCTATATATGTAAAATATGATGAACAGTATAGTAACTATACCTCTCGGCATATTTTACATATATTTATTTAATATAAATATGTTAGTTCATAAAACTTTAAAACAAATTATTTAATTTCACTTTATTTTTTCCTATCTTACAAGGTTTAATTCATTAAACCTAAATAATTTTTTGAGTTGCTCACAAAATTTGGAAAATTGATATTTAAGACTAACCACTGGTTCATGAGGATGAACGATTAAAAAGCTGAAGCGAGTTCCTTAGAATGATTATGCAATTAATCCAGAAATTCTTCATTCTAACATTATTGATTGTGAATACTTTTACTCTTTAATTACATAACCTTGTTTATCAAATGATTTTATTTATTTTTACTTTCGGTTTTCTGTATACTAGTTTTCTTAATCTCTAAAACCTTGCTCGTCAATTCAAGCTTTTTTCAAATGGTATGCAAGAATCTGAGCAAAAGTATGTCGCCCTTCATTTAAATTGCTCAGGTATGTTTTCTTAGCTGCTGACTTCTTTGAAATCTAGTCAATTAGATGCTATTTTGTTTTTATGTGATATATAAAATCACTGGGCTTATTGCAGAAGGAGAGGCCTTCATGGATCTATTGGAATTTATATATATTGGAACACTCAAAGCTGAGACAGCAAGTGCATTGTTGGATGTGTTGATAGTTGCCAACAAGTTTGAGGTTCCATCTTGTCTCCATCATTGCATCAATGCTTTGAACCCACCAGTAACAGTAGAGACTGCAGTACTATCACTAGGCCTGCCTTCCAACATTCGTATGGTTGAAGCAGTGAAACCATTGATAAATGCTGCAAAGGGGTTTCTTACCCAAAATTTTAAAAAAATGCGAGAGTAAGTTTTTTCTATATATGTTGATTTGATTAATGAAACAGATTTTAGATTGAAATGTTGTTGGTGAAAAGTCCAAATAAGTAGATTATACTCATTATTCTTTCTCTGTTAAGAATGTTTAGGGTGTTTGTGTATTAAATGGTTCTCTTGTTTTGTTATTATTATAAAAATTATATTATTACTAAAATTATATGGTGAAAACAATGTCATTATGTTAGTGAGTGGTCATATTGAAATGGCTTAAATACACAAATAATAATTTCTAATTAAATTTATAGTGAATGTCTTCAACTAACATGATTTGATTAAACTAGAATGATCAAATCAAATATAATGTAAATAAAATACAAAATGAAATGCCAACTTTAAAATTTCACACAAATATCTAACTTTACACGAATCTCTAATTTCATTAGTGACTACTCATGATAGTCATTTTTTTTTTTTTTGATATATAGGATCTTATTATATATTAACCAGTTAAAATGATATAAGATAATTCATAAAAAAAGAGGGCGGTAAATAAACACGCCCCAAAACCACACGATCAAACTAGACCAAGCCTAGAAAATTAACTATAACAAAATAACAAAAAGTCATACGATCTATGTAATTTTAAAATGACTATCATACAACGGCAACATAATAGTCATTTTAAAATCACATAGATATTAAATTAGAGGCAACACAAATAAAATAGAAAATCAAATACTAGCTTTAGTCTTAATAACTTATCATGGGTCATCTTAAAATAACACAGTTATAAAAAAAATCTGCCACATAAATAAAGTAAAAAATCGAACACTAACTTTAGAACTTGAAACAAAATTTTAACTTAACATAGTCCTAAAGGAAAGCTTTTAGTAGGTGCCATGTACACCAACTTGAATGTGAATTTTCATTTGGTAAACATTGCATATTGCTTCTCCCAAAGTTCATAAAATTAAATACATGGTATACTCAAGATGTTTGTTTATCCCTCAGTCTATAATCTGAGTTTAAAATGCATCTTCGATCCAATGGTCAATGTTGTATGCTCACAGTATTATTGCGATTTCACAGGTTCGAAGGAAACTTACCTTTAACCATCCTTGAAGAAATTTTGTCAAAAGATGAATTGCGAGTCAGATCAGAAGATGTCCTCTATGATTTTGTAATGGACTGGTCTAGAAAACACTATGCTGATGAAATTGAAAGGAAGAAAGTACTGAACAATAAGCTTGTCCACTTAATACGCTTCCCATACCTGAGCAAAGAGAAGTTAAAAGAAATTTATTTTACTAAAGATTTTGACTCTGTAAATGCATTGAAACGAATTATGGAGGCACTTATTTTCAAAAGAGAACCTTCACAGACAATGAAGAGCTACATTTCAGAAGACATTAATCATCCTGAGATGTTCTGTGAACGGTCTTACATTAATAAACCTGTCACGACTGTGGAGTTTGATGCACCTCACAAGGAGTGCATTATTTTTTGGGATATCAAAAAAGATGATTGTTTATCACTCCATAGCAAAGGCTCTCTCTGCTCTCAAGTTATCCTTTGTGGGAACCAGTTATTTCTTCTCAAAGCTTATGCTCCAAAGGATGATGAGGGCCTTCCTGTGTCTTTTGGACTTTGCCTTCAAATGGCAAGCAAAGATGATATCACCATAAAATACATATTTTCTGCTCGATTGAAGCTCTCCTGCAATTTTTTCGAGAGATCGAGTGGCACTGCAAGATTGCGTCATAAAGAGATGGTCGGTGAACCCAACCTGTTCTCTATGGAGTGGTCACAATTCATATGTGACAACCAATTACATTTTATAGACAATTTTCTGCACTTGCGGGTAACGCTTATACTGAGGAAATAACTGTTTGTGGTGTATAATGCTCTTGTAACTGCAGCACTTTCACAACTAAGTTTAGATATATAATCCATCTTGCTTAGTTCTGGTTAAGTTGTACTATTGTTAATTTGTTAATTTGGAGCTCCATATAAAATATACTAGTACATACATCTTAAATATATTCATCTAAAAACTGTGAATAGAAATCAATATCAAGATTCTTATTTAGGATTTTATGTATATTTCATTTATTAATAATTTATTATGTTTTTTAAAAAAAATTCCTCCTACTCCTTGATAAATAACATGATGAAATCAATCTTGTTACACCAATATGATATGCTCTACAAAATATTCATGAAATAAAAGGTCTCCAAACTTTATTGTATGGTCAAGATACTGCAATTTTTTGATTGACTTCTCAAAAGCAAACAAAAAAAAAAAAAAAAAATCTTCTAACTTATGGTCAAATGGACATCAAACAAAGTAATGGTAGTTGGGACTTTGATAGGGAGAGGTTTGCTAGGGTTTTGATGCGACAGCTCTGCTAGGTTTTAGGTCCATGCTTGTTGTTGCCCATATGATCCTATTGTCATACCACCATTTTGGCAAGATTTTTGATATTCTCGCACAATTATTTCATTGATTCATACATTTACTTCGCCCTTTGGGTGGCGTTAAGGCTTTATTTATGGTTTCCATCTCGCCACTTCCATCTATTGATGCAGGTTTAGATGATGGAAAGCTCGGCTCTCATGGCTCCCAAGAAAGTAAGAAAATTTGTCTCAAAGGTCTTCGATAAGGTAATCACTCTGATTCTGAGACTATTTTACCTGTTGTTATGAATTTACCTGATTTTGATAAAGCTTGTAACTAGCTTGAATCTTTTACCCTGGTGGGTTACTTTGTTGGCCAAGTCCCCCCTAAAAGTTTGCTTAAACAATGGTATCATAACCACTAGCAACACCATGGTGCCAAACTCGAGGGAATTAAAAACCTCACCAAGGGTTTCTTTCTTTTTCGGTTCAGCAATGTTGAGCATTGCAAAGCCATTGCTAATAATGGTCACCAGTTTATCCATATCATGATGGTGGTGTTTTCACATTGGATCGGAGATTTCCAAGTCACAGAGCAAGCCAAACTTAAAGTCCCAGTTTGGGTTGAGTTTTTTGGGCTTTCTCTCCCCATGTGGGGATTTTTTGAGCATTTAATAAAACCTTTGGGGAGTCTTGTTTGTTTGGAACAACCGAATTTTTTCAATGCTCGCCCTCAAAAGTGAGTCTGTTCTGAAGTTGACCTTTCCAAAGCCTGAAAGACACCATTGAAATTCAAGTTGAGGAAACCCATTTTTCTTAGCATGTTCTATACATCAACTTACCCAATACCTACTTCTACTGCTAAGAGTATGACCATATGATTTGGGAATGTCCGTGTATGGCTGAATCTTTCTCTAGAATACAAGAAAATCCTCAATAAAAACCCAAATCCCCCTCCCCTGGAGATTACTAGACCACAGCGAAAAATAAAATAAGTTATACCCGTTGCCTGATAAAACCCTTAGCCTCTTCTTATTATCCAGTCAATAATCATGGTGCAAGCTCCTCTGTTGCTCCTACCAAACACGTTGCATCTCAAATGCCTCCAGTTGCTTTCCCGTTATTCGTTAGTCACCTCGGCTGTGATACCTGCGAAATCTTCTGCTCTTTCAGGATCCGTTTCTCTTCATCTTCCCAAGTCACCTTTCATGGAAGAAAACCACTAGTTTTTGGCTTAAAAGTGCATCTTAGTCGCTCTTGTAGCCTGACCCCCATTGAAGATGGAGTATTTTTTCAAGAAAAACACATACCATGGTCAGTGATAGATGTTGCCTTGATAAAATCATCTCACAATTAGTTTTTTCCCTCACTAGTCTTGATGACAAGGGATCTATGTACCTCAACTATGTCCAATGATTATGTACTCTTGGAATATACGTGGCCTTACTGATCCCACCGAAAGATATTTGGTTAGGGACATCTATCTTCACTTTCAACATATGTGTATTCTTTATCTGTAGGAAGTTAAATTCATAGGCTTTCTTCTCCAGTTTGCCACTCGCACAATTTGGCCACATATAACATACCACATGTCCAATCATGAGCCTAGATATGGAGGGGTAATGAAACTGATTGCTCCTGAATTAGCTATAACATGTGATTTCTTGGGGTTCTAGCCCCACCCATCGGGTGGTGTGGACTATTTTCTATTTTGATGGGTGTATCCTTAGGTTCACTAATATTTATGCATCTAATGATCTCACTGAGTAATCTCTTTTCTAGATAAGGCTTGTCAACTCCCTTCCTAATTCCTTTTGAACTTTGTGTGGAGATTTTAATATGGTCAAATGCCCAGAAGACAAGATTGGTTCTTTACCTATGCAGTGGCGTGTGGGAGAATGGGAGGCCTAGTTCTATATGAGGCATAAACTTGGATTATTTTATCTTAACATCTGTTTCAAGGATAGTTCTTCCTCTTCTTGGTTCACTTGGTCCAAATTTTTCTAGGGAAAGACCGAATTGTTCAATGCATTGACCATGTCATGATGCTGAGCCAAGACTTATTTTATCTTTTCCCCATTTTTGGCCTCCCTATCGCTGTTACTGACACTTTGCTTATCTATGATCACTCCCCCATCTTCTTCAACATCACCTGGCTTGTTCCTGCAAAAGAAAAGTGAAATTATCAATTTTACCTTAATATTGCTCACCTAAAACATGCAAGGACTATGGCACACATCCAACGTGTTTGGAACCTAGATCCTCAGCCTAGTAGTCGTGAAGGTTGGATATCTTAGTGGAATGATGCAATCACTAGGACCAACACTTTTCTTCGGATTTATGGAAAACAAGTTGCTCTTTTCTGACAAGATGCTCATAATGCTTCGTATTGTGAATTCTAACAAATATCACAAGAGCTTAATGCCTGTCCTTTCAATCAAAACTTGTGCTTCAAGCCACTCAATGGCAAAAAAAAATTAAAATTGAAGAATCTTACAAAGCTAGAGGTGCTCTTCTTCATGCTCAGCTTCATTGGCTTAAAATAACGGACAAGACCCCCAAAGAATTTTTTACTATGCTCTATGCCAAAAGTCTTGCCATGCAAATCAAATTGATCTTTCAACTGAATGTTCGGATCACTTTTTTACCTAACATTCTTCAAGCATTTGTTCACCATTATCATGGTGTCTTTGCCTCACAACCTGCCACTCAAGTAAGAGAAGAATCATTTCTTAGTTGTTTTCAAGTTGTGTTGTGTAAAGTCTCCGACACTCAGCGTGTTCCATGTGATCACAACTTATCTCTAAGAGAGATTAAGGAAGTTACTTTTTAAATGTCTTCTAATAAATCTCTAGGCATTGATGGATTTCCATTCGAGTTTTATCAAAATATGTGGGATAATTTGGGAAGTGAGTCCTGACCTTTACAATGTCTACCTTG
Organism: Taxus chinensis; assembly: GCA_019776745.2. Taxonomy (NCBI): domain Eukaryota; kingdom Viridiplantae; phylum Streptophyta; class Pinopsida; order Cupressales; family Taxaceae; genus Taxus; species Taxus chinensis. The sequence goes on from CM034148.1 coordinate 11,428,664, forward strand.
AGGCTCTCACCTCCAACTCCCTCAATGATCTAATCAATCAAGGCAACATCATGTTTATACCTAAGTTGGTAGATGTGAACAAATTTCTAATTAGAAGCCCATCACTCTGCTCAATGTATCCTATAAGATCATTGCTAAGGATATTTCAAACAAAATTACGAACCTCCTTCCTCTTTTTATCTGCATCAAACAAACAGGGCTCATCAAACACAAATACATCCTTGACAATATCATTTCCATTTGGGAAGGGATGGAATGGGCTCGATTGCCCAAAAAAATCCTTATTTATAAAAATTGACTATACCAAATCCAACGACCGCATTGAGTGGTTCTTCATTTTGGAAATGCTTCAGGCTCTTGGGTTCAATATGAGGTTTTTCCACACTGTGCAAATGATCTTCAATAATGTTAGAGCCTACATCACTGTTGGATCTCAAACTTTCACCTATCTCATATCAAGAAGAATTGGGGTGTTGAGGCAACATGGGTCTGTCTCCAAGTTGTGGGACCTTCCACGCTTGAGATAGACCTCTGGAGAAGGCTGATTCCTCTACCTATTTCTACCACTAAAACTACTCCTAGGAAGGGAAATGCAATTACCTACTATTACTTTAAGATTTCGAGGGACCAATGTGAGAAGGAGATGCATGAAAAGGGAAATCTAAATTGAAGGAGGTGATATTACCAGAAAGAAGGGAATGAACATGGTTAGCTTTAAGAAAAATGAAGGAGGATCTAGCAAAGATAGAGACAAACGTATCAAATTCTAAAACACATCCATACACTCGTTTTCATGGGGCACAATCAGAAAAGGAACCTATAAGGGACATGAGAAAGAACATAAAACAAACAATGCAATATAGAAGCAAGGAAAAGCAATAAAAAATGAGCCAAGGTAGAGAATAGCCATAAAATAGAGCTTCTATTGCTTCAAAGAAATTCACAGTCGATTACAATGGTGGATGAGGCCGATATCCACATGTAAAGAGCCAGATCTGAAGGCCTGCAACTTAAAAATGCAAAGAACAAAATTTCTTGGAAAACTAAAGGGGTCCAACAACAATCTCTACAATGAGAATTTTCTTACATTTATAGAAGAAGATGGGGAGAAGAGGGTGAGAAAGAAGAGGGAAATTCAGATTCAAAAGTTAAATCACCAACAAAAGCAATAACTTCCTGCAAATCCACCTATAAGGATGTCAAATCCACCTCCCTATTTATATTTTTCTTTTGGAAGAAGGAAGGAGGGTAAATCGAATCAAAATTGGGTGGTTGAGATAACTGAATCTTTACACTAATGGCATGAGACACATTTCCCTATTTTTCCTACCAATTCCCATCAAAATATTATTTTTAATGGTCTAATTAGTAGCCCATGTCAGCATCTTTCCAACAATACCAAGAGCACATTGATCCGAGTTCTGTAGCAAAGTTATGGTTGTTAGAAGATTTGCAATGCAAACTGGATGCACAATGACATGTGGCACACGCTAATTGACTGAAGGATCGGTCAACTATTCATTTGTTTTGTATTTTTTCCACATTTCACACACATGTTTTTTGTAAGGATTCAACGTCCTATTGAAGTAATCCTATAGGTTTCCACGTGGCATAGTGACTCGCATATAATAATGTGCAAGGCGCATGCGGAAAAAAGAGGCGTGGAAGGTGAAAGCAAAGGATAGGCGCACGAAGGTAACACGCATGAATGAAATGGATGCATATTTTTAGGAGATAAGTATGCAAATGGTGCGCATCATCAAAATGATGCACGACAGAAAGAAAGGAAAGGGGTGCGAAGGAAATGCGCAAGGGACTTAGCCAAATTTGGAAATCAAGTCAAGGGTGCACACAGAGGGTGCACAAACTATTGGAAAGAGGAGTGCGCGTAAGGGGAAATGGAAGGAGATATAAGAATAGAAAAGGTAAATGGAAGGTGTGTGAGAGGAGAAGAGTGCACAAGGGCACGTGAGGAATTGCAGCAAAAAAAATTGTGTCGAGGGGATAACTAGAGTGTTCATAACCTACAATATTTGAAATTCAGAGCTAGAATGGGGATGTAAGTTGTCCAAATAAGTAGGGGAATTATTTTGGAAAAAAAATTGGTAAATTTTGGGGCATCTTCCTACTAGATGAAGGATATCAGTAGCCTTGAAGCATCCATTAGGCATGGAGTCAGCTTGGAAACATGAAATTCTGATTGATAATTTGAAGAACTACGCATGAAGTCACTTAAAGTACTATTTGGCTCCGTAAAACTGATGAAAAATGTTGGAATATTTCTTAAACCAAACTAGCATTCTAGAAGAAACAGAAGAGTGTGCGCGAGAAGAAAGAACTATGTACAAACAAGACAATGTGCGTGAAGTGCACTTTGTGGAACTACAACTATTCTAATATGTACAATGATGCAACAGACATAGTGGAAGTGCTTGAGATAAATCCCATTGAATGGGATTGGTAGCGTGCTCCCATAAAAGTGAGACAACTCAAAAGAGTTAGCCTCTTTGCAAGAATTGATAGTGTATGGGCCACTTAAAAGTGAATCAAAATTTTAATGACACCTTGTTTTGGCTCTTTCAACATCCCATTTTAAGACTAAGTCACCAAATTCAAAATATTGAGGCCTATATTTTTTTATCAAACCACCTTTTTGTTGATTGTTGATGTTATTCTAGCTTGATCATGGTAAAGTTTCTTAATTCTTCAAGTTGAATCGGCTATGTCATTGTAATTTCTCTTTTATCTGCACCCTCAAACTCCAACTACTAGGTGAGCTCTAATGAAGTAAATTAAAGAGATAAAGGAAGTCTAGCTCCCTTTCTATAAACAAGAAAGCTTGTAATTTGAAGCACCTATTACCTTCTTCACTGTGATTATGTCTACCTAGAGCGCACACCATACCTTTTTGTGCCACTGCCTCTGGCTGATTTTCATTATTTATTTCATGATGTTGATTAGGTTCTTGTTTATTGATTTTGACAAGCCATTACCTTGAGGGTAATATTTGGAAGAAGTATTCAAATAGATACCAAGGCTAAGAGCACAATTAGAAATTTTAGTACCATGGAAGGCTTTTGCATTATCAGAAATAATGGTTTGAGGAATGCCAAACCTTGTTACAATACCCTCGAGAAATTCATGCATGAATGAATCAATTGATTACTTGAGAGCGACAACTTCTGTCCATATGGTGAAGTAATCCATAACTATCAACACCCATTTGTGTATAGCACTCGAGGGAGGATTGATCATGCCTATGAAGTCAAGACCCCTTTGCGTAAAAGAATTATCCACTTGGATTGGTTAGAGGGGAAGCTCTACCAATTTCTTATTTCCTACAAATAAAACACATTCTTTGCATTTCACAACCCACTCATGCATGTCCGTGAATAGGGTAGGCCACAAACATCCTACCTTGATGATCTTCATAGATGTTTCCTTGGCAAAGAAGTGTCCACTAGAGAATCCATCGTGAAGCTATTCTAATACATTGTTAACTTATGCATCGTTAATACACCTAAGTAGCATGCCATCAATATTTCTTTTGAAGAGAATGCCATCAATCAGTGCATATGGAATAGAATCCAACCTTAGATGTTGCCTCCTTGATTTTTTTTAAACTAGGAGGGTATGCTGTAGAGGAGAGGAATGTGACCATGTTCTTCATCCGGTTGTTTGCATAAGGATTTTCATTCAGTTCAAGTTCTGTGTGTGGGATTTCTTCCTTGAGAAACAATGAAGTTTCCTGATCATTCTACATGTCCTCGGTAAGCTGTTTATAGAGCACGATACCTCTAACCAGATTTGTGGATTTGATAGTTACATAAAACTCCATGATTTTGGTCACCCATCTTGCTCTTTTCTCACTGATTTTTCCTCATATGATGAAGTTTCTAACACCATAGTGTGAACCTAGAACTTTGACGTGATTTGTGGTGAGAATACTTTTGAATTTCTTGAGCACACACATGAAGTGGTAAACATGTTTTTCTATGTGACTATATTTCAATTCATAAGCCTTCAGTTTTTTATTGAAGAAAACCACTCGTTGTTCCAATACTTGTTCATTTTCTTGTGTTAAGACAACAACAATACTCGCATCATCTCCATAATCATAATGGATAAAATCCTTTGAATAATTTTGATTGATGAGTGTTGGCACATAAGTAATTTTTTGCTTGATTTTTTTGAAGCTTTCTTTTCCCTCTGATGTCCACTTGAAGAATATGTCCTTTTTGAGCATGAAGGTGATGGGCCTAGTCAATCCTACAAAGTTAGGAATGAATCTCCTAACAAAATTGATTTTACCTAAGAATGACTATAGGGCCTTCTTGTGTGTTGGCAAGGAGAGAGTAAGGATGGCTGAGATGCACTCAAGATCAATGACAATGCCATCCTTTGAAACCACATGACCTAGAAGCTTTCCTTGTGAAACAAAAAAATTTCACTTCTTAGGGTTAAGAGACACCCCAACTTCTCTGCATCTCTCAAATACTTTCTCCAGATGTGCCATGTGATCCACTCCATACTTTGAAAAAATAGTTATGTCATCCAAGTAAATTAGAAAGAACTCATTGATATATCCTTTGAAGGCAATGTCCATGGCTCTGTGTAATTTTGCACTTGCATTTGACAACCCAAATGACATATTTTGATATGCATATGTTCCTAATTTGGTTTTAAATGTTCTTTTGAATTGATCCTCTTCCTTGAGTTGCCTAGCCTTTGCTTTTGTCTGATGGGCTTGATATTGGGATCAAGGTCAATGGAGTGTTGAGAAACACTTGAATCAAATCCTTTCAGGTATTCATAGTCCCATGATAATATTTCATTTTACTTTTGGCATAGAGAGATGAAGGCCTACTTTTCATCATGCACACAATCTTTACCAAGCAACAAATCCTTTCCGCATATAATAATTACTAGAGTGCAGTCTTCTTGCACTATGGGAATATAATTTTATTCACCCTTGAACTCATCATCAAGGCTTAAAAATTCCTCTAAGGTGAACAACCCTTTAGGAAGATTGTTTGTATTGAGTTGAATCACTTGGTAGCTATAGATGTCATGCAAGTCAGTTTGCATGCTTGAAGAGAACTCAACTTATTTCTAAATGAACTAGATAATTTGTGCATCACTATCAAACACTTGCCAGCTGGTTTCATTGTTTGGAATAGATGGTCTGATCACCATTTTGATATGTTGTGTGTTGCATTGGAAAAAATCCTCGACAGGGGAGAACTATGAACCAAACATGACCATATGATCTTATTCTTTGTTCATCTTCCTCAGCACCACCTATAGATACAGAGCATCAAATCTCTCTAGGAGATCCCAAACTCTATGTTTATAAGATTTAAGAAGATTATTCTTCATTTCGCGCTTGTTTGTGACCTGGTGGATGATCAATTTTTTGTCTCCAAAGATCTGCATTGCCTTAATCTTTCTATTTTAAGAAATTATAAGACCATGCACCAACACTTCATATTCTGCTATGTTTTTAGAATGTGCAACCTGAAAAATTCTATATGAAGAATAGTTTCTCATTCTTAGGAGAAATGAGAAAAACACATATGCATGTGCCATTTCTAATTTTTGAGCCATCAAAGTATAACTTTCATAGATAATTTTCTTCATTTTTCTTAAGCGTGTTAGGAAACACAACTTATTCTTAAAGGATACAGTAAGTACCAAGATCAGTTTCAAAGGATTCAAGATTTATAGCATAAGGATCAAATTCATAGTGCTTCTTAGCCCATTCATCTAATGATAGATCAAGTAAAAGATGAGGAATAGGGTGCTCTTCTGAAACTGAGTGTTGCACTTGGCCTTTTTAGAATAGAAAATTATCTTCGAGAGAGATTTGGTCATATGAATCGACATGATAGGAAAATATAGGTTCATCTTGTATGGTAAAATTAGTACCATACCTCGTTCTTAGTAACATATGAGACCAATCATTAGAAAATTAACCACCCACTTTAGGAGTAAAATATCTTGATATGCAAAGGGAAAAAAGGAGGTAAATCAATTATGGAAACATCTTGAGTTATAGTGAGGCTTAGACATGCATGGAGGGTTAACTCAATATCCTTGATGAATCCTAGGGTAGTGAAAATTGAGCCATCAAGTTTCAAGACTCCTTTAGATATAGGGCAATACTTAAGCCCTAGGATATCAACAATTTTATTTGGCATAATAGAAGTATGGCCACCTGAGTCAATCATACAATTGTGCACAAGGTGTTTACCTATTATGAAGGACATATATAAGGGTGGGGTTTTGAAAATATTACTTACTTTCTTCTCTTCTGCTTGACAGATATTGACAAAAACATGAGGCTTTTGAAAAACTAGAGTAGCACACAGAAGTTGTGCTAGAGCTTCATGCAACAGGTCACACTGAGATGGAATGGCTAGGGAATCCCACATTATGACAATTACATTTTTCTTCTTCATTTGGTCAAAAATGTTGAATGGATGGCTCATTGATCTTTGCATTAGAATAACATGAACATCTTTTCATGATTGCTCATGTGTAGAGGCAGGGGCCTAAGATAGCACAAAGGCTTGACTTACCAAAGGAGGGGAACACACTACTTATGTTAAATCATTGTGCGGGACATCATGCATAAGAACTTGTGCTCCATGACTACTGGGTTCCTTCATTGCATCTCTTTGCTATGGAGGATTGACTTATATGACATGATATGAAGGTTACATGCCAAACTCAAGTATTCTCTTCTTGTATCTTGTGTTATCAAGAACTTGGGAGCATGGTCTATTTTGGATATCGTCAGTTTGATTGATAGCAAAGAAGTATTTGGTGCCAAAGAACATAAGGTTGGTCCCAGGAGAAACTTATGGAACTTCTTGATTTTAAAATTCATGTGCGCTAATGGAAGGATCACCATTTAAATTATCTTAAATCATGTAAGTATGTGCGTGAAAGGCATTGTCGTAGTGGTACTGACTGTGAGTAGTGTTTCAAGGAAAAAACCATTCTGGCTCTTGAGCCATATTTTTCTGTACTAGGACTAGTGATTGGCTATGCTGGGCGTTGGAAGAGGTTGGGTAGGAGGGATTGTTTCTAGAGGTAGGTGTGCATTAACATGTCATTTATCATTTTTTTGGTTCTGCCCATATCTCTTATTTGAATATTGATTTATAAAGGGCTGATGGCTTTGGTTATACCGTTGATTAGAATTATACTTGAAGGCTTGCACCTACTACTTTTCTAAAGATATAACTTTAATGGAAAAATTTATAATCTGGGATTTCATCTCTTCATCCTCTTGCTACATGGGTTGAGTGCTCTTCTATGGAATAGGGGAAATGGAGGGTTGGGGTGCCTGAGGTATTTCTGGAAACATGGGCACTAGCGATCTAGGGGATAACTTCCCTACCTGTATTAAATAATTTTCAGCCCTAATGAAAAATGCATAGGCCCTAGGAAATGTTGTGCCCCCATAGATTGGATCATGACTGCAATATATGAATTTAAAGCCCTTAGAAAGTAAACAAATGTACCTTCTGAAATTGGTCTTACAAGGGATGGAATACTCTCCCAATTTTTCTGATACTTGAAGTTGAAGTCTCCCATTAGCTCATTGGGATCCCTCTTTATGGTTGTTAAATATTCTAGCAAGGAGAGATTATCTACCTTTTATCCAAATTGATTGCAAAGGGATGTTCCCATTTGATACCAATTTTGAATTGATCTTGCTATAAAAATCCTAAACCATTGCAAATCTCTCCCTTTGAATGAAGAGGCTAATATCCTAACTGCCACATATTTTTTAACAAATTGGTGGATGGCACAAACATTAGCAAAGTCTTGTATATGTTCAGCCAGAGTATTATGGTTTTCCCCAGTAAAGAAAGGGATACTTTTAAGAGAAGATGATAGAATGGGTTTTTGGGCATTAAGAGCAAGAGGACTGCTACCAGTAAATTTAACAAACCCCCTATTTTCCTGTTATGCTACCATAATGACAAGTCTAAGAGCTCTAATAGATTGCAAAGAAGATATACCCAAAGGTGGCATCGAAAGTGCATGGTGCACTGGAGATGGATATGTGTGTGAAGTTTTTCCACTAATTCTTCTTCTCAGAGAAAGCTGGAGGTACTCGAAGGACACTTTAGCTATTGTGCTCTGTCTAGTATGTAGCCTTCTCATGAAAAAGGTGTGAATATTGCTAAAATCAGTAGATTTGAGTGGTAGGAGTCACCAGATGTGTTGAAACAAGCCTCCAAAGGATAGAAATCACTAAGTCACATACCAAACTTAGCAATGATGAAATTTAATCTTTCAATATTGTTCCCACCGGGTGTGACAAAAAATGTTGGAGCTAAAATTTTAACCCGTCCCATATAAGGATGAACTAGGGTGTTGAGGCAATATGGGAATGTCTCCAAGTTGTAGGATCTTGCATGCTTGAGACAAACATACAGAGAAGGCCAATGCCTCTACCTATTTCTACCGCTAATACTACTCCTAAGAAAGGAAATGCAGCTACCTATTACTAATCTAAGATTCTAAGGGACCAAGATGTAAAGGAGATGCATGAAAAGGAAAATCTAAGTTAATGGAGATGATAACACTAGAAATAAGGGAATGAACATGATTAGATTTAAGAAAAAATTAATGAGGTTCTACGGAGAGAGAATAAACACACGTGTCATAGTCCAAAACACATCCACACACTTGTTTTCATGGGGCATGATAAGAAAAGGAACCTATAAGGGATGTGAGAAATCACATCAAATAGACAATGCAAAAGAGAGGTAAGGAAAAGAAATGATACAACCTAGAATCTACTGTGAATAACCTAGGCACGCTTACACATCACCCAGCCTGAGATGAGTTCTCACCCAAAGTGCGCAAAGGTACGAGGAACCTCTTTAGATTTTCTTGTGTAGGATGTTAGTGTGATGGTGATAAAACATATTCAGATCTATAATTAAACATAAACATTCCATAGTGCATAATCCATATCTAGATCTTAGAGAATCATAAATTAAACAATAACTATAATAAGATTAACCATACGTGAACCATATTTAGTTACGTTTAACACCATTATCCAGCCAATAATATCCATTACATTAAACACTGTAAAACATTAAAGCTTCTTAAATTATAAGTTATATCCATAAGTCATGCACGCATAAGATCCAACAACATAATTCTACAATAATTTAGTACCCTATATCTTTTTTAAATTGTTAAACGCTTTTAGACCGAAGCTATGAACCAGAGGGTTGGTGGGCCCCACCCTACAACAATTTCCTTAGACAAGATATTACAATTAAGACCAACACAAACCATCGTGACCATTGAGCCCGAACCGACGATGCAATTTTCTATCACCACCATTTTTAGAGCCACTAGTTGCCGCCAATGCCAATGCTAATGATGAAAATTCCACCATCATTGAGAACCACTAGCTAAAGGCACGAGCTGAATCCATCAGTGATGCAACACCTGCCATCACCGAATCGTCACAACCTACTGGTGATGAAACACACGCCACCACCATTAAACCACCCCGAAGGGATCATACCTAGTGGGATTTGAACCTGGGTGGATCTAGACACAACCGTTTGTCTTAACCGATCCACCCAAACCCCATTGGCATTTAGTCCCCTATATCTTAAACTACATAGTTTAATACATATTTATAGAGGTGGGGAATTTCCCTTCACCGCCTATGTACTTCTCAAAATAGGTCACATGCTGATAATAGCCATGCGCCTTTAAAATAGCATGCATATATGCAAGTTTTCTAATAATAAACATCGTATAGTTAATTGGAAGAAGTAATCCTATTATTAGCTCACACCATGCATGACGCTTATCATCCACTCATTCCCAAAATACCATTGCGTGTCGCACAAGTCTTCATCCATATGTGTGCTCCGCACGTTATCCCTAAAAATAGCCCTTATCCATAAAAATGGCTAAGTACCAACCCAAAGTGTTCTAGCACACATTTCCTTTCCTATCTTTCCTCACCTTCAAATACACCCTGTTACCATGCACAAATCCTTTGTGTGTCATCTCCTCAGAGAAACATTCTGAATTCTCAACATTACCCCACGCTAAAGTACATTGTCGTCATGACAATGGGAATTCTTTCTAATGTTCCCAACAATAAAGAATAAGTATTGAAAGAATTAAACAATCATTGTACAAAAGGAATGAATATTTACTCTACAACATCCTCTTCTTCAACTAGGAGGATCAATTCTTGATATTCATTTTTGATCTCAGCCTCCAATGTCTATCAATCACTCAGTGCAGTCATTTTATTTTCTGGAATATCTGTGGTTATGACATCTAGTTTATCCTGAGTGATCTTTTCTTTATCATTATGTAGAACTCGGAAAATATTGGCCATACCTAACATCATTCTTTCTGGATATTGTATCTATGAAAAATTACTCTCGGGATAATCTTCAACCTCAACCTCCACAATTTTTCCCCTTTGTTCCTGCTGCAGGTATTTTCTTTGGTGCCATGGTAAAAATCTCACCTTTTCTTCTCTTTCAAGTAAGCCCTCATGCCCTAGCTTGAAAACATGTGCCCTAACTCCTTCTCAATGCTTCTGCTATGCTCAAACCCTTCTCCACTATGGACGCAAGCCACTTATGCGCAGAAATCCACTCTCCACATATGGTTTCACAGCTCTCCGCACCTTAACACGTTCTGATTAGCTTAGTTGCAACTAGCTCGCTCAAATAATTGTGATTGCAAAGGTAAAAATGAACCTGCATCATGTCTTTATATAACTTTTTGAAATTTTTTTACATTTATTGCTCCTTCACCTATGACCAATTCTCTCGTTAATTGACTATTTTCCCAACTTCCGTGCGGTACACCTTTACACCCCAACTATAACCTTCTAGCATGCCTTCCTACCTTCTGGCTACATACCTCCTTCTACATGCTCCTATGCAATGAAGTACCACGCCACTGTGTCTTCCCTTAGTAGTTTCCATAGATGCAGCTTACCTCGTGTTATAATTTTCATTCATTTATTTTCAACTATGGTCTTCTCTAGGATCAATCTTCTTTCTAGCAACTCCTTTCCATTCTTGAATAACACCTGTAACAATATATTATCATGTGTTCCATTTTTTGAATAAAAAATAACAACCACCCCACACAAATGGTATGTACAGTCCTCTATGCATAAAAATACTTCAGATCGTAATTATCTTCTAGCGCGTAACCACGCTCATTATGCAAAACACAAAACTAAATTGACAAAGCATAGCGACGAAGAAAGAAATACATTAAAAGATATACATAAGGTAAATCTATACTAAATGGCAATACTACCTTATTACAAACACCAAGAAGATTTATTTATAGTAGGGCTTCAACCTAATCCTATTGAAGTAACTGAGTAACTATGTTCCATTAAGTGCCTCTAACTGACAAGCACCCGATTCAAGGATGTGAATGATAACATATGGTCCCAAAAACTGCACCTTAAGTTTTCCTGGATGGAATAGAAACTCAAAATCATAAATAAGTACCATCTATCCAACTTTAAGCTTCTTATCCTAGATATGTTTATCATGCCATGCCTTCTGCCTGGCCTTTTCCTATTTCTAACTCCAACGTGCTATGGCGTGCCTCTCATCTAGCTGTATTAAGATTTCAATTGTTTCTTCTAATGTTTTCTCATCAGCTAGACGCCCCACATACGTAATACACAAAAAAGGTAATATGAATTCGATGAGAAGAACTACTTCTGCCCCAAACACCAACTGGAAAGGTGTAGCCTTATTCAACCTCTTGTAGGTTGTTCTATACACCCAAAGTACAACAAAATATTTAACATCCCAATCTTTCCTTCCAACATCACAAATTTTTGTCAAGTTCTGGCTCAATATCTTATTGAAATCCTCACCATTCCCATTTTCTTGATGGTGTTAAGGTGTATTCTTGTGGTACGTGACCATAAATTCATCCAATAATATCCCGATTGTCTCATTCAAGAAGTGTGCACCCATATCACTTTTCAAACTCAACGGACATCCATACCTAGTAAGAATATTTTCCCATAAGAAATTTTTTGTTGTATCCTCTATACAATACTTTGTAGGTGTTGATTCTTCCCACCTTGTATGATAATTTGTACTAGTGATGATGTAGTGTGATCTGGTTCTACGCACAGTTGGGGTAGGACCCACAAACGCTATTGCCCATTTTTCAAATGGCTATGCAGTATGAATAGGCCTCAACAACATTTCATCTATTTGTCCAAGTTTTCTAAGGTGCTGACAGTGATCACATGCCTTACAATAATCTTTACAATCCTTATATAGGGTCTCCCACTATAATCCAACAAGTAGAATTTTGTGCGCCGTGGCATCACATACATAATGCCAACCTGCAATACCACGATAAGCCTCTTCCTTGATATCTATGCGGTTATGTTCTAGTACACACCGATGCAATACTTCATCTTGTCCTACCTTGTATAAGTCACCGCTAATCAAATTGAAGGGTGCAACATGAATTGAAAGTTGTTTCTTCCCTAAGGATTTCATTCGTTCTAGTGCCATACTTGTGCATAAAAATACATTAATATCCTCCAATTTTGAAGGTGCATGATGTAACCTGTACAACTATGCATCCAACATTGTATCTTCAATTATATGCACATCCTCCCCTGATTGAATCCTTGATAAGTGGTCCAAGCCAAAATTACTTTTGCCTAGTTTTACCATGACTATAAAGTCAAATTCTTAGAATAGGAGCACTCATCGACATATGTGCCCCTACAAAATTGGCTTATTTACCAAATATTTTAATGCCACGTGATTTGTATAAAATACAAAAGGTGTTGGTAGCAAGTACTATCTAAACTTATGCAGCACGTAGATCATTGACAAGGACGTTCACTCTGTAGTTGTATAATTCTGTTCCGCATGAGTTAACTTTCTACTAGCAAAGAAAATAGGATCTATAATACCTTCTCTAGGCTGAGCTAGAATTGTGCCAATGGTCGTGCCAGAGGCATCCACATGTAGGTGAAATAATTGGTTCTAAGAGGGAAAACACAAAATAGGTGTTGTAGTAAGTCTCTCCTTCAATGCCTCAAATGCGCGTTATTGCGGTTCTCTCCAATAGAATGTCCCTTTTCCTTTGAGTAACTCTTCCAAGGGTGCTGCAATATTTACATATCCTATGATAAATATTTTGTAATACCCTGTGTGGCTCAAGAATCTGTGTACCTCAATTTGACTGGTAGGCTCCTCTAGGCCTAAAATAATTATAACCTTAGCCAGATCGACTAACAAACCTTCCTTGTAGATGATGTGCCCCAACAGAGTTCCAAAAGGTGTAGCAAACACACACTTCTTGATATTTAAAGAGATGCTTAATTGTTTACATCTTTCAAACATTAAGTGAAAATTGTCACAATGATCCTTAACAAGCCCATATACCATCCTATCATCCAAGTAAACCTGCAAGAATTTGTGAATAAAATCCTGGAATGCTTGAACAACTATGCGCGAAAATACAGCAAGTGCGTTCTTCAAACCAAAGGGCATCATTGTATATGTAAAGCTTCCCCATTCAGTGGTGAAATTTGTTTTCTCTTGATCCTCTTGTGTAATTCTAATTGGGTGATACCCTTAGAATCCATTTGTGAAAGTGTAAACTTTGCGCCCTCCAACGCCTTCTAATATTTCCTCGGTGAAAGGCATAGGAAAAGGATCAATCACACATGCAACATTCATCTCCCTATAATCCACACAAATCCTAATCTGACCATATTTATTTATAATGATTAAGATGGGGCTAACCAACTCTGATTCTTCTAGGGGCTTAATGATTCCATATTTGAGTATTTTTTCAATTTCTTCTTTAAATGTTACGTGCAAGTTAGGGTTCATCCTGTAAGGTCTCTTCCTTACTGGGCACATTCCTTCCTTTAGCTTAATCTTTATATTACCTAATGACTCATATACCCCCTTTAAATCATGGTAGCCCCTAGGGAATAAGTCCTGGAAGTCACGTAGTAACTCAATTATCTTTTCTACTTCATAATTAGACCAATAATCTCTAATTATGGCCTCTTTGGGTTCAACATCCATGCCAATGTTAACTTTCTTGGTCTTCATAGGTTTATGATAAGCGCATGTATTTTTATCCACACTGTCTAAGACCTCACGTGTACCTTCTGAATGATCTATGTCCAAATCTTCCACTTCTTCATGATCCACTATGTAGACCATCTTTCCTTTCTCCTTCTCAAAGAAAGTGTGCGTAAATAGTTCGGCATCTGTATCAACTACTTCATCAAAACACGTTCCTTGTTCTTCCTCACCAAATAACTCCTGAATGAGTTCTTCAGCCTTTGCACTATCTCCCATAATCAAGTACTACATAACCTGTAATGCCTCTCTTACCCTAGGTTTAGTAGAGAAGTACTCAAAAGTCTAGGTCATTCCTGCAATCAAGTCCTACCAATTTATAGTCTTCCTATGCAATTCCGCATAAACATATCAAGTGCGTGTGCAACCTTACAAAGTGGAATAAAGTTTGTGCACCCAAATTTAAGGTGGTAAATCTTCCTTCCCCATTGTTCAAAGTCTCTCACACTGCTGAACGTGGTGTTGAATAGTTTGATCACCGTGATATATGCATATTTGAGTAGGCACATTGATCCTGAGAAAATGAGTAAGAGAAATTATGACTTCATTCTATTCTACGAGATTATCCCAGTGAACCATCCACCAGCACGCTTCCATCCTATGCAGGGTATATAATAACATATTTCTTCTCTCCACTTTATCTGTTCACTGATCCTCCATGGCATGTAAGAATACCATAGGATCTCCTTCTCCAGTGTAATGGGGTATAGAGTTATTACCTATCCTCCTAATACAACGAGGTTATTTCCTTTGTGTAAATGCACCTGTTACTTCATGTCCAACCATCTCATAGTGTCATGTTCTGAATTATTACAAGTAATACTTGTAGTATCACTAATAGACTGTGCATCTTCCCACCAGAGGATTCCTTCATTAGATGGCTCAAGTACTTCCAGATCTCGAATGTCGTGCACATAAATTATGTTCAGGTCTCCCTCACTCAAAGGCTCAACATAAGGTGCAGATTTCCCATCTCTTGTTGGACTGTAGATCAACATTATTTGCATAACACCAAGGGCACCCAAGTAGAGATGGGAAGTTGTCTGCTTCTACAGTTGCTAAAACCTCAAAGTCCCCAGTGAACTTGGCCCCTTGTATAGTAATAAATGCATCCTTAAAAAAACTTATTGGAGTGGCCTTATTTTGATTATCCATAAACAATACATTAGAGGATGGATGTAATGGGGGTCTGCCCATTTGTACCCATGCATCTAAAGTAAACACATTCACTTTCACACCTGTGTCAATAAATATATTGCTCAAAAACCATTCATCCATAACAACATTAAGAGTAATCTCCTTATCATAATCCAAGACATGAGGGGGAAGATTAGCATGTAGGATCTATCATCCATTCTCAACACCTGTGCATAAAGTGTTCCCCTTTAACCAATTCCCTAGTAATGGAATAATATTCTCTTGGAGCATCATCTTGCATACCTCTTTCAAATCATCAACATCTGACTAGATCGTCTCTATTACCTTCTTTTTCTCCAACTTACACTGTTGTTCCTTTAAACATTGTATTTCACCCTATATATTTTTTATTACTTCCATGGTTTCCTTATAAACCTCCTTCTGATGTGTAGGATCTAGATATCTTTCATGTAATATCCACTGATTTTCTATGGTGTGTTATATCCTAACCATCCCTGCGCCCTTGTTTTCCTATTTATGCTACTTGCTAAGATGCTCATATGGGAATTCTTCATAGTTATGATTCTTCCCACAAAAGGAACAAGTAATATTTTCATGGAATTCATGCCTATAGTGGTCATGAGATCCACATGTATAACATGTCCCATGAGGAAAATCGCCTCAACCACCACCACATCATCATCTCCCAAATCCACCATGGTATTCTCGACCTCTTCCATGACTTCCTTCAAAGCATCCCTCATTTTGATCATAATTCCCTTGGTTGTGATCACGATCATGGTGCTCATTTTTAATTTTAGATTTATCTGATACTCCTGTCTGTTGCACACCAATATTGATGGCATCATAGATATGACCAATCAACCTGCAGTATTATGTATTATGAGTTATGGAGCAGAAAATATTACAATAACAAGATACGTTCTTTCTGATTACGCATTGTAATAATGGGCAATGGCTTGCATCATGGTCTAAATGACATATCTTGTAGTCTAGCAGTAATGAACGTATTGACCTATGGGGACAACTATATTTAGTGTTCCCTTCCACTTCACAGTCTATACACCAAATCCCAATGTGCATCTCGTGTGCTGAATTTGTTGATAGTTTCTCCAACTACTTTTCCATAGCTACAATATGTTCTTCCAGGAATGGGTTCACTCCAGTGTCTATACTTTCGACTTCCTCAACATGCAAGACTACTTCAAGTGCTTTACGTCAGTCTGTATATGTCTTATGTGATACTGCCCTCCTAAAAGGTGTGATCAAGCCCCCAATGAACCACTATGCATGCTGGCTTGCATGAATATCATACAAAAGTTTAGAAAAAATTATTTTGAAATGGGCACCATATTTACGAATTCTTTTAGTAGTTCCCTTCTTAATATCCTTGAGTGCGCTTATAATATTCTACTCGAACTTAGGGATATGAAACTCCTTAAGGAAAGATTAACTTAATTCTACATAATCTATGCAATTCTGAAAAGGGGAAAACTTCCTATACCAACTGTGAGCACATCCCTGCAATGTAGTTGCAAAATGAATTGCCTTGTGCTTAGAAGTAGTGATTCCTTTTGTGTGCCACAATATCTCACACATGTGTACGTGCTCAGTAGCATCTTCTATTCCCATATAATTAGTAAGATGAAGTGACATCTCCATGTAAATATTATGGGCTTAGTGAGGATTATGCCCACGTGATCCAGGACCTCCTGTGTTACCTCTTCCTCCAGACCCACCGGATCCACTAGAACTAGAGCCACCTACGCCCCCTGATACTCCACCTATATCCCGAAGTGGACCAATGTATGTACTACCTTGTGTCCCAACAATGGTACTAAACTGAACTCCTACAGTCTGTGAGGTGGTACTACTCCCAGAAGTGAGTCTAAAATTCTACGCGCTTGAGTTTTGTGCCGATGATGCACCTGAAAAGGTATCTCTAAATAACAAAGAAGACATTTTCCTGGCCATAGATGCAATTTCTACTTTATTTACTCCTTTTATGATACTCCCCAAACTAGCTTGCTAACTATTGGTTGTACTAGATACTGGAAAACCAAGCGCAAGGGCTAGATTGCTAGGTAGATTCAGATGCAAGCCTGCGACCCATGTCGTCTCTGATAGCGTGCTCCCATATGAGGCTAAGGAGGCTTCTTTCTCATGTTTTCCCAAATGGGGGAGTTCTAGATGCTCTAGCTCCATGCCTTCTACATGAGCTCCAAATCCTTCACGAACCATATCTCTCCTCAACATCATCCTTTCTGCAATATCACGCTGCTTCTCTACATCCCTCTCACGTGCCTCATTGTACTTAATTCAACTTTCTTCTCTTTTCCTCTCTGTCACTAGGTCCACCATCCTTCACCAAACTTGCTATTGCCCACGCGCGTGGTAGGGTTTACCTAGCCATCAAATTTTTTTCCAAGTTCAGGGTTACCATCAAGATTTTGATTGCCAGTGGAATATCTTGCAAATAGGTTACCCTAGGATAACAGAAAAACTGGAACTCAGCTACCTCTGGGAAAGAGTAAGTAGAAATTGAGTACTCTAAAATGTAGCTATTTAGAACACCACAAAACCAAGTGTCCACAATGTGCATCCAAATCATATCAGAATCATAGAGGGCATGAAAAGTTTCCTGTATTTAGAATAGTGTGTGATACCTCCAATTCCTTTTAGATGCATAAGCAACCAGGAACTCATACATTTCTACAGGAAAGATAGGAAAGAATCTCTCATATAAACAGTTATACAAGTTCTACTCTACCCACATGCATGCATCAAACTTAGATCCAGTGCTGAACCTATGAGCGTACTCTTCTTCAAGATCTACTATCCACTCCTCAACACTTTCTAGGGTCAACTTGTACGTCTTCATCACATAACATCCTGAAAACAGCTAAAACAGAGGTCTCAACAATGAAACCAATGATGCAGCCTAGAATCTACTATGAATAACCCAGATGTGTTGACATATCACCCAGCCTAAGCTGAGCACTCACTCAAAGCACGCAAAGGTACTAGGACCCTCTTTAGAGTTGCTTGTGTAGGATGTTAGTGTGATGGTGATACAACATATTTAGATCCATAATTAAACATAAACATTCCATAGTGCATAATCTAGATCTAGATCTTAGAGAATCATGAATTAAACAATAACTATAATAAGATTAACCATATGTGAACCAGATTAAGTTACATTTACCACCATTATCCACCCAATATTATCCATTACATTAAACACTGTAAAACACATATGATTCTTACATTATAAGGTATATCCATAATTCATGCGCGCATCAAATCTAGCAACATAAATCTACAATAATTCAGTCCACTATATCTTAAACTACATAGTTCAATACATATTTATAGAGGTGGGGACTTTCCCTTCACTGCCTATGCAATTCTTAAAATAGGTCACATGTTGATAATAGCCATGCACCTTTACTATAGCATGTATACATGCAAGTGTTCTAATAATAGATGTCTTATAGTTAAATTGAAGAAGAAATCCTATTATTACCTCAAACCATGCATGGCACTTATCATCCATTCATTCTCTAAATACCATTGCATGTCACATAAGTCTTAATCCCTATATGTGTTGCACACACTATCTCTAAAAATATCCCTTATCCATAAAAATGGATAAGTGTCGAGCTAATGTGTTCTGGCACACGTTTCCTTTCTTATCTTTCCACGCCTCCAAATGAGCCATGTTCCCACATGCGCATCCTTTGTGTGTCTTCTCCTTAGAGAAAAATTTTTACTGCTCAAAAAGTAATAAAAAAATAGCCAAGGTAGAGAATAAACACAAAACAGAGCTTTTATCTCTTCAAATAAATGCACAATCGATTCCAATTGTGGATGAGGCCGATATCCACATTCAAAGAGACAGATCTAAAGTCTACAACTTAAAAATGAAAAGAAATAAAGTCCTTGGAAAAATAAAGGGGTCCAACAAAAACCTTTAAAATGAGAATTATTATTACATTTATAAAATAAGGAGAGAAGAGGGTAAGAAAGAAGAGGGAAATTTGGATTCAAAAGTTCAACCACCAAAAACAAACAATAACTGTCTACAAATCCTTCTGCAAGGATGCCAAATTTTCCTCACTATGTTTTTTTTCTTGTGGAAGAAGGAAGGAGGGAAAATTGAATCAAATCTAGGTGGTTGGGCTAAATAAATCTATACATTAATGTCTTGAGACGTGTTTCCCTATTTTCCACCTACCAAATCCCATCAAAATCTGATTTTGAAATGTCCAATGAGTATCCCACATTAGTAGATTTCCAACAAGACCAAGAGCACATCGATCTAATCTTTGTAGAAAACATTATGGCTGTCAAAAGATCTACAGTGAAAACTGGACATACAATGACATGTGTTGCATGATAATTGAGTGAAGGATCAGCCAAATGTTCAT
Source organism: Taxus chinensis (assembly GCA_019776745.2). Taxonomy (NCBI): domain Eukaryota; kingdom Viridiplantae; phylum Streptophyta; class Pinopsida; order Cupressales; family Taxaceae; genus Taxus; species Taxus chinensis. Next base: position 11,448,438 of record CM034148.1, read on the forward strand.
TTTTTTGTATTTTCTTCCACACGTCACACACTAATTGTTTGCAAGGATTCAATACCCTATTGGTGCATTTTGATAGGTTGCGTCTACCACACTCAAGTTTATCAGGTTGCTATGTGGCACAATGACTGGTGTGGAAAAATGTGCAAGGCATGCATGGAAGCAAGAGGCACAAAAGGGGAAAGTGAAGGATGGATGTGTGAAGGTAACACACAAAAAAAAATGGATTCATATCTATAGGATAAAAGTATACAAGTGGTGTTCATCATTAAAATGATGTACAACAACAAGAAAGGAAAGAGGTATGGAGATAATGTGCAAGGGACTTATCCAAATTTGGAAAGAAAGTCAAGAGTGTGCATGAAGGGTGCAAGAAGTTTTGGAAATAGGAGTGTGTGCAAGGGGAAATAGAAGCATATAGAATAATAGGGATAGAAAATTAAATGTGTGTGAGAGGATAAGAGTGTGCACGGGCACATGAGGAAGTGTAGCCAAACAAATTATTCCAAAGGAACAACCAAAGTATGTGCAACCTGTAATATTTGAACTTTGGAGCTAGAATGGGGATGTAAGTTGTCCAAATAACTAGGGGAGTTATTTTGAACAACAATCACCATTAATAGAGCTTAGTCTTCCAGGTTTTTCTATTCATGTCCATTTGTTAAGGGTTTGCTCTAGACTCTTCACTTTACGTACTAGCGGATGAAGGATTTAGCTATTTTCTTGCCTAAAGTGATTCCCAAGGCCTCATTAAGGGGATTTATCTACCAAACACTGATAAACAACTCATCAATGGACATTTAATGATGACTATTTCCTCACTCTCCTTGAAGAAAATAAATTTTTCACATCGCTTTGGAATGTCTGGATACGTTTTGTTTGGCATTTGGTTCTTCCATTCAGCAGGAAAAATCTCAATGTTATAGGTAATCACAATCCCCTCTCTCTCCATGGCTTGCATATCTATAATGGAGTTAGATTCAACCACGACTTCAATTCAAATTAATTTTTATTCCCTTCGTCTTTTAGGCCACCTCTGCTTAACTTTGGAGCTATGTGGTCTAATGAGTTGAGTGTAAAATATCCTACTGGATTACCAAATTAATCTCTCTTACAGGTAAATTCCAAATCTTCTCCAAGGTTTTTTCCACCACCCATGTGTACTACTCTTCCTGTTGGGATCCTTCTAATGCTTCCTATTCCAAACTTGAAAAGTTACTAAGAGGATTTCTCTAGGCTAACTCTGAAAGCCACAAGGGGTTTCATTGTATTGTATGGGACACTTGTTATAGACCCAAATAAGTAGATGGCCTTGGCTTGTTTGACACCAATATTCAAGGGCGAGCTATCTGTGTCAAATGGATAATCCATATTCTGAAAAGGAATGAAACATGGAATATTCTACTCTGACATTTCATCTACCAAGGATTCCGTCTTGGAGGAAAAGTTTGTAAAAGACTTAACTTCCATTCCCTTTTCCCTTGCCTAGTTTCTTCCAAAATCAAAGGTACTTTTATAGCCCATAGTATCTAGAAATCATGGGAATTTCTTAAACCACACATCATTTTGAAAGGGGATGGCTTCAAATTTGTCCTATATATAAAATCTTGTTATATCTTGTGGTAAACCATTTTCACTTTCCATGAAAATTATCTTGGTCTAGCCCCTTGGGATAAATATATTCAGCTCTTCAGAAAAGGCATCAAAGTGCTAGGGGATTTATTTTTTAAGCATTCTAGATCCTAGATTTATTGGGGAGCCTTGGCTATTAAATTTAACCTTAAACACCAACATGTCAAGTCAATTACGAGTATCATTACTTGCATACTTGAGGATTTATTGCACAAAATTGGTTTCACTTTAGGTGTCCCTTGGTGGCATGATTGGAATTGGCCTTCCACTATTCCACTCCACCATTACAAACCCTACTTGGGTCACTCTCTTCTCACATCACAGATAGTGAATGTTGAATGAATAAAATAAAATTGGAACATTTCCTCCCATAAAAATACCACTTTCTGTGGTGCATTTTACACTAGGGAATTCCCATAGGGGATCAACTTTGGCATATGGGTGTGAATCCTACCTACCCATTTTCCCACAAACTTGAGACTATCAAGCACATATTTTGGTTTTTTCAGCATGCTCAATCATCTTGGGAATGGATTCAATCCCTTTTCAACCCCTCTCCCCAGCTTTTTTTACTTAGATGATGGTTCTTTTGGTGATGCAGATCTGCTGCCTGTAATTTATAGAAAATTTTGGCACATATTCAAAGGTGATTTTTTATTTCATCTATAGAATGATAGAAATAATTTCATATTTAACAATGTTGCTATGGATGGAATTTTTTTGTTACAAATTAAAAGAGGTTATTCTCTCCACTATGTATCTTCAAATTTAGAATCAGAATGAGAAAGTTTGACTAGAGGTTAAACACCTCTAACACTTTCTTGATCATTGGGCTGCCACCCCCTACGAAGTCATCCATGTTCTTTCTGATGCTCCTGCTCATTTCCACTCCCCCTCTTCCCCATGGATGAGGGTTTCACAAACACCACTCTCGAAGTCCACAGGTCTCTTCTCCTAGCTGACAGTGGTCCCCTCAGTCTTGGCCCTCCTCCCCCACTCAGGTGGGATTTTTGGCTTCCTTTGTGGTTCTAGGTGGTATTGCCTGTAGTAGGAAAAAAATTCATGGTTTTCTCTTGACATATCTCCTTCTCGATAGTATGGATTTTGTAGACACAAAATCATGCACTTTAGTCATTATTTAGCCCAGTCTTATACTACTATTTAGAGGGTTATCAAGTGAATATAATACTAATTAATCCCACCTTTTGGCTATCTTATTTTTATATTTTATTTTTTCATTCCCACATATTTCCTCATACATATGCACATATTTTGCAACTATCCTAACATTTTAGCATAAACCTGGGTGTGCATTCTTGTACTGGGGCACCCCAGGGAATTTTGATTCCACTAGAGTGCCCTAGGGCAATTTGGTCCCACTGGGGTGCCCCAATCCATGTTCCACTTTTCCGCTTCTTGTTAGGGTCTTTCTAGTTGTTTCTCATCCTTATCGTTTTCCTAGTCAGCCGTGTCAGGGTTAATTACAAAATTAGAGCAAGAGAACCCTATAAATATAAAGTTATAAGACCATAATGAGGGTCCTAGCATCACATACTACTATCACTCCATCTAGAGTTACATCCATTACATCACTTGCATTCACATAGTGCCATTCATCAAGGCTAGGATATATGTATCAAAACACACAACATAGGGGGAGAAATTCTATTCTATTCCATGCACACATGCTATTAAATTTTGTATAGTTATTATTGATTTCTACTTCACAAATTGCAACTGGAACAAGAGCACCTAGGGAATGACATACACACATGCATCAAAAATACATCCGGGTCCGAAATGTACTGCATCGCTTAATGATAAAACAACTAGTTTGGTGGCTAAGGTCAGTATGACCCATTCATTTTGAATCTTTTATTTCTCTTAGGGTTTGATACTTCCTCCTTTCTTACAGGTCATCATTTCATTATTCAACACATTCAGCATAGCCTGGGAGATCTTATGTGATAGATAAATAAAACTTTGGGATACCTTGTGACCTTGTAAAAACCAAACTCCGAGATTTTATAGAAATCAGGGCACCTAATTTGAAGACTAGGGCACCCCGTGGTGCCCGAGTACCTTCCAAGGCATCTCAGTTATCTCACATCCTCTAGATCTAGACTTTGTAGGACTTTTTAGTGGTCATTCTTACTTCCAATTTTTTTTATCAGACCTGCAACAACCTGTGATAGTCTTCTTCAATCAACTAAGTCATTTCTCCTTATTTACTTGCATATTTAGGGTTTTGTTTTACATAGTATAATTATTTGCAATTATTTCGTACTACATTAGTGCATTTATACAACTTTTTAGTCTTGCTATTTATTTTTATATTTGTGGTTTTGACCCTTACGTCATAGTATTAGGGGTCTGGTCCCCTTCAATTTTTAGTTTACCATTTTAATGAACCTGAAATGCGAATAAATCTCTAACCAATCCTCTCATTTAATAAATTCCCATGACTCGTAGTGAATACGCTTCAGCACCCCTGCAAGTTTAGAGCTGATGGACGTTCCTTCTCTCTTCCACCAGGTTTATCCGTCTAGATCCACTCGTGTACATAGCTGCCTCTAAGAAACTCAAGACACCAAACTATACATAGCTCACAGGTCCACATAGCCGTGGGCAAGTGAAATTGAAGCCACTATATATATAGAGCAGTCTTCCTGACGAATTCACTAATGTTGACGATTGAACAACCTAATGTTATTTCCGACTTTTAGATTAGGCATTACGTCATACATCCCACTCATGCGTACCATAGGAAAGCATGCAGGTTGCACACTTGAGTACACTACATAAAAAAAAATCGCTGAAAAAGCTTGGATACTCTACGAGGCATGTAATGTAAAATCAATATGCAGAATAACAATAGTACACATGAAATGATTGTATTTCACAGTAGCAGATAATGTACTGAAAATACTGCCCCTCTAGAAAACTCAACATGGTATGATTATAATCTAGCAGTTTGGGTAGCAATCCTATGGTATTTCTGATTATCACATCATTTTGTACTAGAAATCATCCATAGTAATTTCTGTCTGATGATTATAAGTTGGGTGCCTTCTCATTGTAATAACTGCTCTGTTTAGTACTCTACATATTTCTTTCATTCCATCTTTTTCTTGCCATAGCTGCATCTGTGAAAATGTCATCCTCATTCCTGACTAACATCCTCTACTTTGGTAGTGTTCATTTTATAGAATTGGGTATAAGCTGATGCAAATAGCTTGTATCATTGTCAATATGAATACTTATGTCATATAAGTTGTCTACTACTTTCTATGGCATCATGGGTTATCCTAGCCAAGTTGTTTCTACAGGTAGCTTGTGAGACTAGGGGAAACGTTGAGTACATATAACTTACTCAGTCCATTTGGTGGTTGCTTTTACATCATCTGGCTTACATTTGAATAGCCTCACACATTTTTCTGAATTTAAAATAAAAGTAAAATAAGTTTTCGTTGATGTATGCAACTAGCACATCGAAGGTACACATATTAGTGTAGCATACAATGAATTTGCTTACATGATTGTGTCCCAGGGGACACAGAAATTGGAGCATTTGCTCGTCCATATTCTGTTTTAAACCTTTATAACATAGTGAATCTTCTTTTAGAAACTTGTCATCATTTGATTAAATTTTTCATGTTGTCAAAATGTTTAGAGTCTTCTAGAGCATCGACTCCATAGGATAGGGCTCAAGTACTAGGAATCAAGTCTTGTCATCCTCTACCCACACCCCAAGAAAGACACTATTCAATTGATTCTTGTCTAGGGTTAATCCAATGATAAAAAAGTTTTTGTGAATGCTTAGAATCTCCACTGCTAAAGATATTTAAAAGAACATGATCCATGAGTCAGCCTCTTGTTATTGGTTGATCTTAGAATATATCGCTAAGGATGTGTGTGGTCCATAACTCATTGGCCGTAGTGTATCTTTTGGAACCTTGTAAAAAACTATGTACGAATGGCGACCCATCTCGACCTAGAAGGCATAAGCTTATGACAACCATTATTACTGTAATTACCACTTGGTCGTGAGTAGACCATTGTATTATAGGACTGTGAGGGTGAACAACCAAAAGATGGTCCAAGTATTGGGTGTGCAAAGATAATGCACTGAAAGAGCGTGTAAGGATAGGGAAGGATTGAACGCATGCAAAAGACAAGGATCAGATTCGGGACTTAGCCGTTTTCACATGTGGATACGTGCTATTTTTGGAGATAGCGTGCGAAGCACACAAACAGGATAAAGACTTGTATGCAACCCATAGGCAATATTATTGGAAGAGAAAACTAGATAAGTGCACTTTGCATGGGTTTGGGATAATAATAGAATTTATACTACTATTTAACCAAAAGATGTCTATTGTTAGCGCACTTGCATGTGTGGATATTATTGTAAACTCACATGGCTATTTTCAGCATGCGAGCTATTTTTGGGAATTATCCAAGTAGTGAAGGGCAAGTCCCCACCCTTATAAATATGTAGTGATCTATGTAGAGTAGGAGGACTATGTGAGAACTGATGAATTATTGTGAGGTTATTCTACTAGATCTGATCCACACATGAGCTTATGGTATTAGTTATTGTAATAAGCTTCTATGTATTTATTGTGTTTAATATAATGGAAGTGTATTGGCTGAATCAATGGTATTAATCATGAGTATAATCTGGTTCTTACATGATTGACTTTCATAGTTATGGTTATTATTTAAATATATTCCCCTAAGATTTAGATCTAGATATGGACATGTGCTTTGTAGAATGTTGTATTAATTATGGATCTGAATGCATTAAGTCTTCATCATGCTAACATCCTATAATAACAACCCTAAAGAGGGGCATAGTACCTTTGTTCGCACTTTGAGGTGAGTGCTCATCTAGGCTAAGTGATGTGTCAACATGCCTGGGTTATTACTAGTAAGATTCTAGGCTGCATCATTGTTTCCATTGTCGGGACATCTTTTTTAGTTGTTTTCAAGATGGTTTGTGATGAAGACATACCAGTTAACCCTAGAAAGTTTTGAGGAGTGGATACAGGGATCTAGAAGAAGAATACACCTGGAGGTTAAACACTGGATCTGAGTTTAACGCACACGTATGGGTGGAACAGAATCTGTATGAGAGTTTGTATGAGAGTGTTTTCATTATTTTTCTAGTAGAACTATAGGAGTGGTTGGTTTCTTATGCGTATAAAAGGGATTGGAGGTATCGCACACTTATTTAGACACATGAAGAATTTCAAGACCTCTATGATGCTGATCTGATTTGCACACACATTGTGGATACTTGGTTTCATGGTGTTCTAAACAATTATATTCTGGAGTACTCAATTTCCACGTATTCTTTCCCAGAGGTAGCGGAATTCCATTTTTTATGATATCCCAATGGAACTTACCTACAAGGCATTCCACTGGTGATTAAAATCTTAATGGTAACCCTAAACTTGGAAAGCAAACTAATGGCTAACTAAACTCCACCATGTGCAGGGGTAGGAACAGTTTTTGTTACAAATGGAAAACCTAGTGGTAGAAAGATAGAGAGAAGAAAGGTGGCTTAAGTATAATGAGGCATGTGAGAGGGAGATAGAGAAGTAGCGGGATGTTGAAGAGTGAATGGTTTTGAGGAGAGAGAGATGGCTCACGAAGGGTTTGGAGCTCTCGTAGAAGGCATGGAGCTAAAGCATCAGGGATTCCCCCATTTGGGAAATCATGACAGGAAACCCCCCTTGGCCTCATGTGGAAGTGTGCCAATAGAGACAACCTGGGCCATAGGAATAGATCTGAATCTACCTGGAAACCTAGCCCTTGCACTTGGTTTTCCATTATCTAGTACGACAACCAGTCAGCAAGCTAATTTAGGCAGTGCAAGAGCAGGAGTAATTTATATAGCAAGTACATCGATGGCAGGGAAAACATCTTCATTATTTTTTGGAGGTACCTTTTTAGTTACATCATCCACACAGAATTCAAGTGTGCAGAATTTTGGACTCGCTTCTGGGAGTGGTAACACTTCGTAGACTGTAGGTGTGCAATTCAATACTACTGTTGGGACACAAGGAAGTACATCTTCTGGTCCATCTCTAGCAATAGGTGGAGGATCAGAAGGTATAGGTGGTTCTATTTCCAATGGTTTTAGAGGAAGAGGAAACACAAGAGGTTCAGGATCAGGTGGGCAAGGTCTACACCAACCCCAAAATATTTACATGGATGAGTCTCTTCATCTTCTAGAGTATAGGGGCATATACTATGTTGTTGAACATGTGCACATGTGTGATATATTGTGGTGTGTAAAAGGAATCATGGATTTTGAGTGCAGGGCAAGTCAATTTGCCACTACGTTATAAGGGTGCACACAAAACTGGTACAGAAAGTTTGACCCTGATCAAACTTGCGTAGACTATGCATCTTTAAAAGATGATTTCCTTAAAGAATTTCACATCCCTGAGTTTGAGTAGAAGATTATAAGCATGCTCAAGGATATTAAGCAAGGCACCTCTAAGAGTTTCAGGGAGTATGATGTCTATTTCAAAACAATTTTATCTAAGCTTTCTTATGATATTCACACAAGACATCATGCACAATTGTTTGTTAGAGGTCTGATTACACCATTTCGAAGGGAGCTATCACATAAAACATACATTGATCCACGTGAAGCATTTGAAGGAACTTTATGTGCTAAGGCAATCGGAAATATAGACACTGGGGCAGGCCCATTTTTAGAAGCACAGATTATAGCTATGGAAAAGAAATTGGAGAAGCTATCAGCAAATTCAACACATGAGATGTGCACGGGGATTTGGTGTATAGATTGTGAAGTGGGAGGCCACACCAAGGATAGTTGTCCCCACAAATCAATATGTTCATTTTTTATAGAATGTGAGATATTTCATTTAAACCATGATGCTAGCCACTGCCCATTATTACAATGTGCAATAAGGAAGAATGTCTCTTGCTACTATAAAATTTGTAGGTCCATGACTCATGATATGGAAGAATGTTGGTTGATTGTTGAGATCCATGATGCTATAGATATTGGTGTGAGATAGAAAGGAGTATCAAATAACTCTAAAGGAAAGAACAAGCATTGAGATCGGGATCACAATCAAGCACGTTATGACCAAAATGAAGGGAATTTTGAAGGAGGTCATTGCAGAGGTTGAGGATACCATGGTGTATTTGGAGGACGAGGCCTTGGTGGTGGACGAGGTGAGTTTCCTCATGAAACATGTTATACTTGTGGATCTCCTGACCACTATAGACATGAATGTCCTCAGAATATTACATGTTCTTTCTGTGGAAAGAATCATAGTTATGAGGAATTCCCATACTTATATGAGCATATTAGTAAGAAGCATAAACAAGAAAATAAAGCCACATGGATGGTTAGGATATAGCGTGTTGTGGAAAATCAGTGGATGCCTAAGTTGGAATCATAATCTAATGCATTTCCTGTAAAGATCACTACCCACACTGAAGCAACACGCACCAAAGAAGTGTTACAATAGAATTATACCATCATTAAGGAGGAGGTTCTACATGTATAGTACCTAGATCCTATCCATCAGAAGGAGGTTTATTAGGAAACCATGGAGGTACTAAAAAATCTTTAGGGTGAAATAAAGTATTTAAAGGAGCAATCATGAAAGATGTAGTAAAAGAAATCAATAGAGATGGTCCAAACTGAAATTGATGACTTGAAGGAAGTGTGCAAAATGTTGCACCAAGAGAATATCATTCCATTATTAGGGAATTGGCTAAAGGGAAACACTCTATGCGCAAGTATTGAGATGGGACGGTAAATCCTGCATGCAAATATCCCTCCCCATAGCTTAGACTACGAAAAATAAATCACTCTGAATGTTTTTTGTGGATGGATGGATTTTGAGTAATATATTGATTGATACAGGTGCGAAAGTCAATGTTCTTACTTTAGATGCATTGGTACATATTAGGAGACCCCCATTGTAGCCATCTTCAAATGTACTATTCATGGATAACTGAACTAAAGATACTCCCATCAGATTTCTAAAAGATGCATCCATTACCATATAGGGAGCCAAGTTCACTAGGGATTTTGAGATTTTAGGGATGTCAGAGGTAGATAGCTTCCCACCTCTACTTGGGAACCCTTGGTATTATGCAAATAATGTTGATCTTCAGTTCAACAAGGGTTATATCAGTTTTGAAAACAATGAAGAAAGATTTATTATCTCTTTAACAGATGGAAAATCTATGCCCTATGTTGAGCCTTTGAGTGAGGAAGATTTGAATAGGATTTATGTACATGCCATCCGAGACCCAGAGGTGCTTGATCCATCTAAAGAAGGAATCCTTCAGTGGGAAGATGAACAGTATATTAACGATACTAAAAGTGTTTCTTGTGATAATTGGGTACATAGTACTTATGAGTTGGTAGGGCGCAAAGTAAAGAGCACATTTGCATGAAACAGTAGACCTCATTGTATCTGGAGAATAAGTAACAACTTGGTACCTCGATACACTAGAGAAGGAGATCCTACTGTACTTCTATGAACCTTGGAGGAATAGTGGATAGATCGATTGGAGACACAGAATATGGTAGCATATATCCTACACAGAACATCAGTGCATTGTTAGGTGGTTCATAAGGATAATATTTTAGGATGGAATGAAACCAAAATTACTCTTTCTACTCATTTTTCCAGGAGAATTACACCTACTCAAATCTGCACTTATCATGGTAATCAACATGTTCAGCACCATGTTTAATAGTGTGAGATACTCTGGACAGAGGGGTAAGAACCTTTACCACCTTCACTTTGGGTGCACGAATTTTATTCCACTTTACAAGGTTGCACGGATGCTTGGTATGTATATGCAAAAATCCATAGAGAGATTGGAAATTGGTAGGATTTGATTGCAGGAATGATCCAGACGTTTGACTATTTCTCTACTAAACCTCTAGTAGAAGAGGTATTAAAGGTTATAAAGTGCTTAACTATGGGAGATAGTACCAAGGTGGAAGAACTCATTCAAGATTTATTTGATGAAGAAGACTCAGGAGCACGTTTTGTTGAAGAAAAAGAGATAGATGTCACACTACTTAAGCACGCTTGCCTTGAGAAGGAAAAAAGAAAGATGGTTTACTTAGTGGACGATGAAGAAGTAGAAAATCTAGATGTAGACCATTCAACAGGTAGGCATGAGGTTTTTTACAATGTAGATAAGACCACGCACACCTATCATGAACCTATGAAAACAAAGAAAGTGAAAATTTGATCAGATGTTGAGCCTAAGGAGGCCATAATTGGGGACTATTGGTCTGAATCTGAAGTGGAAAAAATCATCGAGTTATTATGAGATTATAGGGACTTATTTCTAGGGGATACCATGAACTCAAAGGCATTCATGAATCATTAGGAGAAATGAAGATAAAGGTTAAGGAAGGTGTGCACCCGGTCAGGAAGAGACCCTATAAGATGAACCCCAACTTGTGTGAAAAGGTCAAAGAAGAAATTGACAAAATGTTGAAGTCTAGAATCATCAAACTCCTTGATGAGTCAGAGTGGGTTATCCCAATGGTGATTAGTATCAAGAAGGATGGTCAAATTAGGATGTGTGTGGACTATAGGGAGCTGAATGTTGCATGTGTGATTGATCCCTTTCTTATGGCATTCACTAAGGAAATACTAGAAGGCATTGTAGGGATCAAAATCTATTCATTTACAGATGGATTCTCTAGGTATCATCAGGTTAGGATTGCACAGGAGGATTAGGAAAAGAGTAATTTTATTACTGAATGGGGAAGATTTTCCTATACTGTGATGCCTTTTGGTATGAAAAATGTGCCTTTTGTATTTTTGCACATAGTTGTTCAAGCATTCAAATATTTTATTCACAACTTCTTACAAGTTTATTTAGATGATTGGACGGTGTATGGACTTGTTAAGGATCATTGTGACAATTTATGCTTAATGTTTGAAAGGTGTCACTAGTTAAGCATCTCTTTAAACATCAAGAAATGTATATTTTCTACACCATTTGGCACATTGTTAGGGCACATCATCTACAAGGAAGGTTTGTTGGTTGATCCAGCTAAGGTTGTAGTCATTATCGGCTTGGAAGATCCTACCAGTCAAAGTGAGGTGCACGGATTATTGGGTCACACTGGGTATTATTGAAAATTTACAAAGGGGTATGATAAGTTTGTTGCACCCTTAGAGGAGTTACTAAGAGGAAAAGGGACGTTCTACTAGGGAGAACTGCAACAACGTGCATTTGAGACATTAAAGGAGAAAATTACTATAATGCCTATTTTGTGCTTCCCTTCATGGGACCAACATTTTCATGTACATGTAGATGCTTCTGGCACAGGACCATTGGCACGGTGTTGGCTCAACCTGGAGAAGTTATTATAGATCATTCTATCTATTTTGTTGATAGAAATTTGACTCTTGTATAGCAGAATTATACAACTATAGAGCACGAAGCTTTGTTAATGATCTTTGCGCTATGTAAATTCAGATAGTACCTATTAGCAACACCATTTTTATTCTATACCAATCACATGGCATTGAAGTATTTGGTAAATAAGCCCATTTTATAGGGGCACATATGCCGATGGGTACTCTTATTCCAACAATTTGATTTTACAGTTATGGTCAAACCAGGGAAGAGTAATTCTGGACTGGATCATCTATCTAGAATACATTTGGGAGAAGACACAGTAGGAAATCGAAGATATACCATGCCCAATGCACATTTATACAAGTTACACTACTTGCCATTGGAATTGGAGGACATTTTCTAGATTTTTACGTATAGGTATGCCGCCAAAAGGAATGAAATCCTTAGAGAAGAAACAACTTTCCATACATGTAACACCATTTATGTTAATTAGTGGCGAACTGTACAAGTTAGGTCAGGATGAATTATTGCGCTGATGTGTATTGGAACATGAGCGCATAGATATCATGGAGGAGGCTCATGGTGGTATTACAGGTGGGCACTATGCAGGTGACGCCACTGCACACAAGATTCTAATCATTGGATTATGGTGGGAGACCCTGTATAAAGATTGTAAGGCATATTGCAAGGCTTGTGATCATTGTCAGTGCCTTGGAAAACTAGGTCAAAGAGATGAAATGTCGTTAAGACCTATTACTAGTGTAGAACCATTTGAGAAATGGGATATAGATTTTGTGGGTCCTATTTTTCCATTCGTGCATAGGAATGGATCACGCTACATCATCACTTGTATAGATTATCTGACAAGGTGGGTAGAGGTAGCACCTACAAAGGATTTTTTAGTAGCTACAACAGCCAGGTTTCTATGGGAAAATTATTATTACAAGGTATGGATGCCCATTGAGTTTGACTAAGTGATAGGGGCACACATTTTCCGAATGAGACAATCAGAATTCTATTAGATGAATTCATGATTGCACACCATAAGACTACACCATATCATCCTCAAGAAAATGGGACTTCTGAGGCTTTTAACAAGATCTTGAGCCAAAAATTGATAAAAAAAATTTGATGTTGGAAGAAAATATTGGGATGATAAAGTTTTTGTCATGCTTTGGGCATATAGAACAACATACAAGTGGTTAAACAAGGCCACACCCTTTCAATTGGTGTTTGGTGCAGAATAAATCCTTCATATGGAATTCATGTTATCTTCTTTACGTATTGCGCATGCTGGAGGTCTAGATGATGATCAAACATTAGAAGAATAAGTTGAACAATTGATTAAGCTATATGAACAATGAGTAATAACACGTTGGAGTCAGAAGAAAGAAAAATCTAGATAGAAAGCATGGAATGACAGGCACATCAGGGACAAAAAGATTGAGATAGGGCAGATGGTGCTTCTTTATGATTCTAAGTTTTTGCATCATCCAGGAAAACCAAAAAGTACATTGGTTAGGACCATATGTTATCACTTACATACTTGAAACATGATCTTTTCAGTTATAAACACTTACTGGAATATGGTTACCCAGTTACTTTAACAGGAATAGGATGAAGCCCTACTATAAACAAGTCTTCTTGGTGTTTGTAATAAGGCAATGTTTCCATTTAGATTAGGTTTTTAATCATGCATTACCTTAATGTATTTCCTTCTTCATCACTATTCTTTGTCAATTTAGTTGGTGTTTTGTGAAATAAGCGTGTTTACACACCAGAAACTAATTAACATTTGTAGCACTTTTATGTGCAGAGGACTGCACATACCATTTGTCTGGGGTGGTTATTGAAAACTTGGTACACATAAAGGAACAAACTTCTATAGGTGATATTCAAGTTTAAAGAGTTGGTAGACAAATGATTTCTTCCAAATAAGGACCATAGATGGAGATAAATGAAGGAAAAATATAACGCGAAATAAACAACGACTGTACAGACTACCAGGATAAGGTGCAGTGATGAGGTACTCAAGTGCATGGACACATGATAAAGAGAAGTTTATGGCTAGAAGGTGGGAAGGCATGCTAAGAGATTATACCTAAGGAACGAAGATATACCTCAAGAAATTTGTGAAAATGGTCAATTAATGAGGATTGTTGGTAGGTGAAGGATAAATAAATGCACTAAGTTTTTCAAAATATATATAAGGAAGGGATGTGAGTTCATTTTTACCGTTGTAAATCGCAAAAAAAAATGAGTTGAGTGGATCGTGTTGAGGTGCAGAAAGTGTGAAACCAGATGGGGAGAGCATATTTTTACACAGGAGAAGATTACGTCCCCATTGGTGAAGGGTTTGAGCCAAGAAGAGTGTTACGAAAGGCTAGGGAACGTGATTTCAACTAGGGCACACAAATTCAAGATGGGGTTTGGAAATTCTCATTATAAAGGATAGAAGACAAGCATTTGCACACTACAGAGAACAGAAAGCTGAAATTTATAGATGGCACCAAAGAAAGCATCTTCTATAGGAGCCAAGGGAAAGAAGAAAGTGGAAGCAGAGGTTGAAATTGCCCCTAAGAGAAATTTCTTGGAGATGCAATACCCAGAAGGCATGATAGTGGGACAAGAATGGGATTCTCATGTCCAGAAGTGCAAGATAAGTGATTACAACCACCACACATTAGATAATAAAAAGGAATTGGACGCAATGTTGAGTATGAAGATAAACAAGCACACAACAGAGGACATGCCAGTGTATGATGACGTTGGAGAGAAGTTGCTAAATCAGATTGGAGTTTACCAGTTATACGATCTCCCATATTTTGGAAAATATGAACCTTTCTACCCATGGTTGATGAGTAGAGTATATGAATAATTTTTCTATTTCACCAGACGAAGGGTAAGGATTACAACCATTTTGATTTAAACTATAACAGGATTAAAGGGCACATGAGTGGATATAAATAGTGACTTGACAGATAAAGCAACAACCCCAGAGACATAGAAGGAGTTAAGGTATATCAAGGGTCCACGCGGAATGGATATCAAAAAATTAAAGAATTACCTAGTGGTACAGGAAGCTGCACATCTAGTGACCAAATTGAATGATCAAGAGAGATGGTCACAGGTGAATAAAATGTGGCTACACATTGTAAGGAGAATGTCACAGGGAATAATTTACAACAGATTAAGCTACATTGAAGAAACTATCATCGAGGAAGCGTGCAAAGGTGAGAAAATTAGTTTCAGTGTTGTACTATAATCCCTTGTGTTTATGGTGATTGGAGTTCCCGATGGGCTAAAGAACAAGATCTAGGAGTACCCCATGAAAAACAAGTCCCTTGCAAAAATATTTGACAAGTACTTGTATTAAGGGTCAATGAGTGGGTCATTCAAATAGAGGTCGAAGATGTGGTATAACAGGATCCACGACGCATTTGAAGAGGAGTGGCGCATCCCCAAGGAGTTACCTTAGGTGGTGGGAAAGGCAGTGTAGTTCATTATGTATCAACACTTCTACATTGTGTGATTTGTAATGAAGGATGGGAATTGGAGCCACTGGTGTAAACTGTCATATGAATTCACAATTCGCTACTTCCAGGCATCAGTCCATCATTTTTCTAATGCACAATGCCTAAATTTTGTTGTAGACAAGGTTGATTGTGACTACCAAATGCTGCGAAAGACATATGTATATCCAAGTCAAACTGCCTACATTGATAGGATAATTTCAGACATGATAAACATGAATCTTGTGATTTTTGTGATTGGAGATAGTGGATCGACGCTTAGATACCTTTAACTTAAGCCTAATTTTGAGGATAAAAAATATGTGGAGAATTAGTTTGCACTCCCAGGGCCACCTAAGGGTAAGCATATAGTGGATAATGTACCAACTCTGAATCCCAATGAACCTATAGAGGTAGATGATGAGGAGGAAGAACATGAAGACAATGGAGGATTGATACATAGAGGATGGAGGCAACCCTCAGACAAGGTAGAAGCTAAGCACACAAGTACTCCATCCCAAGAACAAGAAGAAGGGGAGGAATAATTGGAAGAAGGATCAGACCCTGAAGAATGTTGCTTTAAGAGCATGTTCAGATGAACAAGAACTCACGGCACCACTCCACAATTAGTATGGAGATCACCATGAATCTCTCCACAAATGGAGACAACTGAGAAGAGAAGGAGAAAATTGAAGCTGAATGAGGAGGTGGAGGAGTCTGAAGAGAGCGTGCTTGGATTGCCTATATAACTAGAGGATGTGGAAGATCCCAAGGATGAAGAAATGAAGGTTGAGGAAGAAGGGGTACAGAAGCCAGGAGAAACAGAGAAAGATACTACTCAGGACATAAGGGATCCAAATCCAAACCTTGGCGCTCAAGTTCCTAAGGGGTGAAGATCAAGGAGGGAAAATGGAGAGTATGTTGCTCCAGTCATGGGTTATGAAGAAGACAAGTAAAATTATCCATGTGTGATTCAAGAATATAGTGGTCCTTAAGGACTTATATGGATAGGAGTTTATGGACCCTGACATCGCAACTGCATGCGTGAGGAAACAATTGTCATGGTCCATGCAAACTCACATGGACAAGCCTGATTTTGATGTGTGTGGAGATTCATGTGTATCAAGAAGAATGAGAAAGGCACAATAGAACAAACATATAACCATCAAACCCACAGTTATGTCTAATGAATAGGTGATTAATTCCCTAGTAAAGGTGTCTATAGACGTGGCACACAAGAATATAGATAAAGATGTAACCCTTAAAGTGCTAAGAGAAGATATTAAAGCACTAAGGGAAGAAAACAAAGCCAAAGATGTAGATATTGCGCGTCTGAAAGGAGAGAAGGACCTAGAGAAAAAGAAGAATGGGGTTCTTATCAGTATGGCAGAGGATGTTGGTGATCATGTCCTAAAAGAAATACCACACTTGGAGTCCAAGGTACCTGAAAGGTTCCCTTCAGTTATGCACTATGTGTGTACCTTAGTTGATCTGGTGCTTGAGGATGGACCAGTTCAGATGCTAGCACCAAAGGAACCTGAACAGGAAGTAGAGAGGGAAAAGGCTTCAGTAGTGTGAAATATTTCATCATACGAGGCATTACTTCAAACCTTGCAAGAGGAGCTAAAGAAGGAAGACTAGGCACTGAACATATGTGTAGCTCTAGAGGTAGTAATAAGGATCATGAGAATAGTAGAAGACAATGAAGTACCAAAGGTGATGAATGATGAGACCTTGGGACATGCGGAAAGATTAGTGCTAGTCAAGAAAAAACGTGAAGCCCTTGTAGCAGTACAGGACCCCCATAAGGAAAAGTTGGATGAGATTGGAAAATGTATAACATAGAAGATGGATCTATTAGAAGGAAGAATGTCTGTTGTGTCCAAGATTGTTCTAGTGTTATAAAATGAGAAGGGAGAAATTGCCAAAGATGAGTTGGATTCTATTGTAGCGGACATTCCAGAGAAAATAGAAGCTGCATTAACCGAATGATAGACCTTGGAAGTGGAGATAAAATAAGAATATCTGGAATTGATTATTCCAGTTGAGATAGAGGATGTTGCATAGTGAAAGTTCATTCTTTATGTAGAAATTCTTTCATTTCTTTCCACTCTTTATTCGTTATTATTCAAAGAGAAGCTATTGCCAGGAAATCAATGTAGTTTAGTGTGGGGTAATGTTGACTGGACAAGAGTATGATATGAAGGAGAGGGCACACAGAAGATTCGTGTGTAGGAGTAAAACACGGTCAAAGGCCCAAAAGGATAGGGAAGGACACACATGCAAAAGACAGGGGAAAATTCGGGACTTAGCCATTTTCACATGTACGGGCTATTTTTGGAGATATCATGTAGAGCTCACAAACAAGATAAAGACTTGCGCAACATGCATGTGCTATTATTGGAAGAGAGATTACTAAGCGCTTTGCATGGGTTTGGTATAATAATAGAATTGCTACTGCCAGTTAACTAGAAGAGGTCTATTGCTAGCACACTTGCATGTGTGGCTATTATTCTAAAGATGCATGGCTATTTTCAGCATGTGAGCTATTTTTGGGAATTATGCAAGTGGTGAAGGGAAATTTCCCACCATTATAAATATGTAGTGATCTGCGTATAGTGGGAAGACTATGTGAGAACCGAATTACTATGAGGTTATGCTGTCATATCTGATGCACGCATGAGCTTATGGTATTCCTTTTTGTAATATGATTCTGTGTATTTATTATGTTTAATATAATGGAGTGTATTCGCTTAATCAAGGTATTAATCATGATTATAATTGGTTCTTGCATGATTGACTTCATTATGGTTATTATTTAAATCTATTACTCTTTAGATCTAGATCTGGACATGCTCTATAAAATGTTGTCTTAATTATGGATCTGAATGCATTAAGTCTTCATCATGCTAACGTCCTACAACAACAAACCTAAAGAGGGGCATACTATCTTTGCGTGCTTTGGGTGAGCACTCAGTCTAGGCTGAGTGATGTTCCAGTGTGTTTGGGTTATTACTGGTAAGTTCTAGGGTGCATCATCATCAATGTGTCGGGCATTCCAATGATCATTGTTTCAAGATCTGACATCTCATCCAATATCTAATTGAAAATGTTCGCATTGAGCTTCGGTAATCTCCCACATTTTTCCCACCAATGATAACCATAAACTCTAATTTTTAATAACCCACTATCCAAACATGATACCAAACAAATTGATTCATCTTCTAACCATATTTTTCATACGACTTCTCCCCCAGGACCTCTCAACTTTCTCATTTCTCACACTGCTACTTCGACACCAATTAACTCCTTCTCCAACACTAATTACCACACCACATTCATATGCAATCATTTACATATTAAGGTAGTTGTTGGCTCAACCTCCATCAACACTACTAAGGTTTATCCCTCTTCGAATTTCAGTGCATGTTCCCTGTCCTTTTTATGATCTATCAGTTTCCATCCATCATAAATCGACTTTCCATTCAAAATACCTTATGGTATGGTCAAGTTACATGTCATAGTTGGCCTTGTCACTCTCTTTGTACCTTTATACGTTAGCCAAGCACTTGAGGGATGTGATTTTATTATTGGTCTCAATAGGATTTGTCAATACTAATTTATTGTTTATTTGAACCACTTATGCCTTAAATTGTTTTACAACAATATAGTTATTTCCATTAACAACATTCCTCTTTCACCTCAATTATCATCACATTCTACTCCCACTGCTCATACATCCTCTCCTCTTCCTCACACAACCCCTATGATGTTGTCTATAATACATTATATTCCTACTTCACCTCCTCAACTCATCTCTATGTGACCGCTCCTCTCCATTAGTCCTACACACTGACATATACCTATTCACAGGACCATCACCACATCCCATTGCTGATCACTACCTCATTTTATTCCACGTGGATTTTCCTCCCCTTTCTACACAACATTACCTCAATCTTCATCACCCAAAAACTTTACTATGCCATAATATTCATCTTATATCCACCCATCACATTCATATCGACTTCATTCCCCTGTGCAACATTTTTCTACCAAACCACCATTAGTCGAGCATGTTCCTACGCTTTCATCATCCTAGGTACCGGTTGGTAGACATTCGTCCCTTGACCTTATTGGTTGATTTATCCTTCATGAACACTTGGGGGGCATAGCCATTACAAAATCACCCCTTCCTTATATTAGCATAGGTGTATCTTTCATCTTTTCCTCTTCGTACATTCATCTCTTTGCATACGCATACACATTACATGTTCTAACACCATCATTACCTAATGATGTACTCTTTTGCTTCGGTTCACACTTGACTATTGATGGATTACCATTACATTGAGCCCCACACATTGTACCATAGGAAATACATATTCCATTGTTCATTCTTCATTGCACATTATATGTCGTGCATCCTACACTTATTTCTACAGTCACATTATATATCACACATTTTCATAGCATACATTTTCCCTATACTACACTAGTCATCATTACATGTGAGTCTAGTTTTACACTTCATCCACACATTCTACATTTACACTAGGTTACATTATATATATGAGTCTAGCTACATATTATATTTACACCTACTACCAACTCTTATATATTACATATTATACACACCCTACACTACATTTCCCACACCGTGCATTTACATACCCTATTCCTCACTTGTTCATTTATCCTACATTTTTTTTTTACACGTTTTCATCACCACCCTATGACGGACTTTAGTTCCTCGGTCCATACTTGGCTTCCAAGGTTTTACTAATCAAATGGACCTTACATTCATTATGCAACATTTTCCTCATGCCATATTTCCAGCGTTAGTGACATCCACCTTAGGTTAAATTGTCACCTATTCTATCATTTTTTAGTGGTATACACCTTAGGTTACATCACCACTCCCTCCTTTCATCTTGTTGTGACATATTTTTTAGGGTAAATCATCACCATATTTATCCTTTCATCATATAGTGATATACGCTTAGGGCTAAATCATCACTCATCCATTCAACAAGTCGTGATATATGCTTCGTCTATAGGGTTCATGAAAATATCTCCAAATGTCACATTTCATCACCATTACATATACACACTCATCACAATGCGCTAGACATAACCAACACTACTCAATCATTTCTCGATGACACACTCTTGTTTACGGTTCATTCTTGACTATTGAGGGGGCTAACAAAATGAACCTCATTGCATACATTCCATCCACTCAAGGGACACGTTGCTCCTATCATTCCATCTTGCATTCCATTATATCCATACAAAACATATTGCATTGTCTTGGGGGAATTTAATCTTATTTACTAGTGTTTTGCATGACCAATTTACTACACATATTAGATTACTTTCTTATATGTCATTATCATCCACACATGCGCGTTCACACCTTTATTTAATGTGATCATAGATATAGGACTCTACACGTAGCAGGGATGCTCACCTTCTACCCTTCCTATACTAGTCGTTGGGGGAATTCACATTCATCTTATCCAGTTGCTATTGTTTCATGTTGTACTTAAAATATTATAATAATTGTTCTTACACACTTTGGCATATTGGTTATCACTCTAACATGCTAATGGGTGTTCCATGTTCAATACTTGTTTTGCAAGATTACATGTTTCCATGAATACTTATTTGTTTTTACTTGTCTATTTTGGTTACCATTATATGTGGGCTTTTCCCTTTGCTTGTGTGCATACTTTTTTGTATTTTGCGGCCAAGACAGCCTTACATGTCTTGTGACATCGTGAGTGATGTCCCATGTTTACAAGCCACTTTGTGTGGCCTACTTTTTTTCTTGCATGTTTACACTGCTGTGATTGGTATTTTTTATATTGTCTAAGTATTTTACACTTGTCTTCTTGCATGCATGTGTTTTCTTAATAACACTTGTTTTGGCTAGACATCCCCTTTTGTGTATGCCTTGGTATCTACTAAGCATTTTCCCTTTCCCCCTATATTGAATAGCTTTATAGGTCAGAGTGTAGTTGGTCCTATTTTAGGGCCACGTTATCCTTTAAGTGATGTCACATGTTCCCCTAAAGAGGGGGGCGTCATTGAGGGTTTCTACTAACACAACATATTTACACCGGTTTAGTATAGTGCACTTTCTGCCCTTGGAAATGTTGGTTTACATATAATGAGTGAGTTCAGACTATTCTACGAACTCCATACATAGTGGCCTATACAAGACATGGTTTCCTTTGGTAATTATTTGGAACAGTTACAGGCTTGGAGGTTACAGTGGGTGTGCCTCTCTACACTACTTCCAAATTTTGTTACCAGACCTGTGATAACCTATGAAAATCTTTTTCAGTCAGCTAAGTCATTTATCCTTCTTTACTTGCATATTTAGGGTTTTTATTTTACTTAGTATATTTATTTTCAATTGTTCAGTACTATTTTAGTGTATTTATACAACGTTTTAGTCCTCCTATTTAGATTAACTAGTCACTTTATTTATCATAGTATTAGTTTAGATACCCATTTTTAGTTAATCAAATTTGGAATAGTAGCATCTTGAAGAACCTAGATGGGAGCCCATTCCTGATACAACTCATCCTAGTTTTGGCTAGGGTGATAACACAAATAATCCTCCTCCTTTGACCACCACGTTTTCTACTGTGGACTAGGTTTCTGGCTTGGCCTTGTTTTTCGATTCCTATTTTTGTTATCCCTTTTTTTATTGAGGGCCGCATTTTTATAAAAAAAAATTGGCCTATTTCTTGAGGCATGTTGGATCGATTTGATTGATATTATTTTGTGTGATTGTGTCTACCCATATTTTGTACGATCAACATAATAATTACTTGTTTTATTTATAAAAGTGCTCTTTTTAATCAAGAATTGGACATCAAACTTTATGTCATCATTAATTGTTTGTCCATGAAAATTACATCCCTTACCACCACTGATTTTTGTACATATTTTTTTCACATCTCTTGTAAAACTTCACAACTTGAATAACATTGTTAGATGTTTTTAGAGCACAAAATGCATCAATACCAAGTTTTATCTTAATAAATCTCTAGATCATGAGTTAAGAATTTCATAAAGTTATTTTCTTCCGTTATTAGAGCATACCTAACAACTTTATATTAACTAAAAGTTCTCTTGTTCCTTTGAATGGATCACCTCATATCGATAACATAACAATTAACTTTCATTTTTTAAAATTTCATTCAATTGGAACACCCCAAAATAACACACAATACCAAAGACTTCTTACTCATAAAGTCAAACTTCATTGGTTTTACCCAGATTGAGGTAGAGAACTAAATACACATTCTCACACACTTATCTTTTTCATATTTTCACACTTGGAATTCATCTATGTCTCTTGATTTAAAAAAAATCTTAATACGAGGAATGGAGTAAATAGGATATATCATAAATGTCAATATATCAGTGTACAATGATAAACAAGTACAACTAATGAGATGATGAGAGTGACTTAGTTTATATCTGACTATCTAGACTGGATCTGGGCTAGACTGACGATGGAATAGGCTCATTCTAATTGTATGTGTTTCATCTAGAAAATAGTGATTTGAAGATTATGTTAGATAATATATCATAGAAGGGGACAATATTTCTAATGGAATTGGGCGCTAGTGTCCTAGTGATTGTTACGGATCCGGTTTTCTTAGTTTTTAATAATGTCACCTTCACTTTTCTCTGTATCACATTCACTTCATTTTAGGGTTCTCCTATCACATATTTTAAATACTATGGAAACCAACTAAAATGGAAGATAAAAAATAACTTGAAAACCTCCTATAGCTTTATAAGCAACCTTGAGTAAGGTTGTGTGAGATTTGAATTTATGTAACCTTGTTAGAAATTGATTATGGGTGGTCTTGGAAATGACCTTCAAAGTGGGAATACAATTTCTACGAATGAAAAATTGGGAGCTTCCAATATGTAGATATTGGAGGAAAATTAACACGGTTTAAATGTTATAAATTCAAGAGGATTTTTTAGATGATGAGCCTAAATTTTATAGAGGAAAAAGTGGTTGGAAATGAGTTGAACATGGTTGAATTCACATGCTAAAAATAATAGTTGAGAGAAATGAATAGTTTTGGGTATAATCAATGTCATTTATGGGAAATAAAGGAATTAATTATCAGAAGTTACATCTAGAAAG
Organism: Taxus chinensis; assembly: GCA_019776745.2. Lineage (NCBI taxonomy): Eukaryota > Viridiplantae > Streptophyta > Pinopsida > Cupressales > Taxaceae > Taxus > Taxus chinensis. The sequence goes on from CM034148.1 coordinate 11,472,165, forward strand.
GTGGTTATACATGAAATTTAATTACACCCACCTTTGTAGGATTTTAGAACTTGAGTTGACTAGACTTGTGAAGTGGAGATGAATGGGATTTGAGTGACAGTTGAATAGGATGTGCACACTAATTAATTAATCATTTAATTAATAAATTATAATTAACCAACTAAAAGGGGTACTAAGGTATTATTTTTTTAAAAAAATGATTGATAAATAGTTTTTTGAAAGGGACTATACCCTGGTACGAAAAAGGATCAGATGCCAAATAATATAATAGTATCAGATCATTAAAGATCAAACTCAAGATATTATAATAGATCCAAAAAGCAGAAAACAATATGCCAAGAAAACATCACTAATACTAGAAAAACAAAGTATAAACAAAAAATTAGCAATGATATAGCAACAATAGTATAGTATGATCAAACACCAAGAAAGGAGACAATGATATCCACATCACTCAAAGGATTTTTCAATAGTTTGCTTCATCTTCTAAAAGGCACTGAATAATACTAATGATGTTACCTGTGAAGGATTAGTCTTATCCAAATGGCTATAAACTTGGTCTCATGTTGGCCCAACCTTCCAGATATTTTTAGAAATGTTTCCCAACATGCAAACATTTTTAACCTATGTTTCAAGAAAGTTAGTTACTGCTTTAAAGGCTGAAAGAGTATCATCTTGAGTGTGTCTAAATTTTTTGAAGCTTGGTATCCAATGAAAGGACTAATTTAATTAATCCAAAGGGTGCAATGTGTATAACTAATAAATTTAATTAACCATTCACAAAGGGGTGAATGGATGTACTAGGATAACACTGGGAATAAGTGTGTAATTTTGGGGTGTCTACGTTTTCCCCTCTTTAAAGTGCTATTATGAAGTAATAGTTCTTTAAAGATAGTAGACACATGTAGAGTAGTAAGTAGAAAGAAATGAAGCATTATGATGCCCTATAATTAGGATAGTAGAGGAATTCCCCCTCAAGTGGGTGGATGACATAACAAGGTGGAAAGTTGCTTGATAGGAAAAATACAAGGGATGGGAACAACGATGGGAAGGATTATGCTCGTAGCATGAGCACCATTTGGAGAATAATCAATGATTCATAGTATTTAACAAATTTCAAAACCAATTCAGTTCTTTGGACTTGTTGGTGAGAAAAAATTTCAATAGGTAAAATTAGGTGTCTCCACCAACATTCATGGGGATAAACCCCTCTGCATTGAATGGTGCAACTCCCATTATTGAATGAAAAATAATATATTAATATCTAAATGTTGTGGGTTAGAAAGATAGGCAAAAGATCATCCAAAACACTCAATTAAACCTATGGAAAAGTTCATGTATGATGTATAAGGGAGGAAATTACAGAGATAAGGGGTGAAGGAGAGAAATTAGGAAAGGAAGGTTATTTATATGAGTAGGCCAATTGAAAATTTCACACCCAATAACTAGAGTAGTTCAACATTCAATATAGAGGAAAGCAATAATTAATCCATTTAGTGAGAAGAATAAACCCATAAACAAATTTCTTAGATTCATTTATCAAAGATACAAATATTTTTTTGGATCACTATACTTGCAAAGTGCATAAGAGAGAAATAGAAGAAACATAGGAAAAGGATGATAGAAGAAATGTATCTTTTATTTCATGTGCATTGATGACACAAAGTCCAACAAAAATAATACACAATTGCTAAAACATAGATGCTATCAAAATATAGTATTTTTCAGGATCCTCTAGAATGGTGAATCCATCCCAATTTATAGAAAATTAAATTTACGTTTTTTCTCCCCCCACATGGCTCTTCGTGATTTCATTCACTCGTGACTTTACATATTCCTAGGAAGTGAATTTTACAATGTAACTTTATAAAATCACGTAAGTTAATGAGATGAAATACAATAATTACACCCAATGAATAATTTACAGAGGGAGAGGAGAAATATTGAGAAGTAGAGAAGAATGGATAAGTTGACATTTCTAATGCAAAATATTCCTTAATGAAGAACTTGTTTTTTCATGTTTCATACTCTAGTTCCTTGAATTAATTTTTGAACTGATTTATTACAGCTTTTAACTTATCCACCTCTGGAATGCAAATGCAGCCCAACACCTTGATGCATATCCCAAGAAGATCATTAATCCTCTTGCATTGACTGAGCCATACTTCATGATCCATTGTAATTGCAGCAATGGAACTTCTGATGTTGGTTAGGGACTCTAAGTTATCTTTATTGAAGGAGAGAGAGTAACCTGCCTCTTCCTTGACTAGATATTGGAATGAACTAATGAGATATTTTAATGATGAGTCTCTGGACAGAATGGTAGACATTGATCAAGATCTCAAAATCATGTTACCCATAAGATTCCAATTTGGATATGGCATTTTTGAGTATATCATATTTCATGTACATGATATGGATCCACACTTGAGAAAAGTTCTCTGCAACCAATGTGAACATGTTCTTACTCATGAGGGTGTGAGAATCAAATGAACTCATCTCAAACATCATTAAAACATCTCATCTAAATGATTAACCTCTTTTGCAAACGCCTCCTTCACCTTGCTCGTAGTCATTTTTGTACCCACCAAGAACAAGGGAACCTCATGCGCGCCAGCCTATCACCCAGCGGCACTAGGCGCTCACCCGAGGTACGCGAGAGGGATCCGAGTCTCTCTTTTATTTTATTTTAGTGGAAGATATAATTTTTTATCTTGAATTAGTGATTTAAAGGACATGAAAAAGCTATAGAGCTCAGAATGACTTTTATACCCTTTCAGTCATATCAAAAGTAAAAGCACTTAATAGAATTAACAGAACTAGGAAGACGTAAATCCAAAAATACACTTAACATTCAAATAAGGTTCATGATTATACAAGAACAAAAGCATAATAGAAATATGTAGATAATACAGAGAGAATATCTTAATACAGTTATCATGGTAACCTTATCATATTCATTCATAGCGTTACTATAGAATATCACAAAAGGGGAGACCGTAGTCATGCGTCATATCTGGATGCATACATGAAGACTTTAAAAACAAAATTTACATTCCCCATTCCCTTATTACATCCTTCCTATAATCATCTACTCATTTTATCCCATAGTTCTCATAGTAATTCTACAGAGCTCCATTTCCTTCCTCGTTTTTCTCTCCTTTTTTCTTTGCTAAGGGCACACATATATATAGGCATCTAATCTCCAACAAACTCCTCTGCAACCTCAGATTTGGCCCCAAGTGTCATGGTGTGGATCACCTCAGGCGCATGCCTCTCCATGTCATGATTAGTTTTTTAGTTCTCCAAGAACCCTTTTTAAATCCTGTCTTGCGCGCCTTAACTTGCGCGTTTCCTCCGGCCATGCACGCCTACACGTCTTTAAGATTTGGTAGCTACATTAGGGTCCCAACATTACCCCACACTTCACCTATTCTCCACCCTCATGAAACTTTTCAAAGAATGCATTACAAAAAGGAAAGGCCTTGCCTTGGAAAAGAATGGAGGGAAAGAATAAAGAAATGGGGAAGAGAGAGAATAGAAGGAAAACTGCCTAAAGAAGAAGAAGGGGAAAATTCTACTGTAGGTTGGCCTCTAGTGTATTCCAAGCACTGACTTCATCTTGTGCCCTCTTGTAAAGGTCACCAACCAATTCGCTCACCTCATCGAAGGTTAATCCCCCCCCTTTGTGTTTATGGTATCTACCAATGTTTCTAGTTCCTTAGCTTGATCTTCTAAGGAATCCATCTTCCTCGTAATGACCTTGTAGAGCTCTTTAAGCTTGGTTTTGATTGAGACCTGAAGGATCTCAATAGCTTCATATTTTATTTCTACTTCAACTAGAATCTTTTCTCACTCTGCTCTATTGCCTTTATTCTTTTCCCTGAAGTCCTTCAGCTTGGCCTCGTCGTTAGCAAGTAGCATGCTTGTCACCTTATCCTGATCCGTGCAATGATCGTATGCAACCAAACTGGTTTGTGAAGCTACTTTTACATCAGCAAGAACCTTTTTGTATTCAGCTATGAGTGCGATGAATTTTAACTTGTCCTCCTGCTCCAAGTGCGCAGCTACATCCTTTGCTGACTCAAAGGCCAAAGGTTGCCTTTCCATGGTGAGGATCTGAGTCAAGTCCTCAAGACACTCTAGGAGGGAACCATATTTTGTGCAGGAGGGTTAAGGTCTAGGTGCTTCATGAAAATAGCCTGGGAGATGAGTTCCACCTTCTTGAAAACTTCACGCACTTTAGCTCTCCTCTTGTAATGCTCGCTGTAGCTGAGTGCTGATCATATTTTCAAGGCTGAGTTCCTTTGTTAGCCCAACTATTTCTTCCTTACTCTTCTCCATCAAGTCCTCCAAGACTTTAACCCTGTCGTTTTTGTAGAAGAGCCTTGCCTCTACCTCCATGGAGACTTTATTGAGTGAATTACATACTTGCTCATCCAACGGTTGTTGTGTGTTTATGATGGGGTTGACCCCCTTTATCTCAGATAGCTCTAATATCACCCCTTAGTTAACCTCAAACTTGGACTCATAAATGTGGGATTCGAACACCCATGATAGCATCTTTCTTGTGCATGGGTATCCACCCTCATGATCAAAGGACTCCATGGCGGTGAGCTCCTTGGTGGGAATGGTACTCTGAAAGAGTGTGCAAAAAACTTTGCTAGGGTCATTAACATACCCCATCATTGATTTTCCTTCCTCCACGTGTTTACTTCCCATGCGCATGCCCTTTGGAACATTCATTGAAAGAGTTGGGCCTTTTTTGCTACCCACACTCTTCTCCCTTTACTCTTCCTTAAATTCACCAAGCACGAGCTCCGCGTTGCGCTCCAATTCCTCTTCGACCAAGGTATTAATCATCTTCTTCACCTCCCTTGTTGCTTTCTCATCCACCTCATCTTGAGTGAGCTTGGGAATATTTTTCTCCTTGGTACTTGCCCCCTCACGCCTTTCTTCATTCTTTGTGCCTTCCTCCCCTTGGGTGCCCTTCCTCCTTACAAATATGAAAGCATCGGTTGCATCTTTTGCCTCCTCTTCCTCTAAATCATGGACATCAATCAACTCCTGATTTACCTCCAGCTCTTCCTCTTCATCATCTTCCTTTTTGCCTTTATAGGTGTTCGTGTCATCTCTATCCTCAAACTCTGGTTCTTCCATCCCCTCTTCTTCTTCCTTTGCTAAAAACTCTGGAGTCAGGGATGTGGTCCTCTCTTCATCTGAGGGTTCCCCAGGGGATGGTGGATTCGTAGGTTCTAGGGTCTTCTCCTTGGCCACCATCCTCTTCTTCTTCCGAATGTAGGTACTTGTCCCCGTGGTACCTACATCCTGCTTCTCCACCACCCTCTATTCTTGTTTCTCTTCCCTCTCCTTACACTTTGGCACCAGCTTCTTCCTTCCAGTAGGGTCGTTTGGGATGGATATCTCATCCTCCATGTATGCACCTTTTTCAAATTTTGGCCTTATGTGTAGGTAAATCCTTACGGCATTGCTCCCAGAAATAGGTAAGGTCAAAGGCCTTACAATATGCACATCATGTGACACATACCTTTCAATGTACGTGCGCTTCTCTAGGTAGACCAGCTTCTTCCTCATTTCCCTATGCTCTCTGTCAAGGGTGGACAAGTCAAGGTTTAATTTCTTCGACTCCTTGTATCTGTTTACTCTTGCTTGGAAAAATTGGGCAGTAAATGAGAATGGGAGTTTACACCATGGACTCCAGCTTTCATCGACCAAAATGAACTTGCCAATACATAAGTGCTGGTAGAATGCGAACTCTGCTTCTCCTTTGGTCACTGCGGGGAGTTGTTCAGGGATCCGCCATTCAGCCCCGAATGCATTCCTAAGGCACGTATACCATTTTTCTAAGTGCACCTTGTGTACCCCTGTCATTGATTCACATGTGTATTTCTGAAACCTCTTCACACGTGAAGGATCTTCAGCAGGATACTCCCACATGAACTTGTCAGATGCATCTAGCAACCTGAATTCTGAGAAAAAAATTGTCAAAAGAATGTTTCCGAATAAGATCTTTCCTCCCTTCTCCGCACTGCTTATGATTCCATCTGTAATATATTGGGAGAGGTTATATATGGTGCCCTCTGCAACTTTCCTGCAGACATTCAGCTAGGGCTTGCTCACCTGGGTCCACCTTTCTTGTTCATTCAGCTTGGAGACTAGGTGTTTGGCTGTCTTCATCACTAGATCACTGATATCCGAGATGTCATAGTACATTGATCCTTTCTTCAATCCCTGGGATGGTATGGTTTCTTTGATTGCCTTCTCATCTAGGATGTCATCTTCAAGCACGTCCCCTTCACATTTTAGGCCTGTGAAGCGTGAAATTAGTTGGGGATTTATGCACATTTTGTGCCCTGCAAAGCAGAAGAAGTCTTCATGTACGCGCGTCATCAACCATTGGTACAAGCACTTGGGCTTCCCAAAATATGGTAACTCAAAAAGTTGGAGAAGCCCTACCTTCTCCATTTTCACCTTGACCACGTCGCTGTAGATCAACAACCCGTCAGGTGTTCATTTATTTGTGGGGCGCACCATCTCCAGTGCCATTTCCTTTGCGATTGTACTTGATCGGTGATTGTAGTCGATCACGGTCATCTTTCTTATGTGGGACTACCACTCTTGCCCTAGAAAAACCCCATACGGTTATTGCATCTCCAAGTACCATTCCTCGTTTATATCTAAGGGTATTTCTTCTTGTTTCTTCTTTCCTTTTCCTTTACCCTTTCCCTTTTCAGATTATTCTGCAATTTTATCAACTGGTTTCGTGGCCATCATTACACCCTTTGCTTTCATTCCCAGGTTAACTTGCGAGTTGTTTGAACATTTTCCTCGTGCACCCCATGCCCTAAAACACAAACCCTAATCTCAATTTTTTCTCCTTTGATCACAGCACTTCTTCACAATGTTCCTCACACCCGTGAATCACTTCTACTCTGGTTTGTAGATCCAACAGACCAATTGCACTTAAGTTATTGGGATTTTCCTTCACATGATTCAGTTCTTGAAACCCTAGCTCTTGAAAGAAAATCACTCTTCTTGTTTTTGCAAAGTGGAATAATGAAATGCCCACTCTTGTATTTATAGCTTTTCCCACTTTTACGCATTTAAGGCTAGGCTACCTACCACCATACGAAAATATTTAATGCGATGTTTTCAAACAAAACTTGACTTTAGTGTTTCTCCTTATGCGCCCAATTCTTGTGCGAATTTTTTTTCCAACCTTTTGGTGTGTAAACAATCCATCTTGACAGAAGACTCTTGTGTGCATTTTACCAGCGCCAAAAACACTTCTTCCATCCTCATGATTCTTGCTTTCACCTACCTCATGTTTTTGCACTTTTTCTCCTTTGTACATGGATTTCCAATGTAACCTTATTTTTCCACCGACCCAAATCCTCCTAGCAGAATAACTCCAATTTTCTCTTCATCATCTCACCCCACACTAAAATGATGCGCAGTCCTCTGCGCATTCATAAGTCAAAAAGTAATAAGGTTACCGACACCCAAAGTGCAAAACAAAACAACGACATGAAAGGGAAAATAAAAGGAAAAACATAAAAGGAAATTCTAAACTAATTGGAAAAACTACCTTATTTACAAACATCAAGAAGCATTATTTATAGTAGGGCTTCAGCCTACTCCCATTGAAGTTTCTAGGTAGTTTTGTTCCATCTAGCGCTTGTAACTGGAACGTGCCCAAATCAAGGATGTATGAAATTACATAAGGACCCAACCAATGCACCTTCAACTTTCCAGTATGGTATAGAAATTTTGAATCATATAGCAATACCATCTGGACAACCTCAAGCTATTTGTTCTTAATATGGCGGTCATGCCATGCCTTTTTTTTTTCCTTCTCAGTTGTTTGGCTCCATCTTGCTAGTGAGCACCTTTCATCCAACTTTATCAATTCATTTATTCTTTCTTCCAGTGCTTTCTCATCATCCAACCCTCCTGCACACGCTATACACAGAGATGGTAACATGAATTCGACTGGCAAAACTACTTCCACACCAAACACCAATTGAAATGGTGTGGCCTTGTTCAGCCTTTTATACGTTGTTCTGTATGCCCAAAGAACTACTGACACCTTGTCATCCTAATCCTTCCTACCTGCATCACATATCTTAGTCAATGTGTGACCAAGGATTTTGTTGAATTCCTCTACAGTCCCATTTTCTTGAGGGTGATAAGGGGTAGTCTTGTGATGGGCTACCATGAATTCTGCCAATAGAATCCTGATGGTTTCATTTTAAAAGTGAGTGCCCCTATTACTTGTTAAACTTAATGGGCACCCATACCTACTAATAATGTTCTCCCACAAAAATCTAGCAGCTATGGCTGTGGTGAAATCCTTAGTGGACGCGGCCTCTACCCACCTTGTCAGATAATCAGTACAGGTAATGATATACCGTGAGTTAGTCCTTCGCGCAGCTGGTGAGATTGGTCCAATAAAATATATTGCCCATTTCTCAAAAGGTTTCACGCTAGTGATGGGGCACAAGGGCATCTCATCCCTTCTTCTAGGCTTGCCAAGGTGCTGGTAGTGGTCACAGGCTTTGCAAAACTCAACGTAATCCTAGTAAATCATCTCCCACCATATTATGGCGACTAGGATCTTACGCGTGGTTGTATTCCCTGCATAGTGTCCTCTAGCAATCCCACCATGGGATTCTTCTAAAATGGCCACACATTCATGTTCTAATACACACTAGCGCAAAACCTCATCATGGCCCATTTTATACAAATCCCCATTAATCAACATGAAGGGTGTGGCACGTATGGATAACCTTTTCCTTTCCAATGATTTCATCCCTTCGGGCGCCACACCTTCCTTGAGAAAAATAGCAATGTCTTCTAACTCCAAGGGAACATGCCACAACCTAAATAGTTGTGTGTCTGGCATGGTTTCCTTGATTCTTTGCACGTTCTCTACTGAATCAATCCTTGATAAATGATCCGGCCCACAATTGTTCCTTCTAGGTTTTACCACCACTCTGAATTCAAATTCCTGAAATAAAAGTACCCAATGACATATGCGCCCTTGCAACACTACTTTGTATACTAGATACTTCAAGGCCATATGGTCAGTGTAGAATATGAAAGGATTTGCCAGCATATATTGTCTAAATTTGTGGAGCATGTAGATCATTGAAAATGCCTCGTGCTTGGTTGTTGTATAATTCTATTTTATTGGTGTCAACTTTCTACTTGCAAAACACAAGGGATGATCAATAATCCCCTCTCCTGGTTGAGCAAGAACGGCCCCCATTGTTGTACCAGAGGCATCCACATGGACATGGAAAGGTTTATCCCATGATGGGAATCATAGAATATGTGCGGTGACAAACCTTTATTTTAGAATGTCAAATGCCCTCTGTTGCACCTCTCCCCACTGAAAGGAAATATTATGTCTGAGCAATATTTCCAAAGGTGCAGCAATCTTGGCGTATCCCTTAATGAAATTTCTGTAGTACCCAATGTGTCCAAGAAATCTGTGTGCGATGCTTTGGCTGGTGGGCTCACCTAATCCCACAATAACTACAACTTTCACGGGATCCACCAGTAAGCCCTCTTTGCATATGATATGCCCCAACAACGTTCCAAAAGGAGTTGCAAAGACACATTTCTTGATGTTGAGGGAAATCCTTAACTACCGACATCTTTCAAACATCAATCTCAAGTTATCAAAATGGTCCCTGACCAATCCATACACTTTCCAATCATCCAAATATACTTGAAGGAACTTGTGGATGAAGTCTTGAAATGTTTGTACCATTATGCACAAAAATACAGTGGGCACATTCCTCAATCCAAAGGGCATGACCGTGTATGTAAAGCTTCCCCACTCGGTGGTGAAAGGGTTCTTTTCTTGGTTTTCCTTGGAAATCCTTACTTGGTGATATCCCAAGAATCCATCCGTGAAGGAATAGACCTCGTGCCCAGTAACTCCTTCCAAAATCTCTTTAGTGAAGGGGGTGGGAAAAGGATTTATGATACAAACAACGTTCAACTCCCTATAATCCACACATATCCTAATCTGCTCATCCTTCTTTATGTTGATCACCATTAGACTTATCCATTTTGATTCCTCCATAGCCTCAATGATACTGGATGCTATCATTTTGTCTAGATCTTCTTTAACCCTTACGTGCATGTTGGGATTCATCTTGTAAGGCCTCTTCTTGACCGAGCATGCACCATCTTTCAAATTTATCCTCATTTCCCCCAATGAATGGTGGATGCCTTTCAACTCATAATATCCTCGTGGGAATAAATCCTCAAATTCGTGCAAGAGATCAATGATCTTTGATACTTCCTTGTCCGACCAGTAGTCCCCAATGATAGCTTCCTTGGGCTCCTTCTCCGAGCCAATGTTAACTTTCTTGGTTTTGAGTGGTTCATGATACGTGCATGCACATGCATCCACACTTTCAATTACCTCACATGTCCTAACCGAATGGTTGACATTTAAGCTCTCCATCTCCTCCATCAATAACGTATACCATATTTCCTTTCTCCTTTTCAGCACACGTGTGCTTGAATTGTATGTCTTCTGGTTCCTCCTCTTCGAACCGCGCTTCCAAGCTAGGTCCACCAAGTAAGTCTACTAATCTATCTTCCACCATGGCGCAATCTCCTAGAGTGAGGTGCTTGACAACCTGCAATGCCTCATCAACCGGTTGCTTGGTACTTTGGTACTCGAATGTGTGAACCAGGTTAGCTGTTAATTCCTACCAATTTCCTGTCTGGTGGCGAGTTTTGGAATGGATGTACCAAGTGCGCGCACAACCTTGTAGTGCCGAATACAACTTGTGCACCCAAAGGGAGGGTGGTAAAGCTTCCATGCCTTCTCCCCAGACCCTCTCACATGCCTGGATGTGGTAGGAGGTGGGTTCATTGCCATTGTAATCCTTGATAGTAGTGGGGATATTACTCCTTGAGAATCAGATAGTGAGCGCAATTCTAACTTCATGTTATTCCAACAAGTTTTTGCTATGCGCGGCCCACCACCTCACTACTATTCCTATCAAAACATAACCCAACATACCTCGTCGTTCATCCTCCCTCCATTAAGCTTCCATTTCTCTCAAAAATACCTCAGGGTATGCATCCCCAGAATACTTGGTTATTGTCTTTCCTCCCAGACACCAAACTGTATGCGCCATGGTTACCTTGGTCACCGTTCCTTTCAGATGTCACCCAATCAATTCATAACTCCCATGCACCCAATTATCACATGCTATACTAGTAGTATCACTGACAGATTGAGCATCATCAAACTGGATGAATCCTTCTATAGGATGGATGGTCTCTGGATCTCTTATGGAGCGCACATGTATTTTGTCTAGTACTTCCTCTCTAAGGGGTTCAGTATATGGTGTGGAATTTCCATCAGTAAGAGGTATAATCACCCTCTCTTCCTTGTTTTCAAAGCTTATGTACCCCTTGTTAAACCAGAGATCTGCATTATTCTTATAGCACCACGAGTGCCCAAGTAACGTTGGGAAATTATCTACCTCGACAAGCTCCAAGACTTCAAAATCCCCAGTAAAATTAGTCGCCTGAATGGTAATAGTCGCATCCTTCAAGACACTTATGGGAAATGCCTTTGTCTTATTCGTCATATACAACACATTTGAAGATGGTTGTAATGTAGGTCTTCCCATTTGATGCCAAGCATCCAGCCTAAGAAAATTAACCTCTGTGCCTGTGTCAATAAGGATGTTGCTAAGTAGCCATCCATCCACTATTGTGTTCAAGGTGATCTCTTTGTCATAATCAAGGCTATGAGGTGGGAGGTTTTGATGCAGGATCTACCTTTTGTGCTCTTCCCCGGCACGTGGTACCTTTTCTCTCAACCATGCTCCTAGTAAGGGAATAACATTCTCTTGCCTCAACAATTTACACACCTCCTTAACCTCATCCAAGCCATCCTTTGGTGCTTCTACTGGTCTTCTTTGCTCATATTTTCTAGTTTTCTCTTTTAAGCATTGGATCTCCCCTTGTAAGCTTCAAATTACGTCCATGGTTTCTTGGTAGACTTATTTCTGGTGAGCCAGGTTTGGATACTTCCCATGTACTACCTCTTCCCTTGAAACATGAGGTCTCTGCTTAGGTGTTTCCCTTTCACGCGTGGACTTTTCCCTTATTGTTACCATAATAGGCTCTAGTTCTGATTCACGTATTACTCACGGGAGCCATTATGCATCAGCCTTCTTAATACTCGCCATGCCGGCACCCTTATCCTTCCGGTGCTACTGACTCATATGTTCGTATAACTCTGGGAACTCTTCGTACTTATGTTTCTTTCCACACCAGGAGCATTGTAGAAGATCTGGACATTCATGCTTATAATGGTTTGTGGCTCCACAATTAAAGCATGTTCCACATGGGAACTCATTCCTTCCCCTGCAGTTACCATGGCCATGAAATCCTCAGTGAAATCCCCTCCCGCACATACCTCCATCTCTACGTTCTTCATACTGACACTCATATTCTTTGGAACTGTTGGCAATGCCAGTCCGGAACACACCAAGATCAATTGCCTCATGAATTTGGTCAATCAATCTACAATCCTTGGTGTCATGTGTGGTTGAGGTACATATCTTACAATAAAAATATACGTTTTTGTGGATCACCCGTTGTAAAAGGGGGCACCTACTTGCATCATGATCCCTGTGACATATTTCACAATTTACCGCTATGGTGCGTACCGCCTTCTGAGTACATATCCTGCTATTATCCTTTGTGTGCCCTTCTATGTCATAATTTGTGCACCAAATCCCACCGTAAGTCTCTAGAACTGTGTTGGTAGATAATTTCTCCAACTGCTTAGCCATGGCAGTGATCCGAGCCTCCAAAAATGGGCTAACACTAGTGTCAACACTACCAACTACCTCAGCGTGCAAAGCAACTTCCAATGCTTCGTGCATGTCCGTGAATGTTTTATGAGACAAAGCCCTCCTAAAGGGTTTGATCAACTCTGTGACAAACCACTGAGCATGTTGTGAAGGGTGGATATCATAAGACAGTTTAGACAATAGAGTTTTAAATCACGCATCATATTCCTGCACACTCTCTACCACTCCCTAGTGGATTTCCTTGAGAGATTTGATGCTCTTGTGTTCAAACTCAGGTATGTGGAATTTCGCCAAGAACACATTTTTTAGTGCAGTATAATCCACAATAGTCTAATGAGGGTCATACTTTCTATAACAACTATGTGCACATCCTTGCAAGGTTGTTGCAAATTGACTGGCCTTTCAATCCTAGGTCATGATCCCCTTCGCTCGCCATAGCATCTCACACATATGCACATGCTTTGCAGCATCTTCTATCTCACTGTAATCTATTAAGTGGAGAGACATCTCGAAAAAGACTTGAGGAGGTGGCTGAGGCCCTTGTCCTCTGGTGTTTCCTCCTCTACCGAACCCACTAGATCCTAAGCCACCAGCTCCACCACTTCCACCTCTAGATCCTCCTGTGTTAGGTACAGGGCCTGTGTTTGTTGTGCCGAATGTTCCTGTCATCCCACTGAATTGTGCACCAACAGTTTGTGAACTAGTGCCACTCCCAGTTGTATTTCCTTCACCACTTCCTGGAGCACTCCCAAAACCAGCTGTATATGTGCCTTGTCTAAACATTCCACCAAATACTGGAATAGTGTGTGAATCCATAGAAGTCCCAAATGAGTAGTTATATCTTTTGGGAACCGATCGGTTGCTTCCACTGATATCAAATGGATCAACTATATGTTTCCCTTGTTCGAACAAACCAAACACCAAGGTTCGGTCACTGGGTGGGATCAGATGCACACCAATGACTCATCTTTCTCCACGTGATGGGCTCTCATCAGAAGCCGAGGGGTTCTCTCTTCCGCACTTTCCAAGATGGGGTAACACAGACTGTTCAGGCTCCACATCCTCCATGTGAACTTCTTCTCCCAAAAACATCTACCTCCATGAATCCATCATAAATGTAACCTCACGTCATCTCACAATCTCCCTCTCACATGCTTTACCATACTTGAGTCATCTCTCCTCCCTTTCCTTTTCAGTCATTATATCAGCCATCTTTCCCCAACCTGGCTTCCTCGCCAAGTGCTCATAGTGGTTTAGCCGGCCATTGGGAATGCCTCTAAACTCATGGTTACCATCAAGATTTTGATTACCAGTGGGATAGCCCACAAAAATGATCCTCTGGGCTCCCACAAAAATTCAAACTCAGCAACTTCAGGAAAAGAATACTTGGAAATTGTGTATTCCATAGTGTATCTAGCCAATACTCCCTTCCACCAATGATCTATAACACGAGTTCAAGTTAGATCAGGATCTTGTAAGTTCTAGTATGTTTCTTGGGTCCAAGGGTGTGATTTATAATACCACCCCAACCTAGATGCATATGCCGAGAGCCACTCAAATAAATCTACTGGGAAACAACAGAAGAAGGTTTCATACAACTCATGATAGAGAGTGTCTTCCACCCATCTTCACGTATTAAACTCAGGTCTAGTACTGGATCTCTGATAAAACTCATCCTTCATGATTTTAAACCAATTTTCAACACCTTCAAGTGTTAAGCACTTCGTCATCACTTTTTGCACAGACCATGATGTATGCCATGTTCCACTACAACTTTGAAAAGAGGTCCTAGAAACGGAACCAATATGTATTCATTTTGTACCCACCAAGAACAAGGGAACCTCATGCGTGCCGGCGTATCACCCAGTGGGCACTGAGCACTCATTCGAGGCACGTGAGAGGGAACCGAGTCTCTCTTTTATGTGAGTTTATTGGAAGGCATAATTCATAATCTTAAATTAGTGATTTAAAGGACATGAAAAAGATATAGAGCTCAGAACGGCTTCTATACCCTTTCAGTCATATCAAAAGTAAAAGTTCTTAACAAAATTAATAGAACTAGGAAGTTGTAAATCAACAAATAGACTTAACATTCAAATAAGGTTCATGATTATATAGGAACAAAATCATAATAGAAATATGCAGATAATATAGAGAGAATACCTTAATACAATTATCATGGTAACCTTATCATATTCATTCATAGCATTACTATAGAATATCACAGAAGGGGAGACCGTAGTCATGCGCCATATTTGGATCCATACATGAATACTTTCGAAACAAAATTTACATTTGCCATTCCCTTATCACATCCTTCCTATAATCATCTACCCCTTTTATCCCATAGTTCTCACAGTAATTCTGCAGAGCTCCACTTCCTTCCTCGTGTTTCTCCCCTTTTTTCTTTGCTAAGGGTGCACATATATATAGGCATCTGATCTCCAAAAAACTCCTTTGCAGCCTCAAATTTGGCCCTAAGTGTCAAGGTGTGGATCACCTCAGGCGCAAGCCTCTCCATGTCATGATTAGATTTTTGGATCTTCTTATGGAAAGGTATATTCCTTCCAGGACACCCTGTTGCCAGGCTGGAACCTTATCCAAATGAAACACATTCTTCATGTGTTCTGTCCAAAAGGCTGAAAACAACTAAGTCCCGAATTGTGCTTTGTGGGCGCGCATCCTTGGTTCTCCAATAACCCTTTTTGAATCCTGTCTTGCATGCCTTAACTTGTGCACTTCCTCTAGTCATGCGTGCCTACGTGCCTTTAATATTTGGTAGCTACATTAGGGTCCCAACATTGCTTACTTCTGTAAATTTTGGAAGAGCTTATTTGATGAGGGAAATGATATCTGGAAATAATTCATTTCCTTGATTAATTATTTTATCAATCCACTTCTCATTGAACTTCCCACACATCATGTATCCTTATGTTTTCTTAACCACTCAGGGATCAACAATTTTGATTGGAGGAATGTATTTGATCGGAAGGGCTAATTTTGATTCAGATTCTGAGAAGGGTTGGATGTAGGCACTAAGATATTGTACCTGTTTCTCCAATTACACAATATTTTTCTTGTATTATTCATTCTGAGTGAGGATATTGGAGGAGGATTCATTGAACATGTGGGAATTACCCTCATGCAAGGCTTGGCCCAATGAGATGCAGGTCAACTAATAGTCTGATGGAGTCATGTCTTCAATAGGATTTTCAATATTAGGCCTAGAAAATTTAATGTGAGATGCCATTGAAGAAGAGGGATGTTGTATGTTCTTTCTTTCTTCACTTGAACTTTATATTTCCTGATATTTATTCGAGACTTGGTGCAATAACCTGCTGTGTTTTTCTTGGCTCACTGTTGATGATTTCTGTTGAAAACTTTTTCATTGATGTCAAACAAGATTGAGCATGTTCCTGAGTAGGTATGTCACTCTTCATGAGTTCTTTTTGAATATTTTTATAGTGTCTTGTGTCTTGCATTGTAGTGTCTTACTATGATTCAAGTTCTTGTCATTAGTTTGAGGTCCTAACATGGAGTCATCATGGTGTCATGAGTTCATCAGTAGCATAGTGTGTGTCTCAAGGAGTCAAACATGGTCATTAAAATATCCTTGTTTCTATATTAGTGTCTATACCATGCTTCTGAAGTTTGAAATATGTATCTCATTTATTTCTAGGTGTCTTCAAGGGTTAATTATTGATTGTTTTAGGAGTATGTCAATGCATTGCTTAGGTGTGTCTCAAATTCCCAAGGTAGAGTAAGCTTTTAACACTTATTATTGCTTATTTTGGAGGAAAATTTCTCCAAATTATCTCCTAAGGTGTCTCAAAGGTGTGATATTGGTCACTTAGTGCTCATCATGTCACATTTTGTGTTCAAAGTGGAAAATAAGCTAAACTAGGCCTAGTTGAAAGGCCTATTCCCAGCAGGTCATGGTATATGATCTCTTGCAGGTATGATATGGATGTTCCAAGCTTGTAAAGGATGAAGAAGGATTTTAAAAGGAATATAAAGGTGCAAAAGCTCAAAAATCAGGGATTTGAATCTTAAAGTAGACCTACTGAAAATGAAGGCTTGAGAACATGACTAGTAGTGTTAGGAAAATGAGATGGGTCAAGGAACTTTAGAGAGCCTAATGAAAAAAATAATGGGATATTTTAGAGGAATGAGTTCTCATGGTGTGAGAAACATTTTAGGGTCATATAGTGAAAACCAAACATGTAGAGTCACATTCTTCAAGACCAGGTTTTTGAGAAGTGAAAATTGAGCACTTTTACTTCTTAGCATTTTTTCTAAATTTTCTGGACTTCTTCAGATAATTAATAATAGAATTTTTTGAAGGAAATTGGGATAAAAATCAAATGCAAAATATCGGATATCAAAATCTTATGAAATGAAAAATATATATTTTTCTAAGCTATTTGTAAACCCTCTAAGGCACTCACCTAGAGCGATAGGAGAAATATTCAAGGTATGAGAACAAAATTCACTATTCAAGCTTATTTTATGCTTTAGACATGCAAAGGAATATCCAAAGATCATTAAAAACCATATGTGCATCTACAAGATTGATTACACCATACATAAAAGGACTGGTTTTGATGAAACTTACAGGTACATGTGTATGTTGTGTGCTTCATGAAGAAAGTATTGGTGTTCCAAATAGCTCTTGATGTCTCCTAAGTTATCAAAAAGTGTTTGAGAAATGTGTGTGAGAAATTTTTAATTGAAGGTGGATTTCTCTTTCCTTCCACTTGAAGACTATGCATGCCATAACCAGTCATGGTGTTTCGAGGAAGTGTTCATGTGTTAACCTAATATTGAAGCATAATATGGTTATGAAATCCTGATACAAGCCTAGGATGACTTGATGAAGTCTAATGTATGCTCATATGAAGTGAGTTGAGGTACTAAACATGCTGATTTCCATCTGACATATTGGTATGGTCAAAAAGGCTAATAACCTAAGTTGAAATCGTAACTTTCTCTTAAGAAATTATGTATTCAAGTCCTTAGTAATGGTTTACAAGCTCCTAGTGAATTCATATCTCACCGAAAGTAACATAAAAGTGAAGGGAAAAGTGATTTCAGCCTTCAAACATCAAGTTAGGGTTTGGTGTGTCAAATCCCTTACTATGCATAATTTCAAGAAAACTAGTGTATTTTATCTTGTTGGCATGTTTCTAGGAAAAATAATTGGGGTAAGAAATTATACAATGCTCATACCATCCTTGAGAAATATTCTTACAATCTTGGTTGACTAAGAATTTCAGGGGATTCTTCTAATATCTCAACTTTTCAAGATTGTGTCGAGAAAAACAGTGATGTCTTGTCTTAAAGCATGCAAAATGAAGAAATCTTGTTATGACCTAACATTTTTTAGTATGGAAAATGGTGATATGCTTATAAAAACCCATATACAATATATCATTAGAATATGTGACCTTCATGTATTGACAAGCTTGATCTTAAATGATTTCAACTCTTACTATGAATGAGGATGCATAGATGTAAATGAAATGGTAAGCTAATGATTGTATTCTCCACTCAAAAGGTCTTCAAACCTTTATAAGGCCATCCTGTAGTTATAATATCTTGATAAATGCTTGATACCAATCAACCAGTGCATATTATTTGTATACTGAGGTTTTTGCTCCTTCTTCTAGTACTTTTTTGCTCAAATGAGGTTTGTAGAAAGAATGTCAGAAAATGAATAACACGGAGAGCTATTAGAGAATCCTAGGAGACTAAACAACATTATTTCATGCAAAAGAAACTTGGCACATGGTCATAGAGCTAAAAGATAAACTCATCTTTGCTTGACTAGAATAAAAATCTTGTATAACAGTTGGAAAAGGAAGTTTGAGGCTCTAACTCATATTTTTATGAGTTTGTAACTGGCTATCAGATGGTTGAAGTATATTGTTTTCTCTTATTGGTTCGTGAGGAGTATTTTCAGTTGAGGAAATGAAAATATTATGAAATTGATCTATCAAAGGAAATATTTTCTCACTTCTGTAGTTCGTGACTTGTCTCTTGGTCTCCTTAGTTTGAGTTGGAAGAGGAAGATAGACACAAAGGTGAGAATTTAAAGTGTAAGAGTCAAGTAAGATAAGTACTCTTGTGTACAAATATGCACCATTGTGTTTTGAATTATGATTTTTGTAAACAGGGATATGATAGAGTGTTTATTTTTTAAATGAATAGCTAAAATAGTGATCGCACTATGTTTATGTAAGCAAATAAGTTGAGGGTGATAAATTTCCTTGATGAAATTCTGAGTTATAGCTCAACAATTTAGGAGTGATATTCCTTGCAAGTGGGTGCTTACAAAATATTAGTCAATTGGGTGCTTTGCCTTGAATTTAAGTAGGTTCTTCAAAACTGGAGTGGGTGCTCACCACATGGTGAATCATTATAATTATTACAAGAAAATTGTCCCTGACATTGCTTTGATTTCAATGATTTTTCTCCCTTATTAGGCCCCCCCCCCACCTTAAATCTTGTGTCTTCTTGTGTTTATTTTCTTTTCTTCCATGATAGCATACTTTGATCAATTCATTTCTTAAAAGGATAATGTATGAATGTTGGTTTGAGTGATAATTTCAAATTCACAAGTTTTAGAGTGAATTTGGATCAAAATATTTGCACGGAGTAATTATTCAGTATGTAGTGTTGTAAATATATACGATGTCGAGATCCTATTACACGAAGGAGGTTGGTAATAAACTCAACCATCCTAAAATTACTCAAACCAAGATTAGTTAGATAGTTAAAACTACTACAACAATATTATATGTATGCACTAAAAAACTTATGATAATTCCTAACCTTCCCTCCCTTATTATAAACATCGTAGGAAAACATACACACACTCAACTGCAATATGATCACCAATGTGAAACATATCCTATAATGTGAATCATGATCTTGATCAAAAGAAAGGCTCTCTCTCCTTCCATGGTTTTAAACAAGCTTACCACAAACCTTGATGTGAACAAGCCCCATCAACTGTCCACCTCATGTGGTTTTCTGGATCCTCCCACAAACACTTTCAAGATCCATGAACTAACTTACTCTAGTGATTTTGTTCACCACTATGATTTTACATTAGGGAAGTATATAGGAATCACAACTTTTTTATTATGAAATTTCATAATAGAACATATACAGAAAAGGTATTTCACATTACTTCCTTTAAGAATTGTAATGTTCTTAATTGCAGCCAATATTTTTTATCATTTTCACTCAATCTCAAACAACATAGACAACTACCACTTCCATTGGAATCTACCTTTGAATTTATTCATTTTGAGCTCATAATGGAAATGGAACATTTGTGTCATGTTCCCCCCCATAATGTGAAATTTCCACACATAAACACTAAGAAGAAAATTGTATCAAAGTACATACTACTAATCAGATCTTGCTAGTTAGATCTTGATGGACATGGTCACCATTGCAAATAAATGTATTCACAAGTGGACCATCTTCCAAAAAAGTACGGCAGAAATAGGTTCACTGGAATTCATCTGCACTCTAACATAACTATATTTTGAGCATCTAGAACCACACAAAACAATAACTTTGAAAATAAACACACTACAAAACTAAAAGAAAATAATCACACCACAATAATGTCACCATATAAAAATACAACCCATCCTTGGTGACTGGTGAGAGTTTGTTAATCAACCTCTAGCCTCTAATTCCTCTGTCCTCCATTAAAATTCTTTTAACTCAGCTTGATCTAGCTTTGAGGATCTTTGAACAATTCACCCCCACAAGATGGACATCGCGTACAAGAGAAAATGCATCCAATTTCTCAAAAGTGAGGCAATATTTTTTAAATTATTTTTTACAATTTTTTACTCTTAAATTTGATACTTTTTACTATAGGAAAAAAAAATAGGATGACACAAAAATGATGAATTTATGACTTTTATAATAACATATATTGATAACTTAATTTTTTTTTTAAATGACTTAAAAATAACAAGCTCCAAAATGAATTTGGTTATACTCATCAAGATACTAAGAGAATACTTTTATAAACAATACTTGACTTATAATAGAGGAGAGCTTAGTTTTTAACTCTAACGACAAAAAATCCAAATTCAAGTTACACTATTAAAAAATGATAACATGAAACAAAACTATGACTCACTAACTTTAGATCCTGTGAGGATAATAATAAAAAACATCTTTGACTTATTTGAAACCAATATATACTATCTTCGAAACATGAAATAAACATGCAACATAATAACACATAATGACCACTAAAATTATTAACAAACCAAAACAATAAACATGCCTAGACCAATGGTATATAGCCATGTAGAGTTATAAATGACAGTTGGAGGATAATTTATTGCAATTTTTAGGGTTCACATTGTCTCTGGTATGCTTCCAAGATGGAACAAATTGAATGCTACATCTTTGGATGTCAAGCTCAAATCTACAATGTCAAGAGATCTAAAACGGAAGATACACATAGGAAATAAGTAATAGGATAGTAAAGTTGTAGAGCTCTAGTTCGCTATTGATGGTGGATATGTAGTAGAGTAGATGAATAGGTCTGATAGTTGTGGCAAGTTAAGTTGCATGTTTTGAACAAAATCTGAATGCAATGCACTCTGAATGAGTTTAGAATAATTCTCCAAGAAAAAAATAGGTAGAAAAATATCCATATTATTCCATAAAAAATAAATAGCCTAGTTTTCTCTATGATTAATCAAACTCCAATATGCTCAATTTTCACCTTCAATGTGACCTCTATCCAATATCCTATATACCGATAATCATGCGCTCATTGAATACAAAAATGATTCAACTCAATTTTATATGGGTAAATAATGTCAAGTTGTGTAAAGATGTATATCTTGGTTCTAGAATAATGGATACTACATTGGCATTTGAAAGTTGTGAGATCAAGCTCCAATTATCTAAATAAAAATGAAATTTTAGTCTATAGAACCTTATGCAACAACTATACGAATGCTGAATTAAATAAAAATTAGAATACACTTAATCTTTATGAAGCTCAATAAGGAAAATATCATGCGCCATGGCAACAAATATGAGCCTCCCTTGCACCAGTTTCAAAACTCCATAGCCTTAACATGACCTTCTCTGGTACCAAATGAATTGGATGAGAATATTTGCATGGAGTAATTATTCAGTATGTAGAGTTGTAAATATATAGGATGTCAAGATCCTATTACATGAAGGAGGTTCATAATAAAATCAACCATCCTAAAATGACTCAAAATAAGATAGGTAGATAGTTACAACTGATCCAACAATATTATATGTATGTAGCAATTAAACATATAATAATTCCTAACATAGAAAGCATTGATTCACCCCCTCCCCCTATCAGTTCTTAAATGTTTGAAAATTTCATAGATTCATGGGAATGTTTCATCAGGTGTTGATATGATGTCTGTTACTGGAACCTTCTCAAGAGCTTGTTGTGGAATTAATTATTTATTACTGCAGAGAAGTGTTGATCTTTAGGGAGACATATTCAAACACTTGAATATTTTGCAATGAATTACTCTCACTTGATGGATCTTTCTTGTCTTTAGAAACTCAACCCAACTTTCTCACTTATCTCACGAAGTTCAAATAGTTTGGTTCACTTGGGGAGATCGGATGCCTTCAACCTAGTTAAATATTTACAATGATGATCTTCAGAGCTCTTGAACCTTTATAAATATCCTCTTAGACTGCACGATGGTTGAATATTTACAATGATTATCCTTATATCTCTTTAATTTTTTTGAATATTGGTAGACCGCATGACGCCTATTGTTTCCACTACTGCACCCTATGGTGTTCTAGTTTTCTCACGTACACTACTATGACCAAAGTGATGCCTCAGGGTCCTTGTTAAGGATGGATTACCTCGTTTGAATTTTACAAGTGTCATAAAACCATATGAACATGTTGAAAATTAGATAGATGAATGAAACTAGATCCAACATCAACTTTCTACACTTTGAATGAAGACTTTATATTTTTAGAAAAATATCCCTTTTTTCCCTTCCTCACATCAAACCACCTTATTCATTGCCTTGGTCATTTTATGAGAACACTACCTTGATGAAATATGTATTTTATGAAATTTTTATATTTATAGTAAGTGTTTGTCTATCTTCCATACCTTGGATTGTGATGAAACAACCTTCACTAGGATAGGTTTCATCTATGGATCTCATGTACAATTTTTTAGCTCAATCTGATCACTAAACTGGTGGAAAATAACAAAATGAAAACTGGGGCACAAAGTTAGGGTTTATTCATAGTAAAACATCTAGGGAATGCATGTATTTTCAATCACATGTGTGTTGAAGGCGCCTAAAACTGAATAATATTGCAAAAACTCCCACCTTGATCCGTGCATTGGTTTATGAGATATGAAAATTTCACTTTCCTAAATACAGAGTCACTCAGGAAAGAAAATGAATAGGAAGATTTTAAAAATATGAAAATTTTGTAAAAATTTCTCCACTGTGATCATGAAAACATGGAGAGAGGAAAGGAGGAAATACAATCGAGGAGAAAATTTTGGAAAATTTTCGGTAGAGTTCCAGGTAGATTTTTGAGCAAATGGAGGAAGATCCTAAAAAATGTTATCTCTTTTCTTGTTATGCTTTATGGGGGTGATTTTTTCCCCCCTTTTCCCCTTATAAAAGGGATTAAAGGGATTCAAAATTACACCCTATGCCTACGAGGATAAGTGATGTCCATGTATTTTTGGAAGGGTGAGAGAGAGGAGCTTATTTTTAGCACTGGGGGCTGAATTCTGGTTACGTGAAGAATCATAAGGGAGAAGGGGGGAGGTTAAATTTTTCTATCCCTCTTGTCCCCTTGGAAAATATATGAAATGTTCACAAAAATTTTCCTCAACATCATGGTGATAAGTGGCAGGAATGCGGTACATGAGGCGGGGGATGGAAAACAAGTCAAAGGTTCTTACGGAGGCTTCCCAAGGTCATGTGGTTAGACCAGGAGCTTAAAAGAGGTATGGATTAATTTTTATGTCCCCATTGTCCCCTTGGAAAGGGATGAGAGGGAAAAAAAGTGTGCCTCAGCCTCATTCTGACACGTGGCACTCGAAAAAGTGACTAAACACGAAAGCTTGGGAGGGACCTTGAAAACAACATTACTGGAGCTCATGGAGGTCTTTTTGGGAACTTATTTATATGAATTTTACTGGAACCATTATTTTGAGAAGAATTATATGGTTTTTAAGGTCTTATTATTCCTAAAATCCATTAAAATGGCCTTATTTATTAGGATCTTCAGGTGTGTCTTCCAAGAATGAGAAGTGGAAAGAAATGCATGGGTATTGTGAAAATTTTAAGAATAACACAATGAAGGGAATTGAATCATATTTCCAAGGGTATATTGTTTGACCTCCAACTCATTTTAGAGCTCCCAGAATCATCTTTCGAAGCTCAAGTGATTTTTTGCAGTGCACGCTTCTTCACCTTTAGAAACCCACTTTTGCTGAAATTGCTCTTAAACCTCCAAATCTTCCCTAAATCTTCATAAATAAATTGAAATATGATCTTACCTCCTTAATAACACTTCCTAATTAATTTAGGTCTTGAAATTTATTTTTAATGATGTACACCATCCTTAGAAAGGCTAAAAATAGCCATTCCTAAGTCTACTCAAAACTCCTCCTCAAGAGATATTGTATCAGAAGAATCATATGAACTTGTTTTAATCTTTCCAACACATGAGCAAGGTTAAAATAACACATATTAGAACTGATAGGATGAGGATAATCTTGGCACATGGTAAAGACTAATCTGGGGAAGTGCTCAAGGGGATTACCAGCTAAACATTTGACATTGGGGTCTATTGTCATGTTTGAAAATTTGAAATTTTCATGTTACACATTTGTAAGACAATAGGACTGAGAGTGGATGACCTCCTACTCTAATTTACCAGATAACACCCTAGTCGCGCTGGCACATCACTCAGCCTTGACTGAGCACTCACCCAAAGTGCGCAAAGGTACTAGGTCCCTCTTTAGGGTTACTGTAGTAGGATGTTAGCATGATGAAGGAAGAAACATATAGATTCATAACTAATCCATCATTCTATAATGCATGCTACCCTCAGATCTATGAAAGAACAAGCTTAAACAATAATCATGATTGAATTAATAACATGCACTACTCAACTACACACAGAATGACACTTAGATTCAGCCAATATCTTCCATCTATTAATAAATACAGAAGCTCCTTACAGTATTGTCAATTTATACCAATGCGCGTATGGATCTGATACAGTAATTCAGTCATATGCGTATATCACATATACACACACTCTATATATTCTCTGTTACACACACCTCTACATATGTTACACACATCTGTATATTCTATTGCACTTACCTCTATGTACCTAATATCATATATATATGGTGGGGACTTTCCCTTCACTGCTTATCCATTCTAGAAATAGGCCGCATGCTATTAATAGCCACATGCCATTTATAGGAATATCCACACATGCAAGTGTGCTATCTATAGTCCTCTTGTAGTTAACTGAAGTGTCAATCCTATTCTTAGCACGTCTCCATGCAAAAATCTTCGATCCGACTCCTCCAAAGATAAACAATGCATGACAGCACGTCTCTGCATCGTTGGTGTGTTTCGCATGCCATCTTCTAAAAATATGTCTTCATGCTCAAAATTGGCTAAGTCCAGAAAGCTGAACTTGCCTTCCGCATGCGGGTCCTTCCTGTTCTTTCACGCCCTTGGTTCCGGGCCTTCTATCCCACATAGACTCCTTATGTGATCTTTGACAAGTATTCTTTGATCAACATTACCCCACACTAATCTCATTGTCATCCCGACAATGGGTATCTCCAAAAATTGAAGTAAAGAATAGAAGAATGGAAAGAATAAGAATGAAAGAATGTAGATAAATAAAGAATTTCTATGAGGTTATGAGGCAGCCTCCTCTGTATCAGTTTGAAGTATCAACTCTAGATACTCCTCCTTTATTTCAGCCTCCAAAACCTGCCATTCAGTGAGTGCTTACTCTGCTTTTTCTGGGATGTCCACAACAATGGATTCCAACTCATCCCTCACAATCTCTCCTTTCTCATTTTGCAGAACTAACACAACGTTGGACATTGATGTCATTCTCCCTTCTAAAAGATCCATCTTCTGTGCAATTAGCTTCCCAAGCTCTTCCAGCCGAGTCTTGTGCGGCTCTTGTGCTGCTGCCAGGGCCTCGCGCTTCTATTTAACCATTGACAATCTTTCTGCATGGCCCAATGTCTCATCCTTCATCACTTTCTGGACCTCATTGTTTTCTTCTAGGGTCTTTATGTTGATAAGTACCTCTGGAGTTGTGCATATGTTTAAAGCCTGGTCTTCTTTCTTCAATACTCCTGTAACAATTACAACAACCCTTCATAAGATGTAATTTTTTGCATCACTGATGCTTTCTCTCATTTGACATCTTGTTCTGAGCTTCTTGGTGCTGGCATGCATAGAGGTTCATCTTCAAGTACCAAGTCCACCAACTTTCCTACATAGTGTATTGCTGAAGGAAACGTCTGTGGTACCTTGGCCTCTAAGTGTGGCCTTGCTCTGATGACATTGTCCCCAATATCCTCTACGATGCTGATAAATACCTTGTTTTTCTTCTACATGAAGTCCCTCTCCTGCATTATGTGCACTATCTCTGCATCCTTTGTCTTCAGCTCCTCACGCAGTGCTCTAATCGTTGTAGCTTTATCCATGTTTCTTCTACCTCAGTAGAAACCTTCACCAATGCATTACTGACCTGCTCATCTGACATGACAGTAGGCTTTACTGTCATGTGTCTAGCTTGGGGTGCCTTCTTCAGTCGTCTTGAAACACATGAATCTTTGCACACATCAAAGTCAGGCTCATCCATGTGGGTGTGCATTGACCATGATAGTTACTTTCGAGTGCACACAGTCACCATATCCTCATCCATTAGCTCCCAACCGAATAAATCCTTCTGTGCTATCGTGCTCTGGAAGCGGGTGCAGACAATTTTTCCTATGTCCTCTGCATACCCCATGGCTGGTGGAATGTGCTCTCCACTTGTTCTTCTAGACCATTGCTACTTAGGAACTTTAGCTTCCAAATTTGGGACTTGTGTCTCCATGTCCTGAACATTCTCTGTAGCTGTCTCCTCTGGTATTTTCTCATCCTCTTCTTTTTCCTTTGATTCCTCACCATGTTCTTCTATGTTCTCTGGAAGTATAGGAGAATTAGAAGTGCTTTCCTCTGACTCTTCTGCCTCCTCATTTAACTTCAGTTTCCTCCTTTGCATGGTCACCTCCTTTTATGGAGAGAGTTTGGGTGATTTTGTACAATGGTTGGAGTAGCACCTTGGGTCCTTGTTCTCCTAAACACCCTCTTAAACTTGTGCTCCCCTTGGAATGCATTCAAGTCTTCATCATCCCCCTCTTGTGGCTAAGGTGGTGTAATGGTGCACTCAACTTCACCCTTATTTGTAGGATGTCTCCTACCTCTATGCTCGAAACCACCACTATCTTTGCTCTTGCTCCTCATCCTCCACTTCAATTGGATTTTTGGGCTTAGGCACTAGGATGTTCTCCATTGTATGCTTTACCTTTGGTGGTGCTGGAAGTGTGAACTCACCTTCCACATACTTGTTATTCTCCATCTTTGGCTTCAACTGGAGATACACCAATGCTTCCCCCACATCTGCTACAGCCAGACTTATTGGCTTAATATTCAACACCTCTGAAATGATCCTCTCTATATAAGCACTTCTACCAGGATACACATACTTCTTCCTCAACATATGGTAGTCGCAGTCTACCTTATCTGCATTGAATACAAGTCGGCACGTGTCTATAAATATGTGAACAAATGCTTGGAAATACCTTGCAGTGAATGCATAAGGCAATTTACACCAAGGGCTCTATAATCCATCTTTCATTGGGGAATGTAGAAATGATGATATACAACAAACTGGACTTGTTTCCCTACTACTGCTGGTAGGTCCTTTGGGATGCGCCACTCTTCCCCAAATGCCATGCGGAGCCTGTCATACCATTTCTCCACCCTTTGCTTTACGTCATCTATCATGGCCCCTTTGCATAGGTACTTGCTGAATCTTTCAGCTGGTGACTTGTTCTCCATGGGGTATTCCCATACTTTTTCCTTCGGTCTGTCTGGTACTCCAATCTCCATGAATACCAGTGATAGTAGAACAACCCCAAAGCTGATCTTCCCTCATGTATGCACTTCTTCAACTATTTTCTCAATATAGCCTGCAATGTTGTAGATTACCCCTTCTGACATCTTATGCGCCATGTGTAACCACATAGTATTTACCTTTGACCACTGCTCCTGATCATTCAACTTGTAACAAGGTGTGTTGCAGCTTGCACAACTTGACAGTTCTTCAATTTGGTCCATTCTGTGGACCCTTCAGGTACCCCAACTCCTATCTGGTCTTTAAAAACTGGTGCAGACTTTTTATGTCCTCTCCTATGGCCTTCAAACTTATAACTGATGAGATAAGCGTAGATGAGATTCTAACTTTGTCCTGCAAAGTAGAAGAAGTCCTCATGCACCCTACTCATGAGCCACTAATACAAGGGCTCATACTTCCCAAAATATGGAAGCTCATATAATTGGTAGACCCCAATTCTCTTCAGAAGCTTCTCACTTGCATCATCATAAACTAGCATGTCATACACCGTGCACTTGTTCATCCTAGCAGTGAGCAAGGAATCAAGCTCCTTCTTGTTCTCCAAAGTCCTGTGATTGTATTCACTTACTTTGCTCTTTCTGATGGGTGAATCCCATTCCTAGCCGACGATGACTCCTTCTGGATATTGCATTTTTGAAAAATGGATTTTGGGTGCCATCTCTTCCTCCTTGACGACCACCTTCTTCTTTCCTTTTACTGCTACTACAGATGCCTTCTTAGGTGTCATTTTTACCTTGCAAACATCTCCTCTTTAACTTTGCAACTTTGAGAATCAAAACTTAGCTCGATTCAATCGTACCCTAGGTGGAAAATTCGTAACCTAACTCTTTTATGTCTCCTTGTTTTGCTCAAAACCTTCACCACCGGGGACACAAGATTCTTGTCACACAGATTTGGTTGTCACGCTTGGTTTCACACCCTTCACACCTTAACCCGATCACTTGGCTCTTCGCACTTGGCTCTTTCCTCAAATACTCTTAGTCAAAATGGTAAAAATGAATCCGCATTCCATCCTTATATAATTTTTTCAAATTTTGATGCATTTATTGCTCCTTCTCCTACTAAATATCCCCTCATTCATTGACCAAATTAATTCGTTCTACATGGTACATCTTCGCGCCCCAGCTATAACCTTCTAGTGCGCCTTCCTACCCTCTAGTCACAGAATTCTCTTCAGCGCGTGAACCCTTACACCTGAGTACCTCGTCACTATACCTTCTCCTGGTAGCTATCATGGCCTCTGCTTACCTCACGTTATATTGTTCTTTCATTCATCTCCATCCTTGGTCACTTTTGAGAAGTAATCTTCTTTTGACTTAAAGCACACCCGTAGCAGCTTATTCCTTTCACCTTTCAATTCCCACAGTATTTTTCTTGGATAACTACAACCACCCCACACGAAAGGTATGTGCAGTCCTCTGCGCATAAACATTCTTCATATAGTAATTATCTTCATGCATGTAAGTGTTCTTATTACACAAAAACAACAACTAAATCGATAGACCATAGCGACAATGAAGGAAATACATAATTGAAAACCTAAACTAAATGGAAATACTACCTTATTACAAACATCAAGAAGACTTATTTATAGTAGGGCTTCAGCCTACTCCTGTTAAAGTAACTGGGTAGCCGTGTTCCATCAAGTGCTTCTAACTAGCAAGCACCTAATTCAAGTATATAAGTGATGACATACGGCCCCAACCAATGTACTTTGAGCTTGCTTGGATGGCACAAGAACTTTGAGTCATAAAGAAGTACCATTTTTCCAATCTCAAACTTCTTATCCCTTATGTTTCTATCATGCCATGCCTTTTGCCTAGCCTTTTCCTACTTCTGACTCCATCGTGTTATGGCTCGTTGCTCATCCAATTGAATCATCTTTTTGATACACTCTTCTAAATCCTATTCATCAGCTAGACCTCCAGCACATGCAATGCGCAAAGAAGGTAACATAAATTCTATAAGGAGAACAACTTCCACGCCAAACACCAACTGAAACGGTGTGGCTTTGTTTAATCTCTTGTAAGTTGTTCTATATGCCCAAAGAACAGCTGATACTTTGTCATCCCAATCCTTTCTTCCAACATCACAAATTTTTTTCAAAATCTTGTTGAAGGCCTCAGCAGTTCCATTTTCCTGAGGATGGTAGGGTGTAGTTTTATGGTGTGCAACCATAAACTCATCTAATAGGATCCTGATTGTCTCATTCCAAAAAGTGTGTACCTCTATCACTTGTCAAGCTTAAGGGACATCCATATCTTGTAAGAACATTCTCCCATAGAAACCTAGCTATTGTAGCTTCTGTACAGTCCTTGGTAGGTGCTGCTTCTACCCACCGTGTGAGATAATCTGTGCAAGTAATGATATAGCGTGATCTAGTCCTACGCATGGCTGTCGAAATAGGTCCTACAAAGTCAATGGCCCATTTCTCAAATGGTTCGGCACTAGTAATTGGTCTCAAAGGCATCTCATCTCTTTGCCCTAGTTTTCCTAGGCGCTGACAATGATCACATGCCTTACAATATTCTTTACAGTCCTTATACAATGTCTCCCACCATAATCCAGCAAGTAGGATCTTCTGGGTAGTCGCATCACCTGCATAATGGCCTCTTGCAATACCACCATGAGCTTCTTCCATGATATCCTTATGCTCATGCTCTAATACACAACGACGTAATACTTCATCTTTGCCTAGCTTGTAAAGGTCACCACTGATTAACATAAATGGTGTCACGTGTATAGCAAGATTCTTCTTTTCTAATGCTTTCATTCCTTCTGGTGCCATACCTATTCATAGAAAGACAACAATGTCTTCTAATTCCATGGGCGCACATTGTAACCTATATAACTGTGCATCGGGCATGTTTCTTCAATTGTTTGTGCATCCTCTCCTGAATTGATTCTAGATAAATGGTCTGGTCCAGAATTGCTTTTCCCTGGCTTCACCACAACTGTGAAGTCAAACTCTTGAAATAGGAGCACCCATCTGCATATGTGCCCCTGTAAGATGGGATTTTTTACCAAGTACTTAAATTCCATGTGATCTGTATAAAACACAAATGGTGTTGCTAACAAGTACTGTTGAAACTTGTGCAATGCATAGATCATTGAAAAATCTTCGTGCTCTGTAGTTGTATAATTCCGTTCAGCAGGAGTCAGCTTCCTACTAGCAAAACATATTGGATGATCTACAATACCTTCATCAGGTTGAGCTAACACAGCACCAATGGCCATGCCAGAAGCATCCACATGCACATGAAATGGTTTATCCCATGAGGGAAAGCACAGAATGGGCATGGTAGTAAGTTTCTCTTTTAATATCTCAAACTGCACTACTGTGGTTCTCCCCAATAAAATTTACCTTTACCCTTCAGTAATTCTTCCAAGGGTACAACAATTTTGGCATACCCTTTGATGAATTTTCTATAATATCCTGTATGACCTAAAAATCCACACACCTCACTTTGACTGGTAGGCGCTTTCAGGCCTAAAATGACTGTAACCTGGGCTGGATCAACCAATAAACCTTCCTTGTAGATTATATGTCCTAACAATATCCCAAATGGTGTAGAAAATATGCACTTCTTGATGTTCAAAGAGATACTCAATTATCTACACCATTCAAACATTAAGCGCATATTGTCACAATGATCTTTCACAAGCCCATATACTGTCCAATCATCTAGGTAGACCTGTAAGAAGTTGTGAATAAAATCTTTGAATGCCTACACAACTATGTGCGAGAATACAACAGGCGTGTTTTTCAATCCAAAAGGCATCACAATATAGGCAAAACTACCCCATTCAGTAGTAAATGTTGTCTTTTCTTGATCCTCCTAAGCAATCCTAACCTGATGATACCTAGAAAACCCATCTGTGAAGGAATATATTTTGCACCCTGCAACTCCTAGTATTTCCTCAAGTGAATGGCATAAGAAATGGATCTGTGAGGCATGCATCTTTTAGCTCCTTGTAGTCCACACATATTATAATTTTTCCATCCTTCTTGATACTGATCACCATTGGGCTAACCCATTCTGACTCATCAAGGGGCTTGATAATTCTAGATTTCAACATTTTATCAATTTCTTCTTTTACCTTTTCATGCAAATTAGGATTCATTCTGTAAGGTCTCTTTCTAACTGGCTATGCACCATCCTTAAGTTTGATCTTCATTTCCCCAAGTGATTCATGCATGCCTTTAAGTTCATGATACCCTTGAGGGAATAAGTCATGATAATCCCTGAGTAACTTGATGATCTTTGATACCTCTGAGTCTGACCAGTAGTCTCCAATTATGGCCTCCTTAGGCTCAGCCTCCAAACCTATATTCACCTTCTTTGTCTTCATGGGTTCGTGGTAGGTGCATGTATCCTTATGTGCAATGTCCAAGACCTCGCACACTCCTTGTGAATGTTCAATATTCAGGTTCTCAACTTCCTCTTCATCCATGACGTAAACCATCTTTCCTTTCGCTTTCTTAAGGAAAGTACATTCAATTAGTATGGAGTCCATTTCTTCTTCCATTTCAAAGTGTTCTCCAAACTCTGCCTCACCGAATAATTCCTGAATATGCTCTTTTACTTTTTCACTATCTCCCATAGTTAAGCGCTTGACAAATTTTAATGCCTCTTCTACAAGAGGTTTAGTCGAGAAGTAGTCAAAATTCTGGATCATTCCTGTAGTCAAATCTTGCCAGTTTCTAGTTTCTTGATGTAGTTCTACATATACATACCAGGCACATGCACATCCTTATAGCGTAGAATATAGTCGATGCACTCAGAGTGAAGGTGGGAATGTCTCTTGTCCTGCTATCCAGAGTATCTCACACTACTAAATGTGATGTTGAACAGGTTGATCACCATGATAATTGTAGATTTGCGTAGGTGCATTGTTCCTTATAAACCTAGTAGACAAAGTGACTCTAATCTCCTCCCAGTTTATAAGATTATCTCTATGGACTACCCACCAACGCACTGTTGTCCCGCGCAATGTATATACTAACATATATCTTCTCTTAATTTGATCTGTCCATTATGTTTCCATGGCCTTCAAAAATGTAGGAAGATCTTCTGCCCATGTATACCAAGGTACTGTGCTACCTATCCGTTGAATCAAAGGAAGTCCATTCTTGTGAGTAACCACACTTTTCACCTTACGTCCTATTAATTTATATGTACCATGAGCCCAATTGTCACATGCAATACTCATAGTATCACTAATAAAATGAGAATCCTCCCACTATAGGATGCCTTCCTTTGATGGCTCATTGACCTATGGGTCTTGAATAACGTGTACATAAACTCTGTTTAAGTCCTGCTCACTTAGAGGATCAACATATGGTGTAGAATTCCCATAGGTAAAAGGTATCACAACCCTTTCCTCATTGTTTTCAAAGATGATATACCCCTTATTGAATCTCAAGTTAGCATTATTCACATAACACCAAGGGTGTCCAAGTAGGGCTGGAAAATTGTCTGCTTCTACAAGTGCTAATACCTCAAAATCCCCAATGAACTTGGCCCCTTGTATAGTTATAGATGCATCTTTCAAAACTCCTATGGGAGTGGCCTTAGTCCGGTTTTCCATAAACAACACATTAGATGATGGCTGCAATGGAGGCCTCCCCATTTGTACCCATGCATCTAATGTGAGCACATTTACTTCTGCACCTATATCAATCAATATGTTGCTTAACAACCACCCATCCACAACATTCAGAGTAATTTCTTTGTCATAGTCAATGCTATCAGGGGGAAGATTTGCATGCAGAATCTATCATCTGGTCTCAAGACTTGCACACAAAGTGTTCCATTTTAACCAACTTCCTAATAGTGAAATAGTGTTCTCTTGGCACATCATCTTGCACACCTCTTGCAGATCATCGATATCAGTTTGGATTATCTCTGATGCTTTCTTTTTCTCCTTTAGGTACTATATCTGACCCTGAAGATTCTTTAGCACTTCCATGGTATCCTGGTAAACTTCCTTCTGATGAGCAAGATCTGGGTACCTTGCATGTAAAACCTCCTCCTTGGTGATCGTAGGCTTATGGTGTAATGCCTCTCTCATGCGTGCTACTTCAACATGTGTAGTAATCTTCACTATCAATGCCTCAAGTCCTTCTACTATCTTTGGCATCCATTGATCTTCTACCATGTGCTGGATTTTAACCATCCTGATGCCTTTATTTTCTTTCTTATGCTACTTACTCATATGCTCATATAAGTCCACGCACTCTTCATAGCTATGGTTCTTTCCATAGAAAGAACATGCAATATTCGGAGGAAATTCGTGCCTATAGTGGTCAGGAGACCCACACGTATAACATGTTCCATGAGGGAACTCACCTCTTCCTCCACCATGGCCTCATCCTCCATATCCACCATGATATCCATGTCCCCTTCCATGTCCTCCTTCAAAACACCCCTCATTCTTGTCATAGCATGTTTGATTATGATCCTAATCTTGGTGCTCATTCTTACCTTTAGAATTATTTTTTATACTGTTTGTCATACCCCAATGTCTATAGCATCCTAGATCTGACCAATCAACTGAAAATCCTTAGTATCATGGGTCGTGGACCTGCAAATTTTGCAAAATCAAGATACATTCTTCCTTATCGTGCACTGTAACAAAGGATAGTGACTAGCATCATGATTCAAATGACAAATCTCATAGTCCAATAGTAATGAGCGTACAGATCTGCGAGGGAAACTATCCTTGGTGTGACCTTCCACTTCACAATCTGTACACCAAATTCCTGAGTGTGTTTCATGGGCTGAATTTACTGATAGTTTCTCTAACTGATTTGACATAGCTGCAATCTGTGCCTCTAGGAATGGACCAATGCTAAGTGTCAATGCTCCCAACTACCTCAGCATGCAAAACTACTTCCAGTGCTTCACATAGATCAGTGTATGTCTTATGTGACAATGCCCTTCTAAAAGGTGTAATCAATCCTCCAATGAACCACTGTGCATGCTGGATAGCATGAATATCATAAGATAGCTTAGATAGAAGTGTCTTAAAATGAGCATCATACTCATGTACACTCTCAGTAGTGCCTTGCTTGATATCCTTGAGCACACTTATACTCTTCTACTCAAACTCATGGATATGGAACTCTTTCAAGAAAGCATCCCTCAATACTGCATAATCCACACAAGTTTGATCAGGGTCAAACTTCCTATACTAGCTATGTGCACACCCCTGTAATGTAGTGGTGAATTGACTTTCCTTACGCTCAGCATCCATGATCCCTTTAGTGCACCATAAGATTTCACACATATGCACATGTTCGACAACATCCTCTATACCTCTATATTCCAAGAGACGAAGAGACATCTCCATATACATATTTTGTGGTTGATGCAGACCTTGACCACCTAATCCAAAACCTCATGTGTTCCCTCTTCCTCCAGAACCATAAAAACCACCAGAAATAGAACCACCTATACCTCTTGATCCTCCAAATGTAGTTGGAATAGGACCTATAGATGTACTTCCCTATGCTTCGACAGTAGTACTATACCAAACCCCTACAATATGTGAGGTACTTCCACTTCCAAAGATGAATCCAACATTCTGCGCACTCACATTCTGTGTAGATGTTGTGCCTAAGAATGTTCCTCCAAATTACATTAAAGTCATTTGTCCTGTCATTAATGTACTTGATCCCTGACTTACTCCTTCTCTCCTAATTCCTAAGTTATTTTACTTATTACTTGTCGTACTAGATACTGAAAAACCAAGCTCAAGGGCTAGGTCACCAGGTGGATTAAGATGCGCACCCACGGTCCAGGTAGTCTCTATTGGTGCACTTCTATGTGAGGCCAAGGGGGGATCTCTATCATGCTTTCCAATATGGGGGAGTTCTTGATGATCTGGCTCCATGTCTTCTATGTGAGTTGTAAATCCTTCATGATCCATCTATCTCCTCCATGCCATACTTTCTGCAACAGAACGCTACTTCTCTATCTCCCTCTCACATGC
Source organism: Taxus chinensis (assembly GCA_019776745.2). Classification (NCBI taxonomy): domain Eukaryota; kingdom Viridiplantae; phylum Streptophyta; class Pinopsida; order Cupressales; family Taxaceae; genus Taxus; species Taxus chinensis. The sequence goes on from CM034148.1 coordinate 11,508,311, forward strand.
CTCATTATACTTAAGCCACATTTCCTCTCTCTACCTCTCTACCGCTAGGTCTGCCATCTTAAACCAAACCTGTTCCTTCCCTCACACATGGTGAAGTTTAGTTAGCCATCGGTTTACTCTCCAGGTTCAAAGTTACCATCAAGATCTTGATCACCAGTAGAATACCTTGCAAATATGTTCCTCTTGGATACTGCAAAAACTAGAATTCAGCTACCTTTGGGAAACAGTACATCAAAATTTAATATTCCAGGATATAACTGTTTAGAACACCATGAAACTACGTATCCATAGTACAAGTCTAGATCAGATCACCATCATAAAAGGCCTAAAATTCTTCTTGTGTCCAAACAAGTGTGCGATACCTCCAATTCAACTGAGATGCATAAGCAGTAAGCCACTCATATAGTTCTACTGGAAAGATAGTGAAAAATATATCATATAAGATGTCATACAAATTTTGTTCTACCGAAGTGCATGCATTAAACTCAGATCCATTGCTAAACTAACATCCATATTATTCCTCCAGATTGTGTGTCCATTCCTCAATACTTGCTAGAGTTAACCGATACGTCTTCATCACAAATCATCCTGAAAAAAATTAAAAAAGAGGTCCTGATAATGGAACCAATGATGCATCCTATAATTTACCAGTGTACACCCTAGTTACGCTAGCACATCACTCAGCCTTGACTGAGAACTCACCCAAAGTGCACAAAGGTACTAGGTCCCTCTTTAGGGTTGTTGTAGCAGGATGTTAGCATGATGAAGGAAGAAACATATAGATTCATAACTAATCCATCATTCTATAATGCATGCTACCCTCAGATCTATGAAAGAACAAGCTTAAATAGTAATCATGATTGAATTAATAACATGCACTACTCAAATACACACAGAATGACACTTAGATTCAGCCAATATCTTCCATCTTTTAATAGATACAGAAGCTCCTTACAGTATTGTCAATCTATACCAATGCACGTATGAATCTGATATAGTAATTCAGTCATATGCGTATATCACACATACTCACACTCTATATATTCTCTGTTATACTTACACACACAATGTATATTATGTGTCTCACACACCTCTACCATGTACCTAACATCATATATATATAGTGGGGACTTTCCCTTCACCACTTATCCATTCCAAAAATAGTCTGCATGTTATTGTTAGCCACACGTTGTTTACAAGCATAACCACACATGCAAGTGTGATATCTATAGTACTCTTACAGTTAACTAAAGTGTCAACCCAATTCTTAGCTCATCTTCATGAAAAAATGCTTCAATCCTCTCCTCCAAATATATACAATTCATGGTGCACATGTCTCTACATCATTGGTGTGTTTTGCACACCATCTTCTTAAAATAGGTCTTCATGCTCAAAGTCGGCTAAGTCCGGAAAGCTGAACTTGCCTTCCGTGCGCGGGACCTTCCTGTTTTTCCACACCCTTAGTTTTGGGCATTTTATCCAGCATGGAATCCTTGTGTGATCTTTGACAAGTATTCTTTGATCAATAGTAAGTGACACCTCACCTTGACCTATTCAATTTTGCTAATTTTTCACAATTTCCCAATTTCCATTTTGGAGTTCAGAACTTGAGGTTTGCACAGAGGATTTTGGATGCTTACTTATTTGGTATCAGTCTTGATATTTTTATTAAGGAATGTATTCAAAATTAATAAAAATAGAGGAAGGTCTTCCGGTTGTCATACTGCGGTAAAAATTGTCTTATTAGATTAGGAATTTAACTGTGAGTGTTTACTCCAATTTTCAAGTGATTTTATCCTCTAGATCTCTCAGAATCTGAAAAGGAAAGTTTTTGGGAATATATGAATAAGTGGGTGCTATGAAAAAACCATAGGATTAATGGGTATGATTATTTGATCTTATTGAAGGTGTTTTCAAATGGAGTGCTTAGGAAAAAATTGAGGTAAAATGGAGTGAAAATGAGTGAGATATGATCATTTTTGTCGTTTTGGGTATGGTGTTTCCTTAGAAAAACTAAAGCATGAACAGATGTGGAATAAATGGATGGAATGAGAGTTATGAAAAATGGATACAAAATTCTTAAGATTGATCTAAATATTCAAATCATAACTATGGTTAAGCCAAACCCACCTTTAATCCACTTGCACACTCACACACTACCCCAGATTAAGAGATGGTTGAAACTTTCCAAATGGGTCCAGGATCCTCCATTGTACCTTACCACATTTGGTAAGTGGTGTAATGGTGCAATGATTTAATGGTTCAATCATCCTTTAAATTTTCACCACAGGTTGTGCATTATGGTGTCCAGGATTCTCATGAGGAAGGGGCCAAGGTTGTGCATTATGGTGAGTTATTGACAATTTCCTAGTGAACATGTTGAGTGTTTAAGTGCCAAGAGATAGAGGGATTATAAGGGGTCACAATTTTTAGCACATAATTCAATTTTACACCAGGTGAAAATGTGTAATAATCCTTTCAAATTTATCCACAGGTATTTTTCTTCATGAGGAGGGGGCTTTGAGAGGTTTGAGGTGAAAATACTAACCTAACATGAGATGATGTCACTTAAGTGACGAAATAATATTTCCTCCTTGGCATAAATTTTTTTCCCAACCATTATACTTTTGAACCATGTGAAAAAATACATTCATGCCTCCCAAGTGTGACATAGGGTTCTGGGTCATGAAGATGGGGCCATTTCAAGTGTGAGTGCATAAACTTTCCCCAACCACCAAATATGTCAGTTGCGTGATGAAATACTCAATTATCAATTCTCCTCACCATGTGTTCACACGTTTTTGCACCCAATGCACCTTTTATCCAAGTGAAAAGGTGAAAAATTTCATCTAAGGTGAGAAAATGTGACTTGGACATTTATAGTAAGCCTGCCTTCACCAACAACTGCCAAAAATAGACCCCGAAGAGTGAGTCTTTTCCCTTGGAGATTCCTTGAGATTTTCATGGGAAAATTTAATATGATTCTAACTATTAAATACCCTATGAGATAAATGGTACCACATTTTGGAGCCAATTCTACCTGAAATTCAAAATTTACCCCTCTTTTGATTATGTTAAGCCTATGCGCCGGGAGGTCCAAATGTCACCAAAAAGAAACTTGAATTTTTATCTAATTTATCACATGGGGAATGTAGAGGTTTGAATCACACTCACTATTATTTTTTAATCAGTTACTAATTCCATTTGGAACTCCAAGTATGCTCATTTGAATCTTCATAAGGATTAAAGATCTTCACTCGCACTATCGGGAAAATATCTCGAAATTATGATGATAGAATATCCCAAAAAAAATTCAATGTGAATTATACCTTTTATCTTTCCAATGATTGCTTGGTAAATTAATAAAATTACTTAAGGCTCTTGAAGCATTCATAACAAGCTTAATAACATTTATACTAATTTCATTTCCCTGTAATGTGCTACAAATAGCCAAGTGTTACACAACCTATTCCTAAACTAGTTTAACCTTGCAGAAATTCCCTGAATTACCTCTAATGATATCATATCTTACTCACACTCTTATTTGATGCATTACATATTCTTGATTCATCTCTAGGGGAGGCTATGAGGGATAATGTGAAAATGTGAAGCATGAGGATTATGTGGGATGGCGTGAATATCGACCATGGTGTAAATTGGCAGTGTGGTGATATCTCATGAAGAGAAATAATCAACCATAGGTTCATGTAAAGATTCAAAAAGGGGAAGAACCTCATTAAGCTCAAAATCTCCACTATCTCATAAATCTGAATGGGTGTACATATATAGGGTGTTGTGTAACCGTCAACACTGTAATCATGACCTCTCAAGTGGAAAGGGGGAGTTATGTACCTGGAACATGAAGTAACTCCAAATGAAACATATGATGCACTGGTGCATTGATTTGGAAGGGAATCCAATGATGACCCTAAATGACACCTTAACCTCTGATCTCACAGAAGTGAGATGAATTACCAAGTGATTTCAAAAATGACTCACATAAACAACCCCTCATCATTGTAACTTAGGATGACGTAGAAATTCATAATAGAGAAATGGGTCCCGACATTGAAGCCTGATGAGGTACCCATTCATAAAAAAGGGTTCCAAGCAACGGAGGAAAACCCAGTGGGAAAAACATTAACCAAAAGATAAAAAAAATCTCTCTAATCTAAGAAAGATGTCAAAAAATGAGTCCCAGCCATTGAAGATCCTGATAAGGTACCTATGTACAAAAGGGAAATCTCTTGGAAAGAAGAATACGAGAGAAGAAGAGGGAGATGAAAGGAACGTAGAAGATGCCAGGGACATATATGAACTATACAACTCTAAGAAGTCTCCCAGAAGAGTGTCGATGACGTGGTCCTATCTCTGGATTGAAGAAGAGCCACCCACATCAAATATGTGATTTCACTTAGGAAGGAAAAAAATGGATTGTTGAAAATCTTCCCACTCCGTGAAGGAAACCAAAGGCAACAACATGAAGAACTTTGATTCTATTCCATGGAAGTGTGACATAGATCTTATAAGAAGGTGCCAAGGAACCAAAGGTAATGCCATGTCCATATAACTATTAGAGTGAAGAAGAGGAACACCCATATAAAGTACATCCAAGTGATGTGAAGGAAATGCAAAAACCCCCACAACAGAAAGAGGATCCATAAGCAAGGGTGGATCAATGAAGATATCTTGAAGAGTGGAAGTGATAAGATTCCTATAAGGGGTAGTCCCAACAAAGGAGATGATGGAATTCTCAGAAACACCTAAATAAGTATGAGGAACGTGTAGTGCATCACAACTGGAAACTATGAAAATATGACCAAGGTCGGGCAGATACTATCCCAATGAGGGGGCTCGAAAAATAGAAGAGCTATGTCAAACAGGTAGAATTCATCCATGCATGAAGGAAGAGGAGTGGAAAGGGCCTTGCACACTAGAAGTGGAAAGGAGGATAATGTAATGATTGTGTGAAGATGAGTATGGGACAACTTAATGTTTAATGATATGTGAGTGGTATCAACACACTCTGGAATAGTGAGAGAAGGAGGAAAAGAGTCCTTAGTGGTACTCTCAACATTAAAATTGGAAGTAAAATCCTTGTTATCAGAATTAGAACCAAAAAATTCTATGTCATTGGAGCTGCCATCACACGAAGAACAAGAGGAACAATTGTATCAGTAGCAGCAACAACAATAGTATGTGAATTGTCTCCAAAAAAGGACTGAAAGATGCTCCAAATGGCATGGGGAGGATTTGAGTCTTCCATGTAAATGTGGAGAGGTCTGGTGATGGAAAACATTAAGTGACCAAAAATATGGTTGCAAGTTTCAAGAAAGTCCTCAAGATGACTGGAATCAATGGGTGCAAGAACTGGCCCAAGCAAGAAGCGTGTAAGACCCTCATAGGCGAAGTAGAGTTCCATTGAAGTATATCATGATGTATAGTTCTCTCTCCTAATAAAAAGTGATAGAGGTTGTAAAGTGATCTTGCAACGCTCAAGTATTGAAAGAGCATCCTCCATGACGTGGAAGTTGGAAGTAATAAGTGCAAGGTAAAAAAGAAGAAGGCTATAAGAATACAAGATGTCAGACTCATTCGATAATGTGTCTACAAGAAACACAACACCTGAGAAGGAAAGTGATAACCCCCATGTTTCTAGAACCTTATAAATAGTGTGCATTCATGTGACATTGGATATTTGACCACTCACCTTGTAGTAGGCAATGAGTCACATAAGAGTGAAGGCTAAAATGAAGTCCTAATAAAAAGTAGAGGAACACGCGAAATCAAACACAAAAGGTGAAAAGAAATATAAGGTTATACTACTCAGCATGAGAGAAAGGGCATCTCACAACAAAAAATAGAACTCTCTCTTTCCACAAGGTTATGATGCAAACATCCACTAGCTATAGACAAAGAAGACTAGTACAATGCACAAGCCAAAAAAAGTGGCCCGAAAAGACCAATAACCCTATATGCAAAGCCTGGAAAAACAAATTCCCCCCTTATTATAAATATTTTTTTTATTTTCCCCTTTACAATGTTATATAATGTGTAAAAAAGTGGGAAAAATTTAGAAAAAACCAATGAAGGGGTCAAAAAGGATTCTAGAGCTCATAAGGTCGAGCTGGCTGGGAAAACTCGGCTGGTAGCTCGGTGGGATAGTAGGTGAGCTGGGAAAGTTAAGGGGATGGCTTGGCAAGATATTGTGGGCATTGTATACTGAGATGGGAGAAATGAATCAGAGTACAAATTTTGTAAGGCACAACAAGCTGAGCATGTTGACCGAGCGAGCGTAGTGATTCTGGATATGCACTGAGTTGGGGTCGTCGGGTCAGTCAAAATTTCACATGGATCACATTGGGACTGGAAGCTCCAAGGTATATTTTTCAGGATGGGCCATCATGTTATTCAATGAGGCCAATGGGATGAGCGATGAGATGAAAAGATGATAGTTTGACGGGGTGCCATGGTAGGTGAATAGATTGAAACACACATCGGAAAGATGAACAATAGGCCGAGTCAGAGGAATTAGCCCGAGGGAGAAGTGTAATGAAATGCATGGAAGATGAGCTATTAAAATGCCAAGGTAGGGAATCTAATTTACATGCATCGGTAAGGAGTAAAGCACCAAGGTGGTCGTGGGAGGTCAGGTCACATAGGTGTAATAGCTAAACTTTCTATGAAGAAAACACCGAGAACACGGTAGAGATCATCATGGAGGGGAGTGTAGAAACCTATTTTCGGCACCTCTCTATGCCTTCACCCTGTGTTAACTTTCCACCCTTTCTTAGCACGCTCGCTTCCCTTTTACTTTTAAATTACACTCTTTCACCCTCATTCTATTTTATTATTATCCCATGTTATCTAACATAATTCCCATACTCCCACCTTTTAATCCCCATTAATCCTAAAATAATTTAATTAAATCCTAAATCATTTAACTATCCTAATTATACCCTAATTACCCTCATTTAATTATCCCACATGGGATTCACACCCCTCTTCATTACTACCCTTCATTAAATCCTCCTTAGTATTCCCCCCACTCACCTTATCCCTTCTTAAGATTCTTTCCACTCCCTTACACCTATTTAACCCTCTTACACATGTGTAGTCCCAAAAATAGCCTCCTACCCATTTGAAAGGCTATACTCATCCTCATTTCCCATTCTAACATTCAAATGGATTTGTTCTCACCCCAGTCATTGGTGACTGACCCACAACATTGTTGAGCCTTCCTTGGGCTATTTAACCATCCATTTCCCCCTTCTCAAAGGGATGGAAAATCTTGAGACTTTTTTGTGCTTTTGTAAACATATTGTTTTATGTGTTAGTTGTGAATCCTTCTAATCAGTTGAGATATCATTGCATCCTATTTTGTATTGAGAGCTTGGATTTGAAGAGTACTATGGAGATTTTGTTCTTACATATAATTTTTTTCCTTTGTAGGAATTTGTAGGTGTTTTTCAAGATCTTCTTCAACCTCCAATCATCTTCAATCATCCCTTGACCCAAAAACTTATCCCATGTTCTTTTTAGCACCCCATCTCTGGTTTGGTCACTGCCGATCAGACCCAGTTGCCATCGACCGATAGCCTACATTTTTCTCAACCTCATCCTTAATCCATCCTATCCACTTTACATGCAATCCCATCTCACCTAATTTGTATATGATTTATCCCTGTGACATTGTGTCCATCTTGTTAGCCTCTCGTCATTTATTGTAGCTTATCATTCCATATTTTGATGTTTCCTTACATATCTCTACTTAATTCTATTCAAATCACCATCGACTACCTCAGGTCACCATCAACTCTTTGTTATTCTCTAGGGTCGCTGTTGACCATCTATGGCTTTCATTATTGTGTAGGTTAGAGGATCGCTACGACGAGGATCATTTACTGTGCTCCATGTTGTTGTAATTTCCTTGTTCATTTAGAATCAAAGAGTTAGCTACTAAAGAAAAGTAAACAACTCAGATAAAGGAGGGTTTATGGTACCTCAAATGTGTGATGTGGATGAATGGGCGCAAAATGATGACCTCCATTGCAAGCTACGTAAACCTACAAAACTATAGAAAAATTTATTATATGGTTTATGCAAAGGCTTCCCGAAAAATCCAAATCCAAAAAGTGTTACCTTCCTTTCGCAGATATCAACCCTCATTTTATAAGAGAAATCAAGTAAATGATAGATAATCTGATAACATGCAGAAACAAGAATACTACTGAATCTGAAAGTAACTAAGATGAATCTAAATGCTAGACTGATAAAAATAAACATAAATGAAATGTTACCTGAATGGGTCGACAGTGACCAACAACCTAGGTATGTTAAGATCTAGACACAAAAGTAAATATGCAAACCTGTAAAGATCTTAGCGTAAACTGAATGTAACAGAAGCTTTTGAATTTTGGGGATGATCTGTAGAAGGGAATCTGAGGTATAAAACAAAAAAATGGCATAAAATATAGGTAAATAAGGATTAATCGATAAATAGAACCCTGGTCGACGGTGACTGAGTTGTAGATAGGATAGTTTTGATGCAATAGAGGAGCACAATGATGGATATGGAAAACATTAACAGAAACAAAATAAAGATAGACACTGGGGAAGAACCTAGAGACAAAAAGTATCGTGACATATGACTGGGTCAACAATGACTTGGGTTAGGTGACGGTGACCTAAACATTATAAAACCAATCCAGATGGGAAATGAGCTAAATGGATGACTTGCAAATAGAAACACTAATATAACAGGCTGATAATGGAGCCCCGATTGCTACTAAACCTGCAAGATTTTAGATCCAACAAGATAATAATATAGATAGCATAAAATAGCACAAAAAGTAATGTAAAACCCTCCTGAAGTTAAGTGGTTGATAAAAACAAACTCTGAAGGACTGCAATCAGGTTTATGTTGTTGTAGGGATGCTCTAGTTGAAGATAGATTTGTAGAACATAAGAAAACCAAGCATTTTTTTCATACCTGTGTGTTTGCGATATATATTTTGGAAATGGAAGAACAGAGTCTTATAAGATCAATGGTGACTGGGATGGATCACTACCGACTACGAGAAACTTTCCCCAATGGGGCTGATTTTGTTTTTTAATCAGGATTTTGGGTTTTTACGGATGATAAAATCACTTTAAAAATTGTAAGGAGGAAGAGGGTGGATTGGGATGTGTATGGGTAGTTAGGGGATAAATATAGGTAGGATAAAAGCTAGGAAAAATCATAGGGATGTAGATTTAGGATAAAAGAATCCAAAAAGGAGAGTCCATTAGGGCATAATGGATAATGGCTATTAATTAATTAATAAAATTTAATGAATTAATGTTTATTAATAAAGATTAAAGGTGATGGGATAATAAGTGGGCATTAAAAAATGTTAAGGGGGTGAATTAAATTAATGGGTTTTAGCTAGGACCATGGTGAAATATGTGCACACGAGTAGACCGGGGTAGAGATACTGAATTTCGGTATCTACATTTTCCCCTTTTTGCTGAGTGTTTTTCACTAGCAAGCCATGAGACAAAAACGATGAGATACAAAGAGTAGGATGAGGATTGACAGAAGGTTGATGATGAGATCCCCCTCAAATGAGGGATTGAGAACAAAAAGGGGAAATCGATGATGCGTTTGAAAAAGGTAGATGATGAAGGGAGGTTGGGTAAATAAAAATGGGTAAAAGGATAATGGAAAGCAAGATTCCCCAAAAAAAAGTTATCAAAATAATAATGAAAACTATGGTGGTGATTCCAATATCACATGGGTAGGGGGCACATGGTGGTCTCAATGGAGATGACAGAAATGCTTTACGAGCTATTGACTAGGAAAAAATCACTACAAAATGGAGGGAATTCAATGGGATGACGAATGGGTCATAGGAAAACATAAAATCATGCTCAACTAAATGTGAAAATTGTGTGAAATCCTTTATACATGAGGAATCGAGCAAAAAGGGTATGCATCTGCAAGGGTTGGGGATGAAAATAATGGTGCCCTAGTATAGGACACAATAAATGGCTCAGAGGGAAAAGTGAAAAATGGTGGTCAAATAATATTCCCTAAGTATGGCCATAAAGGAAAATAAGGAAACGAATGGTGAAATAAAATACCCCATGAGGGAATAAGTATGACCAAAAATTTGGACTTTGTGCACAAATTAGATAGAATAAAAATTCCTGAAGGAAAAATAAAATATGTCCACAAATGTGGACTTCAAGAATAGAAATGGATAGAGTGAATGCTGAATTAAATTCCCGAAGGAAAAAATAAACATGGCCATAAATATGGACTTCGAGATGAGAAGGGGATGAATCTTAATATTAAAATTAAATTCCCTAAAGGGAGAATATAGATGGCCACAAAGGTGGAATTGAGAGAAAATACTCGGAGAGGTCACAAAAGGAATAGCGGGAGCCAAAACAAGGGATATCAAGACAAGTCGATGGCAATTAGGGCCAATCGACAGCGATTCAAGGGGGTCGATGGCAACCTTGTGTCATTGTATATATAAGCTCAAGGGTTGGCCAAAGATGTTCATTATCACATGCCCAATTGATGAGAGAGAACCATGTGATTAGAGAGAAAACTGAGAAATGGAGGCTACAAGAGCAATGAGGAAGTGCCAGAGGGTACAAGGGATGGTGAGTAAATAAACCAAAACTTGTTCTTAGTTTAGTGTTATGTTTTATTTTATTTTTGCATTTTTTTATTAAAAATTGGATGAGGTGAGAGGCGGTTTGTGGCAACCCGACTAGGCCTTTGGGCATGTTGATCAACCCCTAAACATGTTGAACCGGCCCAGATTGGTGTCTACTAGGTTTATATTAGATTTTGGATGATCAAAATGGATTTGGATTGGGGAGTTGATGTATGTATGGTTTATTGGTGATTACATGTTAGGGAGACACTGTATTTGAGAGACCAATTGTCAGCTCTATGAGTAGATTCGAGGGCATGTGATAGATGCCGAGTGGGATCATCTGCCCATAATGGGGTTAGGGGGATTGATGCATTACCAGAGGATCCCATGAGATGTGGGATTGATGATCTTATTGGTGGAGAGATGGGATAGATAGATGGAGAAATTTTGGTTCAAGAGAGAGGAGATGACTATCACCCTAGAGGATGTGTATCGCATCCTAAAACTACCAATTCATTGGGATAAAATGTTCCCCATCACAAGTGACAACATTTTGGTAGTATTGACATAGCTATTTATAGCCGATGCACCTCGTATTAGATTATCTTAAGGGGTATTCTCATATGAGCTGAGGTACGAGGCAGGCGTACCTTATATTCATTTGATTTTCTTAGTTATGATGTATGTATCTTGTTATGATTTTTTAGACTCAGAAGGAGCTCATTTTCCATAAGAATTGGCTAGTGTGGTTGCATATATTGTGGAACACTAGACAATATTTTCTTTCAGGACTTCTTTGTTAGCTCAAATATACCATGAGTTATCGATGTATAGGGAAAGAAGGAGGTCAGGATTGGAAGTAGGATTATTGCTTCATTGTCAAGCTTATGAGCACACTGTGGTGATTCGACCAATAGGGCTTTCATGTGTCACTCGAGACCATATAGAGCTGGCAGTAGGATTATTGAGATGAAGGGTTGATCAAGCTTATGGAGACATGGGAGAGAGGATTGGACTGGTATGTGGATCGGCTTGCAGAGTCAAATATAGATCATATCATATAGCATCCATACTAATATTTTCCTGCATGGCCTGGGGAATAAGTAGAGTTGGTGGTATGAGGCGGATGAGGTGGGTGTAGGGGAGATGACTAGAGATGATCAAGGTCATGCAGTTTGAGTGAGTGTGACCAAATTTTTAGAGTCATCCAGATTGTGCCTCAGGATTTGATTGCATATAGGAGGAAGGAGCTAGACAGGGTGTTGCCAGTGCCTGACATTTCAGATCCATTGGAGGAGGTGGAAATGCATTAAGATGATGATGACAACGTGGGAGTCAAAGTATGATTCTCTAAATGGATGACAACCACGTGGGAAGCTCGTATGGTTGAGGATGGAGGAAAGGAGGAGGTAAAAGAAATGGAGATTTAGGTGTAGGATATAACTCCAGGAGGTGAGCAGAGATGGTGGTGTGGGAGATTCCACGGAGGTGGTAGGAATACGTGCCTGATTTGGATTAGATGTGGGTAAAGAGAGATACAAATCTATAATCAGAGGGATGCAGTCACACAGGACAAGGAATGGTACTGCAGGTAGAGGGAGACCTATAGGGTCCATTTTGGAGAGCTTTCTACTATTATGGATTGTCAAGGATGACAGGTGGTGGATAGGTAGCACCGTAGGGAGGAGGAGACATGAAACCTCATATTATGTTTTTTATAGATTAGATACAAAACCTTAGTCATAAATTCTAAGTATTATGAGGGGATTTTGATTGAGAAGTTACTGAAAGACACTACATTATTGAGGAGTATCTTGCAGAGGCGAGTGGAAGCTAGAGATAGGGCTATATGGTATCACAACAATTTTCGTCTTAGCCACTATCAAGGAGAGGTCCTAGGGTGGTGGCGACGACGCTAATAGATAGACCAGAGGGATCTTGCCTCTCAGGGGCAATATTTAAGACTTTCTGATTTAAAATTTACTAGTTTTATTGATATATATGCTTTGAGAGAGGACCCTTAGAGGTTGATGATGCATTGATACACTTCATTTTGACAATATATACATATATATATATATATTATATATATATATATATATATATATATATACATATACATACATATGTGTGTGTGTGTGAGAGAGATTTTGATTTGTGTTATACCTGATTATGTGCCTATTGTATGATGTGATGAGTTGTATTCATGATGTTGTTATGATGATATAGTTTAGATTAGATGTTATAATGATGTTTGATGTTTTCTTTAATTTTTATTTGATGATGATGGTGAAATAAATGTATTATTAGATGGTTAGTTTGTAATGCACAATAGATGATATGCACAAATGATTATATTGGGTGTAAATTATGCTAGTAACATGTTTTGTATTGATGATGATGAATGTATATGGATAGATGTATTAAAATAGATGTTGATAAAAAGGGTAATTTAAAAATAGATGTGATTAATGATGATTAAAAATATAATAGGTGAGAATAAGTAAGTAAAACATTTAGTTGTGATAAGCTTTATAGATAAATAAGGATGTGCTTATAATAAATAAATAAGATAAGAGTAGATATATTTGTATTACATGAGGGATAAAAGATATGTGTTAAAAGAAAGTTTAGGATAAAATTCAACTTAATGATGGTGACCCATGGGTACGAATGATACCATGTCATATCAAGGAGCACATGAGGAAAATATTCCTCCAATCACATTGGAGGTAAACAAGAGGGGGATCCAAGGAACACAAGGAACATGTGACTGAAAAATATGTTAGCATATAACCAACGATAGTTATTCATACCAAAGATCATGAGAAAAGAAAGGATGGAATGAACTCATAAACCAAATTTCATTGTGACAAAGGGATTTTTGATACAACTTTTACATGAGAAAAGGGTTCTCCATGAGTGGTGTTCCCTAAATCTATGCCCTAGCTCTGGGAAGGGGAAAGAGCAAACTGATTAATGTGGGAAGTTTGCTGAAATAAAGTTGATCAATGTAGGAAGACTTTGATGCCATAATACAAAAGAGTATCCATACTTCAAGGGTATGGTCTACTTTATACATATGTGATATAGATGGAAAGAATGATATACATGATAGACGTTCTTAGAGGGATCAATCTATTTATTGGATTTGATTTGATTTCTCTTTTCTATTTTTTTAAGAAATAGTTATCCTTCGAGGAAGAAATATTTTTTAATAGATTTGAATTTTGATAAAAGCATCCATAAATTTTTACTTTGACAAGGGGAAGAGCTAGGAATAGCTAGGTAGACCACTTAGGAGGGAACAATGAAGTTACAAGGGACACCCGTGAGCCCTTTGCATGGTTTTAAGAGGTAAACAAGGGGTGATAAATGTAATGATCATGAATTTATCATAAGGAAAGGATAACCTATCCATAAGTAAAATGTTATGATCAGAGATATGGTGCCCATATTTAAGGTCATATCGAGGAAATTGACATTAGACCACATAGTTCCAAATCATTACATTAATATATAGAAGAGGATGATGATGGAGGGATGATCTAAGAGATGACTAAGTGCTCCCTGGAAATGTGCTAACAATAGAATGGTCATAAGTTCAATGTGTTAAGAGGTTCCACTTCTAGTTTTCCATCAAGGGAGGCCAAACAATAGGCTCCCAACCCATACTTATGCTTGATAATGTATGGTCCAATCCAGTTGAGTTAAAGTTTCCCCGTGGGCTCCTTTTTAGAGTAGTGATGTTCTTATTTTATTTAAGGATGAGGTCACGAACTTTAAAGTCACATTATTTGAGGTGCTTATTGTAAGCATGCTTGATGCACTCTTGATAAAAACAATGGTGTTCAAAATTGAGGAGGCAACATTCATCTAGCAAATCAAGTTGTGCTATATGTTCCTAGTGATAATCTTCATCAGAGATGAATTCATGAAGAGACACCTGTAAGGATGGAATTTAAACTTCAAGAGGAAGGATGACTTCAGATCTATATGTAAGAAAAGGGAGTAGCTCCTGTGGAAATACAGATACTAGTCCAATAAGCCCATAGAACAAAGAGGAGATGAAGAATATTTGATCAAGAAAAATTAGGTTTTAGGTTGGTGAAGATAAGTTGTATGAAGATCATAAAATATATGCAAGTACGAAAGTACTAGTCAATAAAGTGGTATTAGGGTGAGATTATATGGTGACGATGGTGGACTTTAGATAAAGCCATGGTGCTCCCAAGGGAAGAACATATATGGCCACAAAGGTTGTTGTAGGAGAAGAAGGTGTCAAATACATTAGCTAACAAGATCAGATGAGATGAACTAGATAAGACAAGTGATGTCAGGTATAAAAAGGAACTAATTCAAAAATAGATCAACCCTAGTGTGAAGTCCCACTAGTGTAAAGAAATTCCATAGGGATAAGATGTATGAAAAATAATATTATATGAAAGGATCAATGAGAAGGGGGAGGGATGATCCCCTAATGAGAGAGATGTAGATGAGCTAATGGATGTTAGAAGATATGAAATGGGGTCTCTAGAAGGGATGTTGGTAATAGATTATCGAGGATCACATGGTTGGTGTAGTAAGGACAACAATATTGATGAATAAGGGTGGTCCCTCTCTAGGATGAATGGTATGCGGAAAAGTGGTAAGAATGGTGATGTGGACGAAGGAGAATACCCAATGACTCCTCTAGATGGGGAGGTAGAAATTAGAGTCAAACTAGTCATAGGTGAGATGGTAGATGGAGGAAGACTGTCCTCAAGGAGGTTTTGTCTCTCAATAATATTGTGGATGATAGTTTGAAGGACCCAAAAAGTTTAGTCTCATGACCTAAGGTGCGATGATAGGTGAAAATGCAGTGGAGATCAAACCATGATGGATTTGGACTATTCAGGTCAAAGGCCTTGAAAGGAAAGAGTGTGATGGCAACATTTTTGAGTAAATGACAAAGGAATTCCACATAATATTTGATGTATGTGTTAGGAGAGGTCTTGTGAGATGATGTGGATGTCGTGGATGAGGGTGGATTTTTTTGAGGTCTTGGTGATTTGTTTTAAATTTTGATGGTGATTGGTGTTTGAGAAGAAGAAGGATTGAATGTTTTAGGCTGATTAGTAGGTGGAAGTGTTTTAGATGAAGGAGCTAGTCCTATGAGGGAGTCAGAATGTTTAGGCTTGGATTGGTTGATTGATCGTAATGAAATGGGTGGTCCTACGACAGATGAATGTGGCCCCAATATAGATGAGGTATGTCCATCCTTTGTTTAAGGAATGTCCATCTTTCTATGAGGGTGCAAAATGGATCATTGTGGAAGGGTGCTAAGGTTCTTGGATTTGGATTGTTGAGGAGTACCCTTGGCAGGAATGACAATAATTTCAACTGGGGTATCTAAAGGTTGTGTTGTGGCTTATGGAGGAAGTAATTTTTACATGATTCAGTCTAAGGAAGGTGAGGATTGGTTTGATGTAGGAGGGTCTGATTGTGTGGATGAGGTGGGAGGATTACCTATAGTTACTGCAAGTTGAAGTGCTCTCTAATATTCTTTAAATGATGAAAGTGGTGTGGAAGAAGAGGGAGATGATGGAGATGTGGTCACGATGGTTGATGTGGTGGTCATAAGTAGAATCACGGAAAGAGGAACCGGTATTTATTCTAAGGATGGTATAATGGGAAAAGGTGAAATAAATGTAGGTAATAAGGTTGAATCTAAGGAATTGGTTGAGATAGATGTCAGTATAGAATTAATGATAGGTGTAAATGTGGAGATAGAAATAGAAATGGGTATTTGGATGATGCGGTTGATGAGGTCTATGTGAGAGGGAGGTGATGTAGAAATGAGGGGTTTTGTGGAAGAGGTATGAGTGCATTTTGTGTTTTTCTTAGGTGTTACAAGAGGAATTTTAGATATGTTGGTGGATTGCAAAGGTGTGACTAGTGCGGTAGTAAATGTGTATGTGGGAATGGTATATGTTGGGGAATTAGGTGTGGAAGATTGGGGTAATGTGGGCATGGTTAAAGAAATATGTGATAATGATGTCAAGGTATACGTGGAAGGATTTATTGATGTGATCGATGTAAGTGTGGTGATGGGTGTGTTAGGGATAGATGTGGATAATTAGCTAGTTATGGTAAGTTTGGGTAATGTGGGTGTGGATAAGTAGGCAGGAATAGTCAAGGCCAATGAGGATGTGGTAAGGGTAGGACTGTATGTAGATGGGAGAGAAGTGGTATAAATTAAGGTGGTTGGTAAGGAAATTGTGGATATGGTTGATGGGGGGATGCCTCTTAAAGGAGTAGTAGGCACAATATATATGATGGGAATAGATGATGAGGTGGGTGAGATAGATGTCATGGGAGTTTTTTGGTGTATGGAATTAATTGAAAATGGGTTAAATTTTTATGGTGTGCCTAGTGAAGATGGATTTTTTACTGGTAGATTAAGAAAGGGATGTCTGAAGACGTCGATTGATGATGATTGGATTGGTTGAAGGGATGCATGTTGTGGGGAAGTAGGAACATGATAGGGTGATTGGGATTATATGGGAATATCTAATACATGAGGAATGGGAACATTAGTAGGTTGGATAGGCATGGTGATGTTGGATAAAGTAGGGATGGCATAAGGTGATGGGGGTGAAATACAAATTCATGGATGGGGCTAGAAGAAGGCCTAGAAGTGGTCAAGTGTTTTTTCATGGTAGGTTTTTGTTGAGAATCGTTTGAGGTAAAAAAAAATCTATTTTCAGATTAGACAAGTCAATAAAACTGTTTCTTTTATGTTTTTGAATTATTAAGAAAGTTAAAAATATAAAGGGAAATGGTTAACAAAGGTACCTAGGAAAAGGAAATCTATGTCTAGTTTTAGGTTTGTTATTATTGGGTATTCCTCTATATACCCAAAGGTATGTAATGAATGAGTCTATATAGAGTTTCTAATGTGGCCAAAACACCGTGATAGATTTTTGTTGGGTTATGAAATCTCAATCACTCCACCTAATAGGATGATGTTTAGATGCATGAGGTTTGGTTGTGTGTGATAGAATGTGGGATGCAAAAGGTTCACCCCTACTTAAACTATGTGATCAAGCAGGATACAAAAAAGAAAGGTTATTTTTAAAACCAATCCAAATGTGATCTTTCGATGAGGACACACATAGGAAAAGGGAAATACAATGAAAAAGGAGAAAATAGGGGAAAATGAGGAATACCTAGATAACGATTTTCTTTTTTATATAAACTTTAAGCAAAGAGTGATCTAAGAAAATGAACCCAACACAAGAAAGAAAAAAGAGAATCCTTGCACTACAATATTAGTAGAAGACAGAAGAAGCAGATAAATAGAAAGAAATGCAAAGGATCACCTAAAGGGTGGTCCCACCAGGAGTTCTAAGAATGTTATTGTAATTTCCTTATTCATTCCAAATTAAAGAGTTCACTACTAAAGAAAAGTAAACAACTCAAAAAAATGAGGGTTTATGGTACCTTAAATGTGTGATGTGGATGAACGGGCACAAAATCATGACCTCTGCTGCAAGATAGATAAACCTACAAAACTAGAGAAAAATTGATTGGATGGTATATTCAGGGGCTGCCCCAAAAAGCCAGCTCCAAGAAGTGTTACCTTCCTTTCACAGATGTCAAGCCCCGTTTGATTAGAGAAAATGAAGTAAATTATAGATAGCATGCAGAAACATGAATACTACTAAATCTAAAAGTAACTAAAATGAATCTAAATGCTGGTCTGATAAAAATAAACATAAATGAAATGGTACCTAAATGGGTCAATGATGACCTAGACTGTGTAGAGGCAAGTTAATAGTGACATGGGTATGTGAAAATATAGAAAACAAAGTAAATATGCAGACCTATAGAGATCTAAGTGTAAACTGAATGTGACAGAAGCTTGTGGATGTTGGGGATGACATGCAGAAGGGAATATTAGGCAAAAAACACTAGAATATGGCATAAAATAGAGGTAAAGAAGGATTAATTGATAAACAAAACACTGGTTGATGGCGACTGGGTTGCAAATAGGCTATTTTTGATGCAATAGAGGAGAAGGATGTTGGATATGGAAACCAGAGCAGAAATAGAATGAAGGTAGAAATTGGGGAAAAACCTAGAAATATAAATTATAGTGATAGAAGACTGGGTCGACGGCGACCTGAGCTCGGTGATGATGACTTGAACAATATAAAACTAATCTAGATGGGGAGCGAGCTAAATGGATGACCTGTAAACAGAAACACTGATATAACATGATGATAATCGAGTCTCAACTGCTACTGAACCTGTAAGATGTTAGATCCAACAAGATATTAATGGAGATAGCATAAGATATCACAAAAAAGCAATGTAAAACCTCATGAAGTTGAGAGTTTAATAAAAAAAAACTCCAAAGGACTACAAGAGGGTTGATTTTGTTATAGGGACACTCTCATTCAAATATGGATTCACAGAATGCAAGAAAATCAAGTGTTTTTGTCGTGCCTATGTGTTTGTGTTATGTGCTTTGGAAAGGGAAGATTTTAGTCTTATAGGGTTGACGATGACTGGGATGGTCCGCCACCTACTACGAGGAAAATTTCCCTAATGGGGATGATTTTATGTTTTTATCGAGATTTTGGGTTTTTATGGATGAGAAAAGTGCTTTAAATATTGTAGGAGGGAAGAGGATGGATTGGGATGTTTCATGGGTAGTCAGGGGATAAAGATAGGTTGGATAAAAGCTAGGAAAAAGCATAGGGATGTAAATTTAGGATAAAATCATCCAAAAAGGAAATTCCATTAGGGCATAATGGATGATGGCTATTAATTTATTAAATAATTAAATTTAATCAATTAATGTTTATTAATAAATATTAAAGGTTATGGGATAGTAAGTGGGAATTAAATAATGTTAAGGGGGTGAAATAAATTAATGGGGTCTAGCTAAGACCATGGTGAAATATGCACACGCTTGTAGATAAGGGTAGAGATACCGAATTTAAGTGTCTATAAGCCCATACCTTTTCATCCTATCCACATCAGGAGGTTCCCTAAACCCTCCCATATTTTTAGGTTTCTAGATTTCTCATTGGCTTTTCACTAATCTGAAATAGGTAGCATGGAAATCTTGTCAAAAAAATTGGAATACCCCTGGGACCCCCTTTTATTGGTAGGAGTTTACTTTTAATTTCTCATTTTGTTTCGGGAGTTACTTGGATTGGCCTTTTCACATGCTTATTTTCTTCTAAAGTCAAATAAATAGGAAAATTGAATACTAGGTATTCCTCATCTTTATTTTCTTCTCACTTTTTGTATCACACTTTATATCTTGTCCGATGTTTTCATCGAATCGTCACATTTAAGTTTTGGTTATTAAAAAGAATATTCCTCATTGCTTTCCTGTTCAAATAGTATAACTATGAGGTAATAATTTTGCACTCACTCATTTCTACACACATCCAAATAACACATATCAAATTCACACATCCAAACATTCCTTCCAGGTGGAACTATTGGGATTTCATCACCTAATAGGAAAACCACTGCATTGTTCTGGACATGTTAGAAATTTTATCACAAAATTTTGCCTCACATACCTTTAGGTATATCAAGGAATCCACAACCACAACATCCTAAAACCAAACTTAGATTGACCATTTCGTAGGTCCCTTCTAAGCCTTTTTCTTTCTTTTTCACATCTTCTCTAAGTAATCCAGATAAAATAAACTATGTTTTTTGTGTTTCCTATCATAGTAACTAATCGACATAGGATTTGTTTTCTTGTTAAATTCCCACTCTTACTCAATTATAAAGAATGAAAATGGAACAAGAATCTTCATCCCACAGTCTTGCCTCTATCTCTTCTCTTACATAGACATCAGTCCCTCTTTCTGTCTCTTCCTCTATGATCACACAGTCTGTTTCCCATGTCATCTCTTCTACTGAACCACCAGTGGTTCGCACTCAGGGTAAGACTCATCCCTTTGTTTATCACCATTCAATCCCTTCTTGACCAATCACACCCTCATCATCTAGTTCTATTGCGGCCTTTGGACCCCTTTTATCCCCAACGATGCATGGCGTACAAGGAACTCATTGATTTCAATCCTATTTCACTCCATCATTACCTCATCCATAAATCTACCCAACTTCCCCTTGATGGACCTCCCCTTCAATAAATCTATACCTACCCTAAGTCTACCCAGGTCCTTACATCTCAACTTGTCATCTTCTTCCCTCGAAAAATGAATGAATATGTCATAGCTCAACATGAACATGCATCCCTTGATTCATCTATGCATCAATATAATGAGTTGGTGGTCCCCATCCTAGTTGGTCTGCCTCACATCAACACTACTCCTCTCTACTCTATTCCTGTCATCTCATCATCAACTATAGTCACTAATATTCTTGCTCAACCCCTTCTTGGGTCCATCTCCTTCCCCCTTACGATTGAGAATCCTTCTCAAAACTCAATCTTCGTACCCATATCTCAAATTCATGCTAATGTGGTCTCTTCACAACCACTTTATTCACGTTTCACACATCATCCCCCTCCACACACAAATTTTCATCACATGTCCTATCATCATCCCGTTCAGAAATCTCAGCATCCTCATCACATCCATTCTCAAAGTAATCCTCTTATCATATAAAAAAATCCCTCAATCTTATCCTTCTACTTGCATGCCCTTCCAGCAACCCATCTATTAACCCATCCCATATCATCCTATCACTTACTCTCTCCCCTATCAACCACCTCCTCAAACTCCTATTTCTCCTCTACAACCTTAACCTCAATCCATCCCATCCACTTCCTATATTTAACAACCTTATCCTACAACGTCTCCTCTTCCTACTTCCATTGACCCCATGTAAACATTGATGAGTAGATTGGACAATTTGGAGGCTACTACCTTGGGTCCCAAAATCTCATTCACATACGAATAATTTTTTAATGATCCCATTCATCATTTTATCCTAGTAATACCTTATCCTCTTCATTGGGAAATTCCTAAGTTTTTTAAGTTCAACAACAAGGAGGACCCTCAACAACAGCTTTGAGGTTTTCAACATTCTTTCTATCTCATATCCTAGGACTAAGATCTTATGCTTAGAATATTTCCCATGTCAATAAGTTCTCTTGCATTATACAGGTATAATGGTATCCCTCATCATTATTTCTTCTCCTTCACACAACTTGACCAAACTTTCCTTAAGCATTTCTCTATCAATATTACTCGCAAAATCGCCATTATTGATCTATATGCTATTAAACAATTTGAGAATGAATCCATTTTGTATTTTTTCGCAAGATGGAATTGTATCATCAATCAACTATCATTTTCCCTTCCTCAAACCAAACTCATTGATCTCTTTTCCCAATATTGTGCTAAATGCATTTCCTCCACTCTCCAAATTTTCTACTTTCAAACTTTTGAAGAAGCCTTCACCATGACTTGGAAATTAGAACTCCACACCCTTAACCAAGGCCATGTAAAACTAAAATCTAATAAACCCAAGACAAATTTCACCAAATCCTCATCTTCTTCTCATCATGATAAATCAAAGAATTTGGAAAACATTGTTGTTGTCAAATTCTCTCCTCATTCCTCTAAAGCCAAGCCATCACAACAAGATCCTCACCATACCCCAAACTATACTCCTCTCGAGGAATCCTATAGTTCAATATTTTATAAAATTATGGCTGCCAATCTTATCCAATTACCTCCTATTTGTCCTTTAGACAAATCTCGGGCCAAGCATGCCGCGTATCACAAGGAATCTTACTGTAAACATCACTGAGTCTGTGGCCATGACATTTAGAATTTTCTTACCTTCAAGGATCTTGTCCAATGGCTTATCAACCAAGGGGACATTCAAGTGAGAAATCCTAATTCCCCTCCTAATCAACCACTAGATGACTTTAAACAGCATTTTCCTAACCATCCTCCTACTAGCCAAGAAATTCCTTCCAAATCCTAAACACCTGAAGCCCACACCATTAACACCCTAAGTCATGTTCCTATATCATCCTCCTTCACCAATTAATCAACTTCACCTGATTCTATCATCGATTCCATTACACCTGCATCTACTATATCCAAGCTAATTCTTCCCATCATACCATCGATCTCCATATTTGATCCCTCACCTACATCTTCCTCCATACCTTCCCATGATCCTACTTCTACCATCCTGAAAACCTCATCAACATCCACCCTTTCCCCTGTATCTGATCACACATCTTCTCTTACCTCAACATTCTCATTATAAATTCATCTAAACAACACTCCTACTTCATCATATTCTTCTACATCTACTTCAATTAAATCAGTATTCCCATCACTTTCTACATCCTCCTTGCCTCTATTTATTTTATACTTGATCATACCCACTACTTCACTCACGTCTATTCCACCCTTACCTATTATACCATCCTTATAACCAATCCCAATTCCCCTTCCAATCACATCAACTACCACAACCACATCGACACCATCTTCTCCCCCTACATTGTTCTCATCATTTTAAGAGTTTTTGAAATCAGTCCAACTTTCCATAAATTCAAATGATGCCCCTATATTATTCATAAAATCATACACACCCACACCAACCAAATCCACATACTCTTTCAACATACTTAAACAAAAATTACTCCCTCCACCAACATCAACCATGACAACACAATCTTTAGACTCTCCGGTTGAGATCATTGTCATTCCTCCCACAAGTCCTTCCTCGTAATCAAAATCTAAGACCCTTGGTGTATTTCCTAAAAATTCCCTTTCATTTCCTCATCAAAAGATAGACATTATTCCTCCTTAGATCAAATCAACTAATGCCACATCATATATCTTAGGACCACCTCAATCTCTCTTAGGACCATCCCTTCTTCAAAGAGGTCACAATAAATCAACCAATCTCCATCTAAATCATCCATCACTTCTTTAAAATTTGATCAGTCTTCTAAGCCATCAAGCTTCACTAAGTCAAAATCCAAGAAATTTAAATCATGAAATGATAAAACTCAACCACCATCATCCAAATCATCTACCATAACTTATAAACTACCCCCAACTCAATCAACCACCAAAATCCCTTCTACATTAAAATCAGTGGTCAACACTCTAAGGAGAAGACCTCGCTTAGACCTACATCCACTTCTTCTAAATTAAACCCATCCACTCCTAAAATTTGAACCTCAAAACTATCCATCAAATCTTAGAATGAGGTATTCCAGCTTCTTCTCCATGAATTTGTGGTTACCCTTCCTCCAATCAAACCCTTTGACCCATGTAAGCAAAATCCCACTTGGTTCAATCCTAATGTTATTTTTGCTTACCATCGTGTTCCTGGCTGCACTACCGAGCATTTTAATTCCCTTCGCGCTCTTATCAATAACCTTATGGAATAGGATGACCTCCTTGTCGAAGAGGATGACACCCTTCCATCCCCTGGCCCATCCTCCTTCAAATCCAACGTTCCTATCAAATCCAAGGATTCTAAGTCTTATTTTTCCATTATTCCACCTCCAGCTTGTCTTTCTAAAAAAATAAAATCCCCCTCTTTACATAGACATTATCTGTGTTTCTACTAGGTCTTTCCCTTATGATACAAAACCATCTACTTCATCCAAACTAGAGGTCATCATCACTGATCCTCCCAATGAACCCACCGCTCATCCCATACCATTATCTCCTTCTTCCTCCAAAGCTAAGGTGTCTATCCTTGCCACTCCTAATCCTTCTCCTATCTAACAGACCATCATAAAATAGTTGCATCAATATTCTATTAAGATGTCCCTATAAGAGCTCATCCAAAGCTCTCCCAACAACAAATAGGATCTTATCCAAGCCCTACAACATATCCCTATATCATCTAATGAACCTTAACCCCTTATAACTCTACCTAATGCATTCGCAGCATCGAACGTCATGTCCTTTGAGGATTCTAGGATCCCCAACATTCCTCCCGATGAATAGGATCTTCCCCTCTTCATCATATTTTTTATCAACGACACATTCATCTAGTGGACTATGATTGACAATGGTGCTAGTATCAATATAATTTTCTCTCACACATTCAATCAGATCAATATCCTTGACACCATCATCATTGAATCCCATGTCATCCTTTGTGTCTTCAATGACTCTTTCACCCCCGCATTTTGTATAATTTTCCTTCCCATTTGCGTCATCCATAAAATCCTTCACGAGGTCTTCTTTATTGTAGAAGGGGAGTTTCAGTATAATGTTTTACTTGGATGCCCTTGGATTGGCATCATGCATTGTGTCCTATCCACCCTTCACTATTGTATTAAGTATGAACATGAAGGGAAGATTCACACTCTCCCCACTGATTCCCCTGCTTACAAGGCATGTCATATAACTTATCGACCAAATTATGTGCTTTTCCCTAAAAACCCTTCTTTTTGAAGCATCCACCAGTTATTTTGTGTATGCATCCAAGTTATCCCATGATGTATATGTTGATGATGTGGTGTAGCACCTTGCCTTATGGGATTACAAACTCCTCGCTCTTAATTATCTTCATTCTCTTAACCACCTCAGCTTCCCCAATAAGGCCCCCATGTATCAATCCAATGTTGGGGACATCATCTCCTTTCACCACTCTTTCCTCAAAACTAATCTGGTCTATGGTGGCCTTGATCTCCTGTCATAACATTTTGAATATCATCCTCACACCAAACCATGCACTAGTGGTTTTTGTTTCCTCTCCAATAATTCCATTGTCTATACCTACCTCTAGTGTTGTTCCTATAAGGGATACATCCTAGGACGTTATGAGCAGGGTTTCCATAACCTTCCCTTTAAATAACTCTGCTAACCACATGAAAAATTTGGCTTGGGATACCAATATCCCTTTGTTCCTCCTCCATCATCTTCCTCTTCTCACATAGATGTTGAGTCCCCTCCCTTTTCTCCATATGACTATCTCGTATATCCAGATGATATTTTATCTATCCCTTCTGAATATTTTTTAGTCTCCACCATTTCCCTCGGACCAGTCACGTATCAGGATAAAAATGAAACATGGTTCTTTCCTCTTAAACATCCTAAAATGATAGGGGAACATTCCCCTACCATAGACATCCTCTAATGCAGAGATGAGGACTTCATTCTGTCTTACATGGGGTCAAAGGATTATCATGTCCAAAATTCCCTTCCTCCTAACACTTCCTCTCTTCTAAATGAATCCACCATCGACATCAATAAAAGGACCCCCAGGAGCCCTGCATCCTTAATATTGGCCAATCTCTTGATCCTCAAGAGATTGAATCTTTCACCTTCTTATTATCTAAATGTAGTTAGGAATTTACATGGTCATACTCTGACATGCCAGGTATTTACCCCTTCATCATCATCCACAGTATCATCAACATCCCTAATTGCAAACCTGTCAGATAGAAGTTACGTTATATGTATCCACGTGTGGAACTTCTGGTCAAAGCAGAACTATAATTCCTTCTCTCTGCTAACTTCATACAACATATCGACTATCTGCAATGGGTCTATAATATCATACCTGTTGCTAAATCTTCTGGAAATCTCCACATATGTTCTGACATCTTAGATTTAAACCTTGCCTATCACAAGGAAGACTTTCCTCTTCCCAACATTGATCAACTCATTGACCTCATGGCCAGACATGAAATGCTCTCTCTTATGTATCAGTTTTCTAGTTATAATCAAATCCTCATTGCTTCAGAAGACCAACATAAGAATTCTTTCATCACCCCTTAGGGGAATTTTTTATATCATGTCATGCCTTTCGTCTTGAAAAATGTTTGGGACACTTACTAGCATGCGATGACCTATATCTTCCATGACCTTATCCATTAAATAGTGGAAGAATATGTTGATGACCTCTTGCGTAAGTCCAAGTGCCAATCCTACCATCCTTTAGTCCTTTAATTTTTTTTTGAACATCTTATCCTATTCGTTCTTTGTCTCAACTCAACCAAATGCGTATTCGGAGTCCTAACTGGAAAACTCCTTGGCTTCATTGTTTCTATCTAGGGCATTGAGGTTGACCACACAAAAATAAATTTTATTCTTGAAATGCCTCCCTCTTCTAATCTAACTCAACTTCACAGTATTCAGGGAATTCTCCAGTCAATCCACCATTTCATTTCACAACTCTTTGAATTCTACCAACCCTTACATCACCTTCTTCAAAAAAACACCCAACTTAACTAGGATGTCACTTGTCAAAAGGAATTCGATGATATCAAGTTGTATCTTCTTTCTCCACTTATGCTCACACCTCCATGTGAGGGGAATCCTTTCTAACTCTACATCTCTACCTCCAATCACACTCTGGGCGCCATGTTGGCACACCCCGATAAGCAAGGTAGAGAACATGTTATGTATTATATTGGTTATACCCTTCTTGATTATAAAACCCACTATACCAAATTTTAGATGATGTGTTGTGCCTCTTCTTTGCCACTTCCAAACTTTGTCATTATCTTCTTAATCATAGAACTTTCGTCGTTTCCATATTCCACATCCTTAAAACCATGCATTAAAAGCCTTACCCTAGTGATTTCATCACTCGTTGGCTCATGCTCATGACAAATTTTGACCCTGAGTATATCTCTCAGAAATTCATTAAGGGTCAAGATATTATAGACCAACTAGCTGAAGCTCCTCTTCCTAGTATGCATATTCCTGATAGTAGATTTCAGATGAATCCATAAATAGTTTTCATCATGAGTATGGTACTCTTAAGATGACCCTCTTCTTTAACAGTTCTAACTATGAACAAGGATGAGGCGCTCACTTCAACATCATTCCTCCTTGGGGAACTCCTATCCCTATCGTAAGTAAGCTTAATTTTTAAAGAAAAAACAATATGGCATAGTATGAAGCCCTTATCTTAGGTATTGAAACTACTTCCTTTTTAGGTGTTGAAATTATTGACATCTATAGGGATTTTAATATTATCGTTAAACAAGTTACTGGTGAATATCAATGTAAAAATCACACCATAAAT
Organism: Taxus chinensis; assembly: GCA_019776745.2. Classification (NCBI taxonomy): domain Eukaryota; kingdom Viridiplantae; phylum Streptophyta; class Pinopsida; order Cupressales; family Taxaceae; genus Taxus; species Taxus chinensis. The sequence goes on from CM034148.1 coordinate 11,535,979, forward strand.
ATATAGATATCATCCTTCTTCTCCTTGAAGCTTTCGACTCTTATTCTATCCAAGATATTCCTCGATCATCTAATCGTTTCACAAACACTATGGATTCCCTTGCCTCTCTTATCCCTTAGATCACAAAAGAATCTAAATTATCCATTGACATTCATCATCAGGATCATTTCACTCATGATCTCCCCCATGTCAACCAGATTAACACCCATTCATCTGACATTTGGTATTCTTATATATTTGACTACCTATCCTAATTTAAGATCCCCTATGATCTTTCGAAGAACACTAGGAGGTATTTTCTCCAGTGCACAACCCACTACGTCATTCTTAGTAGCATTAGTTATAAGCGTGGATTTTATGGTATTCTCATTCTATGCCTTAAATCCCATGAGGCTTCTCACACTATCCAAGAAGTCCATGATGACATCTGTGGTGGAAAATTTAGTGTATTAGCTGTCACTTAGTGTGTCCTTTTCATGGGATATTACTAGCCTACTCTTAATCAAGACTAATATGAGTATGTTAAGAAATTTGAAAAGTGTTTGGTTTAGACACACACCAGTGTTGTACAAATCTATAATCAATTGAAGTAATACAAGCAATAAAAAAATAAATCAAACTAGAAGAAAACTACATAAGATATAACATGGTTCACCCAGTGTTGGCTACTTCCATCAAGAAATAGCCAATCTATTATTCTTTGTTTTATAGAGGAAATATAATGAATATTTTCAATCTTCCGCACCTCTCCCGAATGTACAGTACTTTTCCTTCACAATCTTCTCTTTCCTCTCTCCAAGAAAATATTCTTACAATAATATTTATTCTCACCTTCTAACCCTAGTTTTCTATCTTTTAAGCATATACAAACATTAGGGAAACTTAGCATAACCAAGGGTACGATTAAAACCCACGTCTAAAATAAAAACATTCACACACAGGTAATGGATTCTGATTACCCAATCGATGTTGATTGCTCCCAGGTGACCGACGTCAGTTACCCAATTGATGTCGGTTACTGTGAAAACTTGCAAGTTTGTAAAGCATGCTATTTGTGAAGCCATTTAGCTTCAAAACTAAAAAATCTCCCACTTGGAGATAAATTTTTGAACTATGCCGTACAACTCCATTTTTGAATCCTTTCCTTGGCTTGTTTATTCCTCTTCAAGTCTCAAGCTTGAAGACCAATAGAAGTTGTGTGAATCTCCAACTTCTCCTTTTCCAATGACTTCATTAGCATATTAGTAGGGTTCTCACTTGTGTGAATTTTCTCTAGTTTCAGCTTCCCATCCTCCAACACCTGTTGTATATAGAGATATCTCAACTAAATGTGTTTTGTTCTTGAATGAAATGTTGAGTTATTTATGAGATGAATCACACTTTGAATATAACTATACAATCTGCAATCCTTTTTCTCCTTTCCCAATTCTTCCATGAACTTTCTCATCCATATCATCTCTTTCCTAGCCTCTGTAGCTGCAAAATATTAGGCCTCTATAGTAGACAAGGCCAAAACCTTCTACAATCTTAAAATCAAGCTAATTGTCATGCCACCTACTGTAAAAACATATCCAGTGGTGCTTCTCCTACCGTCTAAATCTCCAACCATATCTGAATCAACATAGGCGCATGAAGAAGTATCTAAACCTCTATAAAAAAAATGCATGTTGGATGTCCCTCTCAAATATTTGATTATCCATTAGACTGCTTTCTAATGCTCTTTACCTAGATTGGCCATAAATCTGCACACAACTCCAACTTCCTATGCAATGTTTGGTCTAGGAAAAAAAATTGTATACATAAGGCTTCCAACTGCTAAAGCATATGGAACTCATGTCATGTACTCAACCTCCTCATATGATGTAGGACACTGATATTTTCTCAATTTGAAGTGTCCAGCCATAGGTGTACTTACATTTTTAAATTATGCATTTTGAACCTTTACAATACCTTATTGATATACGCTTCTTGAGACAAATAAAATTTCTTGTTCTTCCTGTCTCTATGAATTTGCATGCTAAGGATTTTCTTTGCAACTCTTAAATCCTTCATTGAAAATGTATAAGCTAAATTTTCTTTAAGATCAACAATGTCCTACATACTAGATCCTCCAGTAAGCACATCATCTATATACAATAACAAAATAATATAGCTTCCATTTTCAAGCTTCTTGAAATAAAACTGTCAAACCTCATATACCATTGTCTTGGGGCTTGTTTAAGACCGTACAAGCTCTTTTTCAACCTACACACAAGTTTCTCCTTACCCTTGACTTCATATCCAAGTGGTTGTTGCATATATATATCTTCCTCCAAATCACCATGAAGGAAAGTCGTCTTTCTTAGAGAAAAATTTTTACACAATAAACTCTCCCTCATTTTATTCATATAATATGGATATATTTATATAGAAATTTATCCTACATAATAGGAGTCAACCTCAACAATAATCCCTACATTTACTCACTTGTTTCTATTATCCGTGAGGTTGTTAACAAACAACCTTACATACACCTAATAATGTATTAACCCACATAACCATGTGAGTGATAATAATTCCTAACATTCCCCCCTTAGTGTGAACATGGTAGAAAAACATCCACACACTCATCTATAGTATGGTCACTCCTGTGAAACACGTCCTACAACATGATTCATTATCTTGATCAAAATAAAGGATCTTTCCTTCTATGGTTTTAAACTGGCTTAGCAAAAATCTTGACGTGAATACACCCCATCAACATTCCACCTCGTTTGGTTTTCTAGATCCTCCCACAAACCCTTTCAAGATCCGTGAATTGAATTACTCTAGTGATTTTGTTCACCACTATGCTTGTACATTAGGGAAGTATATAGGAATAACAACTCATTTATTACAAAAATACATAATATAACATATATAGGAAATATTTCACATTACTTTTTATAAGAATCATAATGTTCTTACTTGCATCCATTATTATCGATCACTGCCACTCGATCTCGAACAACATAGAAAACTGCCACTGCCACTGGAAGTTACCTTTAACTATAGTCTCTTTAGGCACAGAATGGAAATGGAAAATTGGTGTCATGTTCCCCCCAAAATTTGAAATTTCTACATGTGAAAACTAAGAAGTAAACTATATCAAAGTACATACTACTGAACGGATCTTGCTAGTTAGATCTTGTTGCACATGGTCACAATTGCGAGTGAACGTATTCAAAAGCATACAATCTTCCAATGAAGTATGACAGTCATATGATCACGTCATTCAAAGGATCACTGAAATTCATCTATGCTCCAACACAACTCTCTTCCAGTATCCACCAAAAAAATATGAACTCTAAAAAGAAACACACTGAAACTGATAAGCACATACTCACACTACACAGATGTCACCACAGCTGAAGCGGCCCTGTCGTTGGCGACTAATGAGAGGTCACTCATCGACCTCTAACCTCTGATGCCTACATCCTCCAGTATGAATTTGGTACCTCATCAGAATTTGATCATGACACTCAATCATTTATTTTTTGGACGTCGAGTAACACCAAAAATGTGTCCGTAAGGAAAATAGATTATTCTTATAATTTTTAATATTGACCCACAAATTTTCTGACAATACTTTGACTTAGACAAGATGATAAAAATGAAAAAAAAATTTATGATGGACACTTGACAAAAAAAAAAAGATAAAAATTGTTTTACACCAATACTTCTGATAATAATACTAATTTGACAATTGACAACTTTGAGGACAATATAATTACCTAATGTCTTTTTGAGCTATTTTAGCACATATACACGTAAACAATTATCACTATTTATACCATTACGCATAATCCTTACCCACAATACACCCTATTGACTTTTAACTCAAAAATGATAATACTAATAAAATTACTCATTAAAAAAAACTTGGCATCCAAAATAAATGTCCATGACTTCTTCTTTGAATACTCCTCTTGACATTACCGTGATGGACCTAAAAATGACTTGTCTAATTTAAACGTATGTTAATGGTGAAAGATATGTTTTACCATTGAAAATAAATCATCGAATAATTGGATTTAACAGTCACATGATGTTTTTGGCAGCATCATGGAAGTGAAGGAGGACTCAAGTATGATATTCACCTCTCTATGCCAAACTCATGATAACTCCATGGTGACATGAAGATTTCGATGTGCATATATCGGCTGGGAATAATAAATACCAACACATAATTCGTAGGTAGATTTTTATAAGCCAATTTTGACTACAAGGATTGTCACACTACACCTGTGTTGAGATGATCGATCCGCCACCCGGAGGAGAGATATGTTATTCAATCACATGTGGAGAGTGGGAAACACCAAATATTTTATTGAAGAATACTATGCAATGAGAAGACCGACCAGTAGCTTGGATGCATATGATTTGAAGATATCAAATAAATGGATCAAAGTTGAGATGTTGATACTCACACAACGCTTTCGCTATAAAACTTGAGCTGCCAATTTTGTTTCCACCTTACTCGTATATAGATCTGGCCCTTGTCTAAACTGCAACCCACATGCATAGGAAATATGGATTGGTATTTTCTCTTATTCCTCCTCTTGATATGAAAATAATAATCCTCAAGGAATCATGTAAGCACTTGATGAAGCTAATGAATGTATGATTGTTTCACAGGTACAACTACCTAAAGCTTTGAATATTCAAAATATAATTCATAAGTTGGGGAAACCATGGAAAACAACATATCTGCCCCTTTATCATGCTCAAAATACCATACCTACTCTGATACCAAATCTTAGAGCAGCAGTTTTACACAATAAACTCTGCCTCATTTTATTCATATAATATAGAGATATTTATACAGAAAGTTCTCCTACATAATAGGAGTCAACCTCAAAAATAATCCCTACATTTACTTTCTTGTTTCTATTATCCGTGAGGTTTTTTACAAATAACCTTACATACACCTAATAATGTATTAACCCACATAACCATGTGAGTGCTAATAATTCTTAACAATCTTAACATCAATTTTCTCTAAGTGCTAAAATTTTGCTGCAACTAAACTCAAAACAATACGAATGGAATTCATTTTTACTATTGGATAAAAAATCTCACCAAAATCAATACTTTATTTTTGTGCGAACTCTTTTACCACAAGACTTACTTTGTATCTTTTTTGTCCACCCTCTTCTTCCTTGATTTTGTAAACCCATTTATTCTACAATGTTCTCTTACCTACTGAAAACTTAACCAAATTCCATGTTTGATTCTATTTCAAGGAGTCCATCTCCTCATTCATGCCATGCTCCCATTTCTTATGGGTTTCCTCCTGCATTGCTTCTTCAAAACTTTCAATCTCACCATTATTAGTCAATAATAGATAAAATAAGGAAGGTGTAAATCTTTCTGGAGGTATACTTACCTGTTTTGACCTTCTCATAGAAATCTAGGGTCTTGGAGGCTCATTTCTTACATCTTGTACATTTTTATTAACCTCTGACAGTCACTAATGCCAATCATTTATAGCCGATGTCGGTCTAGGTGACTGACACCAGTCCTGCTTTTCTACCGAAATTAGTTTTGGATGTCGATGTCGGTCCTATGGCTGCCAACATCGGTTACTGTGACTGAAATAGGTACTTGTAGGAGTCAATTTTAAATATGAGAATGGATTTTCTTCCACAAACTCTTCCACCGGTTCATTCTTGGGTATCAAAATTTGATCCCTCTACATTCTCTTTTCATTTCACTCAATTTCATGACTCCTAACAATCTTAGCATCATCTAAATTCCAAAAATGAAATCTGAAATCACTAGATCCATAACTAATAAAAGTATATCTCTTGGATTTAGCATCCAAATTCTTCCTATTTTCTTTATCAACATGAACAAAATATTCTGAACCAAATACTCTAACAAAAGAAAGATATACCTCCTTTCCATTCCAAGCTTCTTTTAGTATTCCACCATCCAGTGCACTTGAAGGCCCATAGTTGATTAAATATAGTTCCATGTCTACTATTTCTACCCAAAACTATAAGGGTAATCCAACATGTATCCTCATGCTTCTTGCATGTTCTATGATAGTTATGTTCATTCTTTCAGCCACATAGTTATCTTGTGGTGTTCTAGGAACCATTCTTTCTATGCGTATTCCATTCATTGAACAATAATCATTGAAATCCTTGCTACATTACTCACCACCATTGTCAGATCTAAGGCATTTTAAATTTAAATTTGATTCATTTTCCACAAGGGCTTTCCATCTTTTAAAAGTCTCAAATATATCATATTTACGCTTTATACAATAAACCCATTCCTTTTTTCTAGCATCATCAATGAAAGTCACATAATATTGGGCTCCTCCATGAGAAACTACCTAGGTTGGTCCCCATACATATGAGTGCACAAGCTCCAAATTTTTTTCCTTCTTTGTTGCCCCAGCTTTAAGAAATATCACTTTCTTTTTCTTTCCAAATATGTAATTCTCACATAAATCAAGATCTACATTTTTCAAATATGATAACTTATCATTTGCCTTTAATATTTACATTCCCTTTTTACTCATATGTCCTAGATGATTATGACACATGCTTGAATATGCATCTAAAGTAGATAGAATAGAAAAAGGAATCAATAATACAGGTATACAAATAAAATTTTCCTACTTTCATGCCTCTTTCCACAACAAGAGATCCCTTGGTAACTTTCTAAGACTCGACTATGAATGTAACCATGCAATGAGCTTCACCTAGTTGTCCTACAGAAATTAGATTTATCCTTAGGCTTGGCACATGCCTCACATCTTTCAATATCCTTGTATTTTCATTATGTAATTTTATATTAGCTTCCCCTTTACCAGTAATATTACAAGGTTCATCATCTCCTACATAAACATGCCCAAAATTACCCTGGACATAATTTATGAAATAACCCTTATTAACGGTAGCATGGAAACAAGATCTTGAATCTAAAACCCGTGATTTTATTTTTCTATCCAAGGAGAGAATGAGGGCATCTTGCATTACCTCAGTTGCAAAATTTACCTCTTTACCTTTGTCTGGTAGATTCTTTGTTTTTTCCTTGAACCAACAATCCTCCTTTGCATGTCCTTTCTTTTCATAATTCTAACAGGTTATTCTCTTACCTCTAGATTTAGATCTTCCCATATTTGACTTTGATTTCCCATTATTCTTGCTCTTAGATCTATCCTTCTTCCTTCCCTTGCTTTCTATATTCAAAGAATTTCTAGATGATGACTCTCATGTAATTTTTCTACGTATTTCTTCATTCAATATTATACTAACCACATCATCAAAATTCAAAATATTAGTATCAGATGTTGTATTACTAACAACCATTGTTGAGTTATCCCAACTATTTTTCAAAGAGCATAAGAATAAAAAATTTGTCACTTAATCATCTAATGAAATATTAACTTATTTTAATTGATTTACAATGGAATGGAAATAATTCAAATGGATTGATACAGATCCACCCTCTTGCATTTTTTAATTAAATAATTTCTTCATCAAATAAAATTTATTATAAGCACTTGGTTTTTCATATAAATTCACTAAATATTTCATAAAATCTACCTTCGTTGTTGCTTCAGTAATATTCGAAGCTACAGATGTTTCCAAGCTCAATCTTATAGATCCCAGAGCATTTCTATCAAGAATCTTCCATTCTTCATCAGTCATCTTTGTACACTTTATATTTTCATCTAACAGTAAATATAAATCTTTCTGATACAAATAATCTTCCATCTACATCTTCCATAATTGATAATTATGGCCATCAAATTTCTCCACTTTTTATTTGTAATCTTTTTCCATTGTTGTGCTCGCACTTAATCAGAAATCCCTCTATAAGTAAATCTATCAATAAACAAAACCCTCAAATAAATAATCTCTAATACTATTTGTTGTGGTTAGACACACACCAGTGTTGTACAAATCTATAATCAATTGAATCAATACAAGCAATAATCACAGAAATTAAACCAAAAGAAAAATACACAAGATATAACGTGGTTCACCCAGTGTGGGATATTTCCATCAAGAAATAGCCAATCTATTATTCTTTTCTTTACAAAGGAAATACAATAAATATTTACAATCTTCCACACCTCTCCCAAATATACAGTACTTTTCATTCACAAGCTTCTCTTTTCTCTCTCCAAAAAAATTCTTCTTACAATAATCTCTATTCTCACCTTCTAACCCTAGTTTTCTAGCTTATAAGCATATACAAACATTAGGGAAACTTCGCTAATTATTTACAACCATCCGATCACCTTTATAACCAAGGGTCATGTTAGTATTATTTTTTGCCACTGAATATGACCAATAAAAGTATGCAAAAATTAGCAACGGTTAGGGAAATTCACCTTTAGACAGGGTGAAGTTTCCTCTTCTTTTTGATAGGGTAAGTTACCTCGTATGATGTGATTTTCTATATTTTTGGTGCTTTTAACCGGAAAGCACAAAAGGGCATCAAAATTGACAAATGTGAAATACAAAGAGAAAGGAAGAATAAATAGGTAAAGAACACAATCCCGTAGGTGTTAGGAAAGACAGAAAAATATGAAACACAAATTTCTACAAATCTATCTTATCAAGGACACACCAGTCCTTCTTGGTTGTACAAGATTACCTTACAAGGTTTGTATAATGGGAAGTGGAGAAATTATCTATCTATCAGAAAGGAATACAATGAGCGTGAGATCTGGGAAGAACAAAGTCTTCTCCTCCCTAAAAATAGGTTGTTATGGCACAAAGTCCACATGCTTTGATAATCAGAATTTTTTTTGATTTACCTACGCATCCACCATACTATTAAGGAACAACATGGTTACTGATTTAATCACAAGCAAAATAGCAGATTTTGCAATTGAAAATCATTAACACAGTGGTATAAATGTATTATATTCATCTATGTACACAAATTTACAACAACAAAATGTGCATATAGAATAGCCTCTCCAAGAACATGGAATGAAAGATTGAAGATGATAGATATATCCCCTATTACGATTACAATGCATTGTTATATAGGCATATTTTTCCAAGAAGTGGTTATGAAACTACCTGACCAACTCTTAACCCCAATATCAACCTCTTGTTGACTCAACTTGAGTTACACATCTGTTGTCACCCTCAAAATTCCCTCCTTTTTCAAAGGAAAATTTCAAAAAAATTGAGTCAGTTTCCTTTGGAAGGGTTTTGGTAAATGGTGAAATTCAAGAAGTTAGAAAATTTCACTCTTTGGGGTCATTTTTAGTGTTTTGCGGTTAAATCATAAAATTTTGTCCCGCATGTCCCAAATACAGACAAGCCTCTTGTTCACAGATTCACCGCTTTACCTGCACCGCTTACTTGTCGGCTAAATTGGCTCCGCATGTCCCGCATGTCCCAAGTAATGTTGGGACTTTTGTTCATTGATTCGCCAACTTTCCTGCACTACCTTGTATATCAGCTAAATCAGCCCCACACGTCCCTCATGTCCCATGGACCATTTTTTCTCTCCAACCCCACTTTTTCCGTATTCTTCTTAGATCGTGTATATTGGCTCTGCATGTCCCTCGTGTACCTATGTCCCATGGACCGTCTGGGCCAAGTTTTTCTGACTTTCCCACATATCACCTTTTTTGAGTCGGCACGGGGTTATTTATCACAAATTCATTATTTTCTCTCTCCTTCATTCAAATTCATGGTTATTTAAAGGAGTGTAATTGTTCTTTCTTTCTCACACTTTCCTGTTCATTTTGTCTTGCTTGCATTCTTGCAAACTAGCCATTTCCCACATCCATGCCTCTATGTTTTCTCTTACAGGGCTTGTTGAGCATTTAGTTGAAGGTTTTTTCTCTTATCTCTATCATAATGAAGATTCAATACAAAGGGCATGAGCATCTCTCCTCATTAGAAACTTTTTTTCCCTTTTTTAGGGATAGCGAAGCTCAACATCCTGACCTTGACAATTTTTAGGGCAGGCTAAGATGCGATAATCCTACTTCTATTGCACAACTAATCAAATATAGTGTAATTGCATTTGTAGGAGGTTTCCCTATGTCTATTCAGTGTGTCGATACCATGCTCACTTGTGGGGTCTGTATCATTCCAAAATCTAAGGAGATTGTCGAAATCCATGGTGAAGTGGTTGCGTGACTAGATTCTATTGTTATTTACACTGCCCTTCACATCCTAGTGGTGGAAAATTATCCTACCCTCACCCTTTATCAAGTGCAAGAATTATTTGACTAGGATAGTGAGAGATACAAGGTTAGGGTAGCTAAATCATGGTTGAAGAACCCTAAAAAGGGAGCATCCAGACTTTCTAAATCATTTTTCAGTGTTGATTTCAATGAAGAAATTTCAAACATCATCACTCTTATGGCTAGTATAATGGGAATTCCCTCTACAAATGAATTTCATTTTTGGATGTGTCCCTATATCAATATAATTTGTGAGGGGAAGTAGAATCTGAATTGGGGTTAGATAATATGTGAAAATATAACAGAGCAGTTGGTTAATGTTCGAATAACAAATACATTCTACATGTCTTCTTATCTCATGTACACTATTGCAGCATCCAAGGAATGGATTGGATTCTCTTTAATTGAGGATAAGAAGTGTGCTCCTTTATATGAGTATTGTCCTTAATTCACTCTCAAAGTCAGAAATCATCACTTCAGGAGATTCAATGATGCCTTCACCATGTACATTGTGAGGATTTTGGAAGGAAATACTACTCAGAGATTTTCTAAGAAAGAAAAGACCTTGATCTCTGAATATGGGAGTTTCTTCACTTAATTCAGAAAGTTTTCGTATATCAGGTTGGCTGGTTTTGAAGGTTCCCCTCTAAATCTCCCTATGTTTTGCAATGATAAAATGGCCCTAGATGAGATTTGTAGGTAGTTGGATAAACTTCATCGGACTTGTAAGGATAAAAATATTGTTGGCATCTGTTTCCCTATCACCTTGGGAAATTATACATGTAGGACAACCCTCGATGCTCAGAACATTGAAAGAACCATTACTGTCCTTACTCTTCATCATTTCAAGTCTCTAATTTGCTTTGATATCAAGTGATATATTTCTAAGAATCTTAGATTAGGTTTCATTCACTTTGTTGATACTGAAGATTATTGGGCCGATTGCGTAGATGAATTTGAGCCAGGAGAAGGTATTTTGGCTTATTTTCTCTTCAATAAATTCTAGATTTCAATCTCTACAAAGTACCTACAAATATCCAGGATGACGATGAAGACCTGTAATCTATTGAATATGAAAGGTCCATAAAACTCTCTCCTCTTGAAACCATTGATTGGTTTATAAAAGAGAATGATGATTTGAAATAAGTGATCAACCTAGTTTTCATGAAAACCAAGCTCTTGTTTGATAAGAAGATGTAAAAATTTAGGATGAACAGAGCTAGGTATTCTTCGCAAGAAACTTCCTCTCCTATGAAAGAAGAACCTACACTCAATGTTTAGATTCCTAAGCAATCCACTCCTTCCTCTTCCAAAAATATATACATGAAGATAGGTAAGGTTTTCAAGTAAGAGCAGATGATAGAGGAAAAGGAGGAATTTTCTTTGGAGCAGTAACAAGTTCTCGCAGAGTCATAGGATGTCATTGTTTTGAGTGAGGATAATAGTGAAGAACTGAAGGAAGAGGAAGAAACCCTTGTCAACACTACTAAGATGGAGAATAAGGGCCAAATGTCTAAATCTATGGGTTTAGTGGACTCTTCATCCAAGGATATTCCTGAGGATATGCCAACCTCTCCATTAGAAACATCTGTGGTGAAAACATTGAGTGCAATGAGTACACTTGCACTCGAACCCATTTCTCCTTCTTCCTCTTCCTCCTCCTTTGCTTGGGTCCATCCTTTTGTTGATAGTAGGAAAAGGAAGTCCACCTCTCAAATTGTGGCTCCCAAGTTTGATGTTGTGGTAGACTTGCTCAGTACTAATCCCCCTCCTCCAACAAAGAAAGTAAATATGACCTCAAGGTTAGTGTCATATTCTAAGGGTCAACAATTCATGGAGATTGCAAGGCCTAAGGTGGATAAAGAAGATAAAGACCTTTTAGTTTCTGACTTGAAACTCACAAGGATTCCACTTAGATAATCAATGCCTGAACGTGAGGTTCATAACCTCAGGGAAACTGTCACTCGAGTCATTGAGTGAGTGGAGAAGGGAAAAAAACTATGGATCAATTAGAAGAACATAATCAAGTTCTCTCATATTTTATAAAATCCTTTTTGGCAGAAGATAAGGTGTTGGATCCAACTCCATTAACCACTCTTCCCCCTCCCATAGTTCTTAGTAAGGATGAAAAGACCATAAAGGATATTCATAAACATTCCACTTATGAAAAGGCCATCGAATCACTGGTTGATGATATGACAATGGTCGGATTGAAATTAATTGAAGAGGCCTTCAAGTCATTTGAAAAGGTGTCCAAATTGTAGTTAAAATTCATCACAACACTCAATGGCTTGGAGAAATAGCTGAAGTTATGGTGTGAATGCATCCAATATCTTTGTTTGATGAGAAAGACATATGAGAAAATTTTATTGGCAAGCAAATTATTTGATGAAGCTAAGAACAATCTATCAAAATCTTGGCTTTTCAGTATTGATTGGAAGATCAAGGTTTTGGAGGAAGCAGTGGGAGAACTGAAAAATATGTGGCAGAAAGGAGAAGCTTTCAAGACTTGTACTTTGTCTTCCTTTCAAGATATTCATTGTCAAATCCAGAATGAAGCCTCAGGTAATCAATTTTCTATACAGGAGATCAAAGCCCATTTCAACACCTTTGTCAAAGAGTATCTTTTCAAGGAAGAGTTAATGTCTAAAGAGAAGATGAAATATGTTTGTTCTCTCCAATCAGCTATCATCGAGGAAAACAAAGAGTTTCTTGAAAACATAGAGTTTTAGAAGGATATGGAGAAGTGCCTTGGTATGTGGACTCATGCCACTTCTAACACCACCATCCCAAAGTGCATGGAGATAGCTGAAGCATTGAAAATATTTAGACATTGGATTATGAAGACAGTTGTCCCTTCTAAACCTCCTTAGGATGTTTCTGCTCCCGAGTCATAAGTCACTTCTTTTATTTTCAGGTTCTAAAACCCATGATGTAATACTTGATTAAATACATTCTATTAATGTATTTGTTGAGTAGTCTTTAATATTTAGATTAAAATAAGTTGGAACCGAATGTAACTGTCTTTGTAAGCTATTTAATGGGATCTTCATGTTATTTTTAGGGGTTGGACCCTAGTACTTTTGAAATGTATTAGAATTGAAAGTAAATCAATATAGAATATTTTCCCTTATCTCTCATTCTAGTCTATTGTCCTTTCTATTCTTGTTTGAAATTTATGAATCATCAATATTTCATGTTAAGAAACTTTGCGTTCTTGTGATATGATTTCTAGAAATTTGTGTCTATGGAATAATATCGGATGTTGCCATTGTGAATGATTCTATTATGTGTTCCTTTTGATAATTATGTATAAGGTTATATTTTTCTATCTATATTACTTGAAATTACTGGTGTGTTCTTCCCTTTCATTTTCTTTGTTCTTCCACTCTTAAGTATTGATAATCTATGTTAGTATGAAACATTTCAAAGTATCAGAAGTCCTCATCAATATAAAAGTTGTATATTTGTATATAAGCTTTGTTGTTTACTTTGAATAAGGGAACCTCTCCCATAAGGAGGAGGGTCTTGTTATCCCCTGAATGTTGATTACTACAAAGTACTATTTTAAAAACCAGCAGTTTTTGGCAACTCTACTGGGGATTTCATTCATTTCAATGTATCCCTTTCAGTATAATTTAAAGACTGGCTTTTCAAACTGGCTGGTCAAAGATATACACATGGTTTGAAAACCCTTGTTGTTAAATATCTCCATTTTAAAGCACTGGAATGCCAGGGTTTCTCTATTTCTTTGGAAAGTAAGAATAAAAGAACCTAGTCTGCAAGCACACCTCCTACTAAAGCTAGAGTCTCTAAGCCCAACAGTCCTCAAGATCAAACCAGCCCTAACCTTTGTGCTCTAGAACTTGCAGGAGTTACCGTTCCCCTTTAGTCGATCTTTCACAGGATGGCAGTACCATTGCCGTGGGGACAACGTGTTAGACCTCTTTTTCATCCTCAACCATTACATGAATTACCCAGAGGTAATAGGAATTTTTTTCCTAAATTTTGAGGTCACAGACAAGTACACCTAGATGAAAATATTGTGGCTTTCATTGTGGCATGTGGGATCCTTGGGGTTGAACATGAGGATGTTTCTGTGAGGCTCTTTGTAGAAACATTGCAAGATAATGCCGCTGACTAGTTTTATCACCTTCCAGTTGGTTCAATTACTAGTTGGAATACCATGACAACTCAATTTGAGCAACGTTTTAAACCTGATGAAGATGTGCATGTCGTTTTGGATCAAATTTCTCATATCAAAAAAGAGTCATACAAACCCATGAGGGATTTTGTGGAAAAATTCAACAAGTTGATTCATAAAATCCCACAAGCCGCCCGTCCTGTAGATCAAATCTAAAAGTGTTTTTTTTTCAATGCTCAATTACCTGAAGTGAGTTATGCACTAAGGAGGGCTAATATTCCAACTCTAGATGATGATCTAATCATGTCTAGTAAATTAAATAAAGAACCCTCCAAGCCTAAAGAATCTTCTTCTTCAGGAGCCAATTCTAATTAGTTAGTGAAGAAATTGGCAAATGACCTTATTGCTATCAAGAAACAATTGGCTCAACATGCTCCTTACCAAGATATTCCAAGGAATAATTTCCAGCCCAAGAATCGTTTGCCTTCTTCTCAACCTAAGTTGGCCATCGAAGGTCCACCCATCAAGGTTTTTATTAAGGCAACTTGTGAGGTTCAAGAACTTGATGATGAGGAGGGGAATGAAGACTATGAGGAACTTGAAGAAGAGGTTGATGAGGAACAGGAAGAGCTTGGTGACTCTCAAGTTAATTTTCTCACTGCTGAAGGTGTGGATGATGAGGAAGAATATAATGAAGCAGTGGCTAATATGAATAGTGAATCATATGTTGTTATGACTTGGGAGAAAATGAACAAGAAGGAAAAAGTGCTACAACTCTCTAATAAATCTAAGGAAGTTCCTCTAACTATTCTAGTGGTTGCAAAGAGAGGAGCTCCTTTTCCTACTTCCTCCACACAAAAGGTGAGTAATGTTCCTTCTACCTTCACTTCTAAAACTTCTTTCCCTACAAATCCTAAATCAGATAAGTCCAAAGTTTCCCCCATTCCTAGTAATGATGTTCCATCCACCTCTAGATATTTTGATATCATCGACCACATTAAGAAGACACAAATTGAAATCTCAAAGGTAGAATTTTTCCAAACTCACCCAAATGCTTTTGCCAAACTAGTAAAATTCATCAATTCCAAATCCAAAACTTAACCCAATAATTCTAAAGGACTATTATCCACTCCCTCTCCTTCATCTCAACAAAGTCTTGTAGTTGCAGTCTCTTCATCTAATGAGAAAATTGAACCATTCTATATCATGCTTCTCATAGCTGGCCAAAAAATCAATAATTGTGTTATTGACTCAGGAGCATCATACAATGTGATGCCTACAAAAGTAGCTCATGCCTTAGGCTTGACTGATGAGGCCATAAATTGACCTTAAATTACCATTATTTTGTCCTTCTAAGTTACCTTTGAAAGTGGATTTAAGTGTAATCTAGGAACTTATAGTTTTCTTAAGATATAATATAGGATATATATCTTGTTCATTCTTTAGAAATCTTTTGTTATTTATTTTGTTGACTAATCCTATTGATTATTTGGGAAAAGATGCAAAGTCTTGTGTAAGCAGGCCATAGGAAAAATAATGCTAGTATGGGAAAAAGTGTAATTTACCATGGATGGTATATATAAACTCAAAAATGATTTTATATTCATATTCATCTCAAAAAATTATGTAAGTTCAAAAAAAGAATCATCTCAATCCAAGAACGTATGAAAAAGTTATAGTTGTTTTAAGTTAGTTCTAGAACTTACAGGCTTAGTTCTGGAACTCACAAAGTTAGTTCCAGAATTTGAAGGCTTAGTTTCAGAACTCGCAGATTTAGTTCTGAAACTCGTCTTAGTTCCAAAACTCACAGAGTTAGTTCCAGAACTCGCAGGTTTAGTTCTGGAACTCACATATTTTGACAGTTTTTGAGGAATTGTGAAAGATCAGAGAATCCAATGGAAAATATGAGAGAGAATTTTTTTCATAGAAATGTGATTAACAAAACCTTCATTCATATTTGCTATAGGTATTACCAATAAAGAGAGATCTAACTTTTAGTGAACTACAGTCTGAGGAAAAGTGTATCAGACGAGCACTAAAAGTTCCATAAACAGAAAGAGAAAAGTAAAACAGAAAGAGAAAATTAAAACAGAAAATATGAGAGAGGTTTTTGTTTATAGAAATGTTTTTAACAAAAGCCTCATTCATATTTGCTACATGTTTTACCAATGAAGAGATATATAACATTTAGTGAGCTGCAGTATGAGGAAAAGTGTATCAGACGAGCACTAAAAATTCCATAAACAGAAATAGAAAAGTCAAATGTGATAGAGGTTTTTTCTCATAGCAATGTTTTTAACAAAAATCTCATTCAAATTTACAACAGGTTTTACCAATGAAGATAAATCTAACTTTTAGTGAACTGTAGTCCAAGGAAAAAATGTATTAGACAAGCCTCAAAAGTTCCACAGTCAAAAACAACAAAGTCAAATGGAAAATCCAAGAAAGGTATTTGGAAAAAAGAATATTTTGAGGAAAATCCTTCTTCTAATAATGCAGAGGAATAAAATCATTATGATTCTTGTTACCAAAAATCAAGGAGAAGATTTGGGAGCAAATATTCCTAAAATAAGTGAGATAAGACTTTGACTCCAATAATATATCTCTCTCCATATTTTGTGGAGATGGAGATATTAGTTGTTAGGATTGTAATAAAGATAATATCAGATTGTATTTCCTAAAATAAGGAGTTGGTTGGATGCATGAATTATAAATGGAGCCTTCTACACTGAGATATGTAATGCTTTTCTCCCAAGAAATAAAGATATGTTCTTTCCTCTCAAATATTTTGTAGTTTTAAGATCTCAGAAGTATGATTTAAATCCTCTTCAAAGGAATGAGCTGGCCACTCATTCCAAGGAAAATGGATATGTTTATTTATGTTTATGTTTATTCATTTTTCTTTAATTCACTCTATTGTATTGTTTTTATCTTTTTATTGTGAAAATTCAGTCTGTTGTGAACCTGTAGGTGTTTCGTTCAATTATGTTTATTTATAATTCATCAATTTCAATTTATGAAGTGTGTTTAAATTCCTACAAGTGTGATTTCCTTCATGCAAGTTTTATTAATATCATGCAAACTTTATTTCTGCAAGTGTGATTTATTTTATGCAAGTTTGGTTTGTGTTTAAAGGAGTTGCTTTCCAAGATTTTCTTCTCTTAATGCATACATCCTTCAGACACCAACTTGGATTGACATTATTAATGGTGAGGTTTGATGACCCTCATCATTGACTCTAACATGTACTTTTGGTTCCTGTTATTCCATAAAGAGTAGGGAAGCCCCATTGGTTGGAAGAATCAAAGATTCACAAGTAGATTTTGTTTCTTTTCAAAAGAAAAGGGTTAAAACTACTATTTTAGTAGTTGATATTCCTCCATCATATGGTATGCTACTAAGTAGGAATTTTTGTAGAGAAGTGGGAGGTGAAATTTAAATGAACTAGTCACATGCTCTCATCTCGGTCAATGGAAAAATGAAAAATTTGCTACCAGAAAGGCAGACTGAGTACATTTGTACAAAATAATGATGACCTAAAAGCGCAAATACTCTACGAAGATATATGGAATGGTAACTATAAGATTATGTCAGAGGCTAGGGAAAAAATTCCTAAGGGGTTGATTCATAATCCTAATGTTGTTTGGACTTTAGATTTTGATGGCAGTTTCTCTTCAGTCGGTTCTAGAGCTGGTGTAGTGTTAATCTCTCGAGAAGAGAAGATTCATCCATTTGCATATAAACTTTGTTTTGAAAATACAAAAAACACAGCTGAATATGAGGCTCTCCTTCTTAGATTGTGCATGGAAAAAGAAATGGAAGTAAAAAATATTCAAACTCGTGGTGATGCAGAGTTGATTGTGAAATAGATCAGTAATCTTTATGAAGTTAAGAATAAAATATTGAAACATTATAGAAATATTGTCTGGGATTCCATTGATTTTCTTAACTCTTTCTCAATTGAAATGGTACTAAGAGAAAAAAACACTAGGGATAATTCTCTAGTTGTTTCGGGATCTTTATTGATTCCTCACCCAGATTTCTCTCAAAAGAAATTTACCATTGAAATGATTCATAGGCCTAGTGTGCTGGATAATCCAAACAATTGGCAAGTTTTCATTGATGATCAACACTTACTCTCTTTCCTAGAGCTTAAGGATAAATTTAATCAATTATATTTTGAAGGAAGTGAGGCTCTTCCTAGAGAGTATGTGCCCCTCGACGGAGATGTTATCAAGGAAGAAGTGGATCAGGATGGATGCACTAGGGTGAGGGGTAACAAAATACCCAAAGGATTAGTGAAACTAAAGGATCTATTTGATAAACATGACAGGTACATCAAAACTAAGGATTCTCAAGGGACTCGTCAATCTGCTAAGCATGATAAGGTCAACATTAGAAGTAATGATGAACCCAAGATGGTAAATATTAGGAAATGTTGCACTCAAGAAGAAAATAAGAAAGAAATGAACCTATTGAAAAGGTATGTTGATGTCCTTGGCTTATTCTTATGATGATCCCAAATCCTTTCATCCAAAAGAGATGCAACACTATATTCCTTTGAAACCAGGGATTAAAAACTTTAGATAGAAGAAAAGAAAATACAATCCCATGATCATTGCCACCATTTACAATGAAATTCAAAAGTTACTAAAAGAAAAAATTATCTTTCCTATACATCATTCAACCTGGATTGCCAATATTGTGCTAGTAAGAAAAAAGAATGGTGAGATTGGGATTTGTGTCGATTTTAGAAATATGAATCAAGATTCTTTAAAGGAAAACCATCCTTTCCCCATGATGGATCAAATCTTAGAGGTTGTCACTAGTGTTGAAATGTTGTCTATGCTACATGGATTCTCCGGATACAATCAAGTGGAAGTCAGTACTCCAGATTAGCACAAGATTGCTTTCACTACTCCTTGGGGCACTTTCACCTACAAGAGGATACCATTCGGTCTTATCAATGTTGGTGCCACTTTTAAGAGGGAAATGGACTTAGATTTTGGTAGCCTCAAAGGGAAATGCATCATTGTATATCTTGATGATTTGACTATTTTCTCCAAAAAAATGGTAGATCACTTTCAGCATCTTGAAACAGTCCTTCAAAAATGTAGGGAACATGGAGTATCCCTTAATCCTAAGAAATTTTTCTTTTGTATCACTGAAGGCAAGTTGCTTGGGTATATTTTCTCCAAAGAAGGTATCAATATAGACCCAGAAAGAGTTAAGGCAATCCAACAAATTCCTCTTCCTACAAGCAAAAAGGGTGTTCACTCTTTCTTTGGAAAGATAAATTTCTTGAGGAGATTCATTCCAGATTTTGTAGAACTAACTATAAGCATTACTCATATGATGAAAGGGAAACAAAATTTTGGATGGACTTCCGAAGGAAAATAAGCTTTCAGGATATCAGGAAAGTTATTGCTAAAACTCCTATCCTAGCATGTCCTGATTTCAACAAGGATTTTATTATCTACTGCTATGCTACTGAGAGTACCTTGGCTGCTATACTAACTCAAAAATATTTTGAGAATCATGAAATTCTAATTGCCTTCATGAGCTATGTTTTGAAATCTCATGAACTAAAGTATACCTTGATGGAGAAACATGCTTTTGTAGTAGTCAAAGCTGTCAAGCAGTTTCGTTTTTATATCCTTAATTCTCACTTTGTTGTATTTGTACCTTATACGACTATCAATTCTATTCTTACACAACAGGAGTTATGAAATAAGCAAGGAAATTGGGTGGAAAAGGTCCAGGAGTATGACCTTGATATCAGGCCAACAAAGCTGGTCCGGGGTAAGGGATTATGTGAACTTATTGCCAAGGAAGCCAGTGAGGAATTGTCCACTAAAGAGGCAGATGTTCCTGTCATTCTTTTTCTTAGTTCAACATATGAATGGTATGTAGATATTGCACATTTTCTTACTTATGGAGAATTTCCATCTCACCTAAGTGCCAAGGAAAAGAGAGCTATTAAGTTGAGATCTGCACAGTACGTGTTATGGGAAAATGCTTTGTTTAAATGAGGCATTGATGGAATATTCCTTAACTGTGTGGACAGAGAGCAAAAAAAGAAATTATTTTCAGCTTTTCATGATCAAGATTGTGGATGGAATTTATCATCCATTCTCACTGCTCACAAAATTATTCTTGCAGGGTACTACTGGCCAACATTGTTCTGAGATGTATGAAAGTGGGTAGGAAAGTGTGAAGCCTGACAAAATTTTGTTGGAAGGCCAAAATTGGATGCTTTACCACTCAAACCAGTAATCATTGAAGAACATTTTCAATAGTGGGGATTGAATTTTATTCGAACTCTCAACCCACATTCCAGTGTTAGGCACACTTATGTGCTGACTGTTACACATTACTTCACAAAATGGATAGAATCCATTCCATTCAAAAGTACTACCTCGGAAGTAGTGTGTAATTTTATGAAAGAGAACATCTTGGTAAGATTTGGAATACCAAATAAAATTGTAACTGATAATGCTTCCAATTTTGCTTCTTTCGATTTTATGGATTTTTGCCACGGGTACTCATTCTTCAGATTATTACCCCTAAGGGAATGGACAAGTGGAATAAACCAACAAGAATTTGGTAGTCATCATCCGGAAGTTGGAAGATGAATATCAAAGGAATTGGCACAAGAAGATCTATGATGCCCTCTGGGTAGATAAGATTACACCTAAAAGATCCATTGGGATTTCTCCATTTCAAGTAGTATATGGTGTTGAAGCTCAGTTGCCAATAATATTTGAATTTCCAGCCTTGCACTTGATGAAGGCTATTGAGGATTCCAGTTTCATCAATTCTTTGGATAAGAGGATCATGTATCTCCAGAAGTTGGATGAAGATAGGAAGTAGGTTTTTGATATAATCTCTACTCATCAATAGAAGGTAAAGGCTTTGTTTGAAAAAAAGTCCAGAACAAGAGATTTTCAAGTAGGAGACATTTTCCTATTGTGGGATAAAAGGCATGAGCCTCATGGAAGCCATGGTAAGTTTGATTCTCTTTGGCTTGGTCCTTTTAAGATAAGACACTTTGCTGGAGAAAATTATTTCTATTTGGATTACATGGATGGATATTCTCTCCCACTTCCTTATAGTGGGTAGTATTTGAAGTTGTTCAAGTCCTAGGTGATTAGGTAGTTCCTTTTTTATATTGTGTACAGTGTCCTATTTTGGTCTTTCCCTTGTGTTCTTGTTTCTTTTCCCTTTTTGTGTGTGGTCTTCTGTGTTGTTTTAACTTTGACTCTATTTTCCCAATGGATAAGGCACTGGCCTATTTTCCCATATTTTATTGTGGTTTTTGATCTTACTTCATTCCTCTGTCCTAGTCAAGTCATCCCTAGAAAGAACCAGTTGTTGTCACCCTAAAAATTCTCTCCTTTTTCAAAGGAAAATTTCTAAAATTTTGAGTCAGTGTCCTTTGGAAGTGTTCTGGTAAAGGGTGAGATTCAAGAAGTTAGAAAATTTCACTCTTTGGGGTCATTTTTAGTCATTTGTAGTTAAATCAGTGATTTTTGTCCCGCATTTCCTAAATACAAATGGGCCTCTTGTTTGTCGATTTACCCGCACTCTTCTCAAATCGAATAAATCAAAAAAATTTGTCCCACATGTCCCAAGTATTTTTGGGCCTCCCATTCACTGATTCATCGCTTTACCTGCACAGCTTACTCGTCGTCTAAATCGGCTCCACACGTCCTGCATGTCCCAAGTATTATTAGGCCTTCTATTCGCCGATTTTCCCACACTACCTAGTATATCATCTAAATCGTCCATGCATGTCCCACATGGCCCATGGACTATTTGTTCTCTCTAAACCCAATTTTTCCAAATTCTTCTTGGGTTTGGTATATCATCTCCATGCATCCCTCATGTACCTATGTCCCATGGACTGTCTGGGCCAAGTTTTTTTTACTTTTCCGCATATTGCCTTTTTTGAGTTGGCACAGGGTTATTTATTGCACATTCATTATTTTCTCTCTTCTTCATTCAAATTTGTGGTTATTTAAAGGAGTGTAACTATTATTTATTTCTCACACTTGCCTGCTCATTTTCTCCTACTTGTGTTCTTGCAAAGTAGCCATTTCCCACATCCGTGCCTTTGTGTTTTCTCTTGTAGGGATTGTTGACCATTCGGTTGAAGTTTTTTTCTCCTATCACTGTCACAATGAAGATTCAATACAAAGGGCACGACCATCTCTCCTCATTAGAAACTTTTTTTCCCTTTGTCGGGGACAACAAAGCTCAACATCTTGACCTTGACAATTTTTAGGGCAGGCTAAGATACAATAACCCTACTTCTATTGCATAATTAATCAAAGATAGTGGAATTGCATTTGCATGAGGTTTCCCTATGTCTGTTTAGTGTGTCAATATTGTGCTCGCTTGTGGGGCCTATTTCAATCCAGAATTTAAGGAGATTGTCGATATTCATATTGAAGTGGTTGTGCAACTAGATTTCAATGCTATTTGCACTGCCCTTCACATCCCAGTGGTGTAAAATGCTCATACCCTCACCCTTGATCAAGTGCAATAATTGTTTGACAAGGATAGTGAGAGATACAAGGCTAGGGTAGCTAAATCATGGTTGAAGAACCCTAAAAAGGGAGCATCCAGACTTTCTAAATCATTGTTTAGGGTTGATTTCAATGAAGAACTTTCAGACATCATCACTCTTCTGGATAGGATCATGGGAATTCCCTTTATAAATGAATTTCATTTTTGGATGTGTCCCTATATCAATATCATTTTTTAGGGGAAGCAGAATCTAAATTTGGGTGATATAATCTGTGAAAATATAACAGAGCAGTTGGTTGATGTTCAAAGAACAAAGACATTATACATGTCTTATCTCATTTACACTATTGTAACATCCATGGAATGGTTTGGCTTCTCTTTCATTGAGGATAAGAAAGGTGCTCCTATATATGAGTATTGTCCTCAATTCACTCTTAAAGTTAGAAATAATCACTTCAGGAGATTCAATATCATTCACCATGTACATTGTGATGCTTTTGGAAGGAAATACTTCTTGAGATTTTTTGAGAAAGCAAATACCTTGATCTCTGAATATGGGAGTTTCTTCACTCAATTCATAATTTTTTCGTATATTAAGTTGGATTGTTTTGAAGGTTCCCCTCTAAAGCTCCCTATGTTTTGTAATAATAAAATTACCCTGTTTGAGATTCACAGGCATCTGGATAAATTTCATCAGACTTGCAAGGATAAAAATATTTTTAGCATCCATTCCTTGTCACCTTGGGAAATTATACATGTAGGACAGACCTCGATGCTCAGAACATTGATAGAACCATTTCTCCCCTTACTCTTCATCACTTCAACTATCGAACTTGTTTTGATATCAAGGGATATATTGCTAAGAATCTCATATTAGGTTTCATTCACTTTTTTTATACTAAAGATTATTGGGCCTATTACGTAGATGATTTTGAGGACATGAGAAGGTATTTTGGCAGATTTTCTCTTCAACAAATTATAGATTTCAATCTCTACAAAGTACTTAAAAAGCTCCAGGATGATGATGAAGAACTACAATCTATTGAATATGAAAGGTCCATTAAACACTCTCCTCTTGAAACCATTGATTGGTTTGTAAAAGATAAGGATAATTTGAAAGAAGTGATCAACCCAGTTTTCATGAAAACCAAGCTCTTGTTTGATAAGAAGATGTAAAACTTTAGGATGAACATAGCTAGGTATTCTTTGTAAGAAAATTCCTCTCCTAGGAAAGAAGAACCTACACTTGATGTTGAGATGCCTTAGCAATCCACTCCTTCCTCTTTGACAAAAGTATACATAAAAAAAGGCAAGGTTGTCAAGCAAGATCATATGATAGAAGAAAAGTAGGAATTTTCTTTTGAGAAATCACAGGTTCTCGCAGAGTTAGAGGATGTCATTGTTTTGAGTGAGGATAACAGTGAAGAAATGAAGGAAGAGGAAGAAACCCATGTCAACACTACTAAGATGGAGAATAAGGACCAAATGTCTGAATCTATGGGTTTAGTTGACTCTTCTTCCAAGGATATTCCTGAGGATATGCCAACATCTCTATTAGAAACATCTTTGGTGCAAACATTGAGTGCAATGAGTACACTTGCACTCAGAACCATTGCTCTTTCTGCCTCTTCATCCTCCTTTTGCTTGGGTCCATCCTTTCATTGATAATAGGAAAAGGAATTCCACCTCTCAAATTGTGGTTCCCAAGTTATATTTTTTGACATCCTCGCTCAGTACTACTCCCCCTCCTCCAATTAAGAAAGAAAATATGACCTCAAGGTTAGTGTCATATTCTAAGGGTCAACAATTCATGGAGATTGTAAGGCCTGAGGTGGATAAAGATGATAAATACCTTTTAGTTTTTGACTTGGAACTCATAAGGGTTCCACTTGGAGAATCAACACCTAAAATTGAGGTTCATAAATTCAAGGAAACTGTCACTTGAGTCATTAAGCGAGTGGAGAAGGGAAAACAATCTATGCAGAAATTAGAAGAACATAATCAGGTTCTCTCAGATTTTATAAAATCCTTGTTGGCAAAGGATAACGTGTTGGATCCAACTCCATTAACCACTCTTCCCCCTCTCATAGTTCTTAGCAAGGATGAAATTCAGACCATCAAGGATATTCATAAACATACCACTTATGGAAAGGCCATCGAATCACTAGTTGATGATATGACAATGGTTGGATTGAACTTCATTGAAGAGGCCTTCAATTCATTTGAAAAGGTGTCCAAATTGTAGTTGAAATTCATCACAACACTCAATGGCTTGGAGAAAGAGTTGAAGCTATGTTGTGAATGCATCTAAGATCTTCATTTGATGAGCAAGACAGATGAGAAGATTTTATTGGAAAGAAAATTATTTGATGAAGCCAAGAACAATCTATCAAAATCTTGGGTTTTCAGTATTGATTGGAAGATCAAGGTTTTGGAGGAAGCAATGGGAGAAATGAAAAATATGTGGCAAAAAGGAGAAGCTTTCAAGACTCGTGTTATGTCTGCCTTCCAAGATATTCATTGTCAAATCTAGAATGAAGCCTTAGGTAATCAGTTTTTTATACAAGAGATCAAAGCGTAGTTCAACACCTTCATCAAAGAGTATATTTTCAAGGAAGATTCAATGTCTAAGGAGAAGATGAAAGATGTTTGCTCTCTCCAATCAGCTATTACCGAGGGAAACAAAGAGTTTCTAGAAAACACAGAGTTTGAGAAGGATATGGAGAAGTGTCTTGGTATGTGGACTCATGCCACTTCTAACACCACCATCCCAAAGTGCATGGAGATAGCTAAAGCATTGAAAAGATTTAGACATCGGATTCTTAAGATAGTTGGTCCTTCTAAACCTTCTTCGGATGTTTATGCTCCTGAGTCCTAAGCCAATTTTTTTATTTTTGGATTTTAAAACCCATGATGTAATACTTGATTAAAGACATTATATTGATGCATTTGTTAAGTAGTCTTTAATCTTTAGATTAAAAGAAGTTGGAACTGAATGTAACTGTATTTGTAAGCTATTTAATGGGCTCTTCATGCCATTGTTAGGGGTTGGACCCCAGTACTTTTGAAATTTATTAGAATTGAAATTAAATCAATACAGAAGATTTTCCCTTATCTCTCATTCTCATCTATTGTTCTTTCTGTTTTTGTTTGAAATTTATGAATCATCAATCTTTCATGTTAAGAAATTTTTTGTTCTTGTGATATGATTTCTAAAACTTTGTGTCGATGGGATAATATCGGATGTTTCCAGTGTGAATGATTCTATTATGTGTTCATTTTTCTAATTACGTATAAGGTTAAATTGCATATATATATTACCTTAAAGTACTGTTGTGTTCTTCCCTTTCAGTTTATTTGTTCTTCCACTCTCAAGTATTGATAATCTATGTTAGTATGAAACATTTCAAAGTATCAGAAGTCCTCATCAATATAAAATTTGTATATTTGTATATAAGCTTTGTTGTTTACTTTCAATCAGGGAAACCCTCCCATAAGGAGGAGGGACTTGATGTCCCTTGACTGTTGATTACTACAAAGTACTATTTTAAAAACCAACAATATCACATTACAATTTACATATATATAATATTTAATAAATTTAATAAAAAAAATTAATTAAATACATTTCAATTCAGTGAACACTTGGATGAGGATTAAATTTCTTCTACATGTCATCCCATCACTTGAGATTGGAGAGAATGATGTCCATGCCTCTTAATTTCACTTTCGATCTCATTAAACTGTAATTTTGATATGTGTTCATTAAATATTAAAGTCTCCAAAAAAATCTGCATCAATTATTGATTTTCTTGGCTTTTGTGTGTAGATATTGAAGCCACGGTTCCAAAAAGTATTTGTTTGTGTAATTTCGTTGAGAATTTCTCAAGATACAACCATTTGAGAAAAGGTAGTTGTTTTGAGATTACTAGGATTACTTGGCGTTTATGGAACTATGTATTTAATTCATTACTGGAAATGATTATTTTATCCCTTTCTCCAATATTTTCCGCATCCTTTAAATTCCTCGAGCATTTAAATGTTTGTGGTCCCACTTGATTTATCTCCCTTATTTGAATTAGGAGGGGTTTTAGTTAGCCATTAAATATTGCCAGCTCGGCCAGCTCAGCCGAGCTAGATCTCCCATGCCTCCTGAGCCTTACATTGGGGCTGGTTTATATAACCAACCCATTTGCTTCAATGTCTAGTCATGGTCCAACTCGGTGGGCTCATGTGCCTCACGGTGCCACACTTAACAGTTACCCGCCGACTTTCTTCTTTCGCAGATCGACGCTACATCCCATTTCCCACCACGTTTAAGCCACCGAGTCACCTTGGCATTGGGCATCATTTCCTATATTGCTGTCTCGAATTTCTTTACATTGGAAAATACCTGGAAACCTCAACGCTCTCACCGATGCTTCGACCTCTCACTTAAACACCAACCCGATACTCCATGCTCAATGTGCATTACATTGTCTACCACTTATACCGCCAACTCATTACGTATCAGTTTATCGACCACTTCACCTACTACCTCGGCCCCATGTTAGCTTTACATTTTTCCCATCATATTGCCAGCTCGGTAGAATTCCCAATGTATTGTGGGTGACATGCTCATGTGGGGAACTCGAACTTCCCCGGCCTATTTGTCCCGAGTGCAACTCGGGCTTCCATCCTCTGATTTGTCTGCTCTCCCGTTGACCCGCATGGGCCTTTGACTCACTGCTCACCTTCATTTCACTCTATCAGTGAATTCGGGTTCTTGGCGCTCACACGTCCCGTGTGCAACTTGGGCCAAATTGATTTGCCATCCCCGCACAAGACCAATGATGCATCAAGTTTGATGATTCTAAGAAAAAATGTCCTATGGGACATTCGGGCCCTCTAAACCCGCTATTACCATATATTTCTTACCTGTAGGCATTACGGATTTTGTGTGTGTGCGAGGCTTAAAATTATAATTAGGCCCTCTGGGACAAATCCACCCGCTTCGGCTGAAAATCTCCCCTTTCGATCCTCCAAGGCTCAATGAATGCGTTAAGTCCTTGAATGTGTCACACCTCCAATCTTCATTATTGTATTTATCTCGGTCCAGACCTTTCGCTATAACTCACTCAATCCGAGTCTCGAGCTTGTTGTGTAACCATATATTACTTCGGGAGACGAAAACAACTTGGTGGGCTTCCTAAACAGATCAAAATATTCACGTTTCACAAATTGATGTAGCAAATAGATGGTCTAATCTATATCAAATCGAGCTCGCTCCGAGGTCCTTAGAGCATGACGCCAAACATCTCTACCATTTTTGAGTCAAGCACTTCGTATCCACGAACCTGATACTTCACAAGCTCGAATGCCTTCAACTCGCCATCTCTCAAAGCTCGAGGATTTTTTATCTACCATTGTTTGTCTCAACCAGTCCTATCATGTATGGGTAAGCTCAACTTCTGTTAGCTTAGTTTTGCAATCCTCAGTGGCTCATCTTACTTTGGAACACCTCAGCTGACTGGTTTTCTCAATCTACCCCTGAAACGACACTAGCCAGCTCATACTCAAAACAGTTTAGTGTGCATTGTATAACAACTTACCCCTACAATGAACTTGGATATAGATGATTTTGAGCTCAGTTTCCCAAAATGACTCGATGCCCATCCTGCATAGCTCGATCTCCTATATTACATGATTCGGCCTTTGCTTATAGCTCTGCCTGCCTCTCTGTCATATGCACGAATTTGGTTCTCAAATCTCCCCACCACCATGCATCTTTCTCTGGCTCTGAGTTTGCACGAATTCTCTCTATTGCTCGATCTGATCGTAATGCATCTCTAAATAACTCAGTTTGTTATATGCAAGAAGTTTGTTCTTCTCAACTTGAGGGTTCGGTCTCCTTTTCTTGATTTGGGTGCTTAGATGGTTTGGTTTTATACAACGTTTCTTCACAACATAAACTCGATAGACCCACATATGTGAAGCTTAGTTCCTATTGCCACATCAGATTAGCCTAATTTCCATGAGAAATTTCTTGGTCTATGCCAAATCCCAAGTCGCTTGTATGGTAACTCATGAATGACTTGTTTTGATTATAAACTTCTCGACCAATTTCTCTTGAAAATATGGATCGGTGAGCATCAGCCCAACGGCTCGGTCATGATCTTTGTATGAGCTTGGCCCTTAAAGGTAGCTCAATATTTTACACATAGCTCAGCCCATTATGAGTTATGGATTCAAATCCTTTCCAAAATATACGACTTAGTGATAATTTTCATGGCTCGCCCCTTTGAAGAATAACCCACTTACTGAACCTGAGTCGATGTTGTATTGCAAGAACTTGGTCCTTCAAAATTAGCTCGATGTGAAAATGACTCGCTCTATTTTGACCATAACTCAGTTTTGGTAAAGTAGATTTTTATGCACAATATAACAACTCGTTGAGCTCAGACCCACTTGGAATATGACTCGGCCAGGTTCCTCAAGACACAACTCGGTTTACCATACATAAGCATTGGCTCGGTGGAGGCCATGAAGCATTTTTTGAAACCATTTTCAATCCTCCCATTTGAATTTCTTGAATTGCAACATGTCATAGAGCTGTGTGAAGATGCTAAGGGGGTTTTTAGGAAAGTTATGGAATTTTCCATTCTTTTCTAGCAAGGTGGGTTCTACTGAAATATCTACAACACAGACATCTGTTAGAGTAGGTATTTAGCTTAGCTCATGTTCACCTAGGTACTTTATTTACCTTTATTGTATTTATCAGCACCCACTTATGTGTGTGGATATTTCTTTTATCTTATTTAGATATTAGGAGATATTATCTAGTTGCTAGGTATAGTTCTTTCCTTGATATATGGTATTGACTAGATCATTGATGTCTAGTTCTCTCCTAAATCTATGGTCTTGACTAGTTCTTTGATGACTAGTTATTTCCTTGATTTATGGCTTGATTTACGACCTCTAACTTCCCCATTTTAAGACACTAGAACAAGGGAAATATATATATATATATATATATATATATATATATATATATATATATAACATTCTCTGCTCTAGATTACGTAATTCAGAACACATGTTCAAGTTTTAAAAATTGTTCTCCATTCCAAATGATGTAGTTTTAGAACACACAAGGATTTTAAAACCAGTGTTCTTTGTTCGCATATTCATAATATGGAACACACATTCCATGTCATTCAATCATATAACAAATAATCATATGTTGTTGTAATGACTCGAAGAACTACTGATCTCCCATTTCATGGCTCAAAGTTTCATCGATCTCTTATTTCATGACTCGGATACTTACTGATCCTTCATGTTAATCCATGCATCGTATACTACGTATAATTGGTTCCCTGTACCTTCCCAGTTATTGAAGTGTTCCATTAAGAGGCCTACCTGAATATATGTTACCGATATTCATCTGAAATCTTGCTTCTTAAACTAGGTGATTTAGGACAATGCAATCAGCAGCTTGCGATACTTTGGCCAAAGATTTTCACATGTTTAGCATGATCATATTCCTAGATGTCATACTCATCCATGGAATACGTCCTTCACCCCACTTCATATGTTATCTAGAATGGTCTTTTCTGACTTCTGTCAGTCCTCTTGTCCAAGGTTGAACTTTAACCCAAGATAGCAATATGAAAAATCATAGAGAGGCACTCGAGGTGACTAAGGGTATGCAAACTTACCTCGTCGGCCCTAGTTGACTACATGTCTAGTTACCTTTAGTCTACGCAAGTCACTCCGTATACAAAGTCACATTCCTAGCTTGGTCCAAAGTAAAACTGAGGCCAAGTCCAAGCTTATGTCTAGACCTTGATGATTTGATTCGGAAGGGTGTTGTAACATGTCAGCTAAAAAATTTGATTAGATTCTTATCTTAAATAATTAAGAATAGATTTTAGCATCCTTGCTGATCCTCTAACCTCATAGATCATTACAGTTGCCTAACTCGAAATGACTTGAATTGTCTCGTAATTTAATATACTTTCGCTTCTCCATACCGAAGGATTGTATATTCCTTTCTTGGTTCATTAATTAAAGCTTCAAACTTGCAGTCCTCTACAACTTAGCAAAGTAAAATTAATTTACGAAGCTTAATTAAGTTTATTTGCAACTAATTATAAATTCAAGTTTCCCTTCTAGTAGAAGTCATATGAATGAGGTCTATTCCTCATATAGATGTTTTTATTTATTTACAATTACCTTATATCAGTCTAAGGTTTGATAAGAGGCGATATAATTCCTCCTAAATATCCTTTGGGTAAGACATCCCAAGGAGTTTTATCGAAATCCAAATACAAAATTTCATTTGTCCTTTCTTTTACATTCATTAGTTAGATTCTAAATTCCGTCTTTCATTCATAAAGAATTCATATGCATCTTACTCTTTTACTAATGTCGATTAACAAAAATCCATATTGACCTAAGTACAAAGCATTTTCACATCCCAACTTAGAAGTTGCATTCAAGTGAAGAATAGACGTTATGTCCATTTAAATATAACAACCATCATTTGAATGTATATAATTCCAACGAGGAAGAATATATTCTCAATCATATTTCAACAGTTCAACAATTAAAACAACACACCATTTCCTTCTTTCGTTCTTCTAGATAAAATTTATACATTTCACTAATCCGAACAGCAGAACTTCATTCATGCCAATCAGCATCGATAACTCAAAGAAGAAGAATACAACTTTTCCTTTTTCCATTTCCTTCGGAAAGATTGATAAAATCTCAAAAAAAATCCATCCTTTAGATAATCAGAGGAAACATCATAAAAAAACATGTCTTCATTATTACCCATGGAATCCATCTGCAAAAGTTATTAGCACGGGTCAGTTCATTGAACTGAGCATGTTAAGCACTTATCAGTAAAATGAAGTGCTCTTGACTAACTGTCTTAATAAAAGAACTCTACTTTTACGAAACGTCTCGAAATTGAGATGGACATCATCTACGAATTAAGTGCCGATAAGGATGAACAATTTAACAACCCAATCCCAATAATTAACATCAAAATCAAACAATAAGATAAACTAACAACTTTTTCCCCAATAATTACAGTAAATGTGCAACAATTTATTCCCATTTCCTTACTGTTTTCTTCCAATAACACAAAGAGTTCATTCCAGATTTAGACAATTACTACTGAGAGTATTTTCTCTAATTAGTTCCAGATTAAAAGCATCTGTAAGAACTTATATATATATATATATATATATATATATATATATATATATTGTTGTTCTAATACAATTACTATCAATTCCATTCCCTCATTATAGATGGGATTTCAAAGAAAATAATGGACTAAAATTTTAAATAGAACTCCTTCACCTTTATACTACTCATTTAATTTCAACCAGTTCAAATGCAAAAGAGAAAGGCAGTCATACACCGTGAAAACACTTGTGTTACTTTCCAGAATTCAACAAACAACATAGTACTCTTTCAATTCAGAAAGGGGAAAAACAGTAGATAAAATGCAGTTTCTTACGCCGAAGGCAGTCGAAAATATATTCAATATCAGATAACATAAATTCAAATTGGATAAGAAAAGAAAATAAGTATTACTTCTGATTACCCACTCAATAATCTCTTTCTTTTAATCACAACCGAACTGGACGATTTAAACAAGAAGAGATAACAATCAGTGGTAACAGTCAAGGAGAGAGAACAATTAAAGTCAATAATCGAATGAAAGGAAGAAGATTTGTATTACCTCTTCTCATTACTTAGCCGAGTATCAACTATTTAGTGCAGACCTGTTTCCAATAGGGTAATTCCTTCTATACAAGACTATTACAGTATTCATAACTTACCAACTACCATTCAAGGAAGTATTCCATAATTCATTTTGCATTTGACCTGCAAGTATCAATAACAACGAAACCTCCAATTAAAATCGTTTCCATTAATTATTCACCAAAAACAGACATATCCATCCAGGTATGAAACAAGTAAGAGTGTACAGCAAGACAACATGATCACAATTTCATTGTAATAATTAAAGAAATCGTTTTTCAACCACAAGAGTAAGAAATCTAATCAGGTTCAGTTTTAATGAAAAAAATGAAGAATTTTAAATCCACATATTACATATATATATATGTTCATCATTGAGTTCAACGAAGAAATAAAATAAAAATTGTACGCTCTACCCAGTCCATTCAATAGACAGACTACTCTGTTCCCATTTTGATAAGAATTTCTTTCCAACAGTCATACATGGGTACCAAGAACAAACAGGTAGAACATGATATCGATCTAGAACAAACAAATGTAAAAATGCTACTATGATCTTACTGTCCCTGAGAGGATTCACACCACCATACTCTGTAATATGACAAGAAAACCAGTTCACACAACAGTCTTAACAAACATTCTTACGGTTTTCATAACCATTTGCACACACAAAACTTAGAAAACAGTTTGCACATCACTATCACCTTTAGCAAGATCAAACCATGATGGACAATAGAACCCAATTACCCATTACTTTCATAATTCAAAACAACAGAGAGGAAACTCGTTTCATTTACCATTTCAACAAGAAAACACCCTTTTTCTCCAATATGCATCCAAAAATTACCCAAATCGCATTTGATTTCAAACGACAACTCAAGTAAAATATCACATCTAACATATCAACATCTTATTTTTACAAAACACCCGATTATAGGAGTAGATTTCTTTTAATGAAGATGCTTAATAAAGAGCAAAATTGTTTAAAGAAAAGAGCCCAACATGCCTGTGTAACTTCTGGTTAGCTCATGTAAGGTCACGGTCGAGCTCCACCCGAGTTCTTCCCTCCAACTACTGATTCAACAATTCTCTCAACGACTTTCTTATTCACACAGGTCTAGAACCACTCAAAGGCGGTCAAACAAAAATGGCCGGAACATAATTTTGTAGGCTCGAAAGGGCAACACAATGCCAAGAGAGAGAAAACCCGAAACCAAATGAAAAACAATGGTTCACAAAATTCCTCTTTCCTCTTTCCTAGGCGGGCGGGTGTCAATACCAAGATCAATAAATGCATTGAATGTATTACTTTTTCCTCTTTCCCCACGCCACCACCGACTCAGGCTTGGCGGGCCTTTTTCTTACAATTTTTCTTGTAATTTGAATTTAGTAGTATGGTTAATTAGGAGCCTCCAACTTCTCTGCTCCTGCCAAACTTGGCGTTTAAAACTTCAAGGACAACATTTAATGTTTTCATTAAAGTTTAAAACCTTCCCTCCTTATCCTTTCATTGACATGTATCCATAGGCCCCTCTTAGGGCTAACAATAGTTTAGGTTACATTGTCCATAGTTAGGTTTCCATATAGGTCTCAAATCATTAGGATTTGCAATAATTTTCATCCTTTTAATTTATTTAATAATCCTCATAGGATAATTTTTAGGTCATAGGTTAAAATATAACCCATAGTTTTTTTTTAATTAATAGGTTCAAAGTAGGTTTTACCGAATTATGTTCAAAACCAGTATAGTGCAGGATGTTCTGTTTGACGCTTAACATATACCTTGCCAACTTTATATCAAACCCCTTTCTATCTTACTCTTTCCAGCATCGTAACTCGTATGTATTCAAGAATCAAACCTTACCATTGGCTACATGGTGCCTAGTAAGCATACTCGTACTCGATTCTTTTTAGAATTTGTAACAATTTTATGTTCGGTTCCAGACTTCATTTTATCTGGGAAGTCAATCGACAAGACTATATTAAAGAAGGTTGAAGCATACCTTGGATCAATGGAATTGATTCAAGGTGTGATGTCTCATGATTATGAGTTCATGAAGTACAAAAGTAATTCCGTTAGTTCACAACTTTGCAAACACAAGTTATAATGACCTCCGTCCCAAGTAAACAAGGTTACAGTAAGCAAGGGTTCAGATTAGTGACACATGTTTTTTTAAAAAAAATTAAAAGATATATCTTAACATAATAATCCTCATTTCCACAGTTGTAGCATCACGAAAAGAATTTATCATAGTAGCTTCCAAAATCAGGACGTTACACGGCCTTGACTAGTTCTTAGATTTTTATTCCTTTCCTATTTAAGCAAGGCCCATTCTCATTATATTGCATTGAGTTCCATAATAAGATATGATATTATTGCTCATTTGTTTGCAAAGGTTTATGTAAAGTTATTCCGGTGAAGTACTTTCATCTTATTGATCGTGGTGTTTGATTAGCATATGTGTTCTTGGCTTGGTACGATATGGTTATCGTTCCTTTTATGGTATTAGAGATGGAGATTGTTGTTGACATCTGTCTGTAAGTTTTATTTTGCAAATAAATTCTTTGTATATTCATATATTTGGGATTTGGTCGTATTTTATTACTGCGTGTGGTTTTATGCAAAGCAGAGGCTTCCATTGGATCCGGAAGGCATGAAAACTCTAAGATTGACTGTAAACTTGGCCATTTCTGGAGGAAGTCATTTTTTTTGGTTTTTTTATTGTTGTAGAGAAGCACACAGGTTTGCCTCGAGATTCATGCCAGGTAGGAAAGAAACCATGGAAATCTTTTTCTAGGTTTGTTGGATTTCTCGAGATCTACACTAGGTTTTGTTCTGGTGTGACAGAGCTTTTTTGGGTTGCATGCAGAGCAGACTGTTATTCTGGGCAAGGAAGGCCATTTTTTGACACAGTCCAGAAATAGTAATTTTTACCAGAAGAAGTAATTGGATGGAGGCAACAACATTTTATTTTGTTTTAGTGGCAGCTAAAATAAATAGTAGAGCAAAATATTGAAAATTTTGTATCTTTTGCTCAGTAACTAGGTTTTGAGTGTTGTTTTTTGCAAAAGTGCTTATTTTTTCGAGTTCTTTCCATTGGAAATATTTATTTTGAGACTTGAATAATAATTATAAAGTGCCAAATATAGAGGAGTGTTGTAATCAATTGTGGACGCAATTTCTGTTGAGCCCGATGTCCTAAACTTTTGGGAGTTACATTCTTCCCTATCATGGATTCTAAGAATGATATGCTTTTCTCGGAAGTATGTGGACTTCAAGAGGATATTGTAAAATTTTTGGAAGAAAATAGATCACTTAAGAAGAAAAATTCTCTTCTACAATCACTCATTCATGATAAGGATACAATAATCCACTCCCTGCAGCAACAACTTGCTAGCCTATAACATCACCATTATATTATGGACAGCCATATCCATGCTCCTAGTCCACTTACAACTATTGCTCCAGTACCCACTGACATTTATTTGTTATTCTTTGAGCACGTTCCTGCTCTTGATGCCTCTAAACCTGTGAGGCTTATTACTGCATGCTCTTCCACATCTGTGCCTATTACAATACCACATGTTGTGTATCTTATTTCTGCTCAACTGCATGGCCTTTTTGAGAAGTGTACCACTACCTTAAGTTCTCACATGATTTTTTTTATGGGTTTCAATGGTGGAGGTATTGGCAGACACTCAAAGGGTATTGTTTACCCTCTTCCTTATGTTAAGTGGAATTCTTGCCATGACATTGGTTTTCATGAAGATACTTCATTGGGATCACACATTGATAGAGCTCCTTTGTTTGTTCACTCGACTCTTTTTTAGGATCATGAGAAACACATGAATTCTGCATCTTCACTCAGGCTTGAAAAACCTAAGATTTCAGCTATCAAACATGATCAACCTGACACACATTTTGATGTTCTTTTGCATGCACCCATTGTGCATTTTACACCAAGTCATTTATGGGAATCTTCTTCATCCATTTGTGTTGATTTGGGGTGGATATCTGATTACTCATGGTGGCGAAATAGGCATTCATTGAGAGGACTCTATAGGCATGGCTCCTCCACCATTCGGCCTATTGCTCCACTTTCTATACCTTCTGCATTGTGATGCTTCTTGTTTTGAGCATTTTTCTTTAGCAGGTGTAGTGTATCTCTCTTGTTTGTTGAGAGATTTTATATCTATATTTTCGACACTTTTGGCATGTTGATAGTATCTCTTGGGGGATCTACTCTGGTGCAGTCCAGTGTTAGTTTTTCAGTGTTCGAGTAGTTGTTTTGACAACTCATACAGATTTGTAGCATTCCTCCACCCACTTAGTAGTATGGTAGGGTGTGGTGTTGATCCTGCTTCTTCGGGTTTTGTGTCCTTTCCTTGTTACCTTGGCTTTTCTTGGATCGTGACACTCTTGATTTTGTGTCCTTGCCTTGTTGCTTTCGTTATTTTTATTGGATCATGACACACCTCTTTGCAGTAGTTGATCAAATTATGTTTGGTGTTTTTTACAATTTCAACATCACTCTGTTGACAGTCTCCTTGTATGGATCTATTCTGGTGAAGCCCAGTGTCAGTTTTTTTTTGAGTTTTGTGATCGAAAAGTGGATTCAGACCATAGTGCACACCAAAATTCTTCAACATTGTACGCATTTTTTGAGCCGAGCTTCTTGGGATGCCTTAGAGCGGGTTTTTACTCTCTTTACTTTGTTGTTACTAGTTTTGGGTACCTTGCGGTGTCCCTTTTTCCTAGTTATTGTACATGATTACCTCATCAGGCCTAGTTTCCAGGACTCATATTGTGGACATGCCACTTCTATTTTGGCCCCTAGCTTCACTTGAGAGGGGATGTTAGAGTAGGTATTTACCTTAGCTCATGTTCACCTAGGTACTTTATTTACCTTTATTGTATTTATCATCACCCACTTATGTGTGTGGATATTTCTTTTAACTTATTTAGATATTAGGAGATCTATATTATCTAGTTAATTTCCTTGTTAGGTATAGTTCTTTTTCCTTGATCTATGGTATTGTATTGACTAGATCCTTGATGTCTAGTTCTCTCCTAAATCTATGGTCTTGACTAGTTCTTTAATGACTAGTTATTTCCTTGATTTATGACTTGATCTACGACCTTGACTGGTTCTTAAATTATTATTCCTTACCTATTTAAGTAGGGCCCATTCTCATTATATTGCATTGAGTTCCATAATAATATATGATATTGTTTCTCATTTATTTGCAAAGGTTTATGTAAATTTATTTTGGAAAAGTACTTTCATCTTATTGATCGTGGTGTTTGATTAACATCTATGTTCTTGGTTTGGTATGATCCGGTTATCGTTCCTTTTAGCATCTCACCCAAAGATCTTAAAATATTTGAAAAATTGCTCCATTTTGGAATGATTGACAATAGTTGGTTCTTTCTAGGGACATGGCTTATATTGAGCACCATGTACAAGAGGAAATATCTCGGAAAGAAGAAGAAGAGAGAAGAAGAGGGAGACGAGAGGAATGCATAAGATGCCATGGACGGATATAAACTCTGCAGCTCTAAGAGGTCTTCCAAAAGAATGTCGATGACAAGATCCTCTACCTCTGGACTGAAGAAGAGCCATCTGTACCGAACTGTGTGCCTACCCTTAGGAGAGACAAAAATGATGTGTTGGAATTCAGCCCACTCCATGAAGGAAACCGAAGGTAGCAGTACGAAGAACTTTAAGTCTGGTCCACGAAAGTGTGACATAGGTCTAGCAAATGAGCGCTAAGGAACCAAAGGTAATGCTTTTTGTTTTGCGGAACTGTCTTTAGTAGTATGAAGGGTGATCTCTCTTGTTTGTTGAGAGATTTGATGTCTAGCTGATTGTCGAAGGCAACTTAACCCCCATAATAGAACATTGATCTACAAGTAAGGGTGGATCAATAAAGGTCTCTAGTGCAGTCCAGTGGAAGTGATAAAATGTTCCAGAAGTTGTTTTGACAACTCCCATACAACGATTTGTAGTATTAACTCCACCCTCTCAGCAATACCTGGTAGGATGTGATGATGAACCTAATAATACATCACAAGTGTAATCTGCAAAAAGATGACTAAGGTTAGGTAGATACTCGTGGCCAATGAGGGAACCTCAACAAACTTGAAGAGCGATGTCAAACAGGATGCATTGTTAATAGAGTTATTTGGAAGGGGTCATGACACACCTATTTGAAGCAGTGGATCAAATTAGGTATGGTATTGATTGCACTATGAGACATGACTCTGTCGACAGACTACTTGTATGGATCTATTCTGATGAGATGTGGGATGTGTTATTTGTCACTGAGAATAGTGATCGAGAAGGAGGATTCAGATTTCCATCTGTAGTACTCTCTAACTTCTTCAACATGGCTGCACAATCCTCATCATTAGAAGTAGAATCAAGTGATGTCTATAGTTAGCGGGTTTTTACTACTCATCACTATAAAGTTAAAAGTTTTAGAGAGAACTGGATCAGCGGTAGTCAAAAATGGTGGCTAGTTATGTATACAGGGTCTACCATCATTAGGCCTAGATTCTAGGAATGCTTCAAACACTATGGAGTATGCCACTTCTGATTTCTGCCACATGAAACTTCACTTTAGAGGGGATATGAGACATAGCATCATTAAGTGACCTTAAAACATGGTCACCAAGTGTCAAGGTAGTTCTACCTTTATTGTATTGATCGATCACCCACTTATGTGGGTGCAAGATACTTTATTTTAAGCGTATTTAGATATTATGAGATAATATCCCGGTGTTAGGTGATAGTAGCGTTCCATGGAAGCTATGGTATTGAATACATCCTTGATGTCTAGTTCTCTCCTAGATCGGTGAGAAGTGGCGGAGTTCTTTAATGACTAGTTATTTCCTATGATGCTCAAGGCTAGAAAGATGAACTCTCCATGATGTAGAATCTTAAAGTTGTTAGGTCCTTGCAAAAGCAAGTACGTCAGAATTGGCTGATTGTGCGTCTGCGTGTGAAAACCCAATAGTACTATATGATATTGTTGCCCATTTATTTGCGGACAGGTTTATGTAAAGGTAGTGCGTTTACAAAAAATGACAATGTCATCTTATTGATAATGGTGTTTGATTAAAATATGTGCAACTTTGCTTGACTAAAGAATTTGGCTATCGAAAACTTTTAGCATCTGAGTCAAAGATCTTATAGTATTCAAAAATACGATTCCCACAACTTCTGAAATGAGTGCACAATAGTCGGTTCTTTGTAAGGACATGGCATTATATTGAGCACCACACAAATTCAATAAATGGGTGCAAAGGGTGTTGAATGTGGTACTCGTTGAAAATGGCATCAGTGCATTATCCAGGTGGGGTTTTTTTTCCTTGCGAGGGGGGATTAGCCTCTTGCTAACCATAGTTGCACCAAAGTACACATACACTTTATCTTCAACATGTGAACAGGAAGGGAAATAAGCCATTAACTGGGCAAACATGAAGCCTAGAAGATATTTACAAGGGCCATGAAATAGACTGTACAAAATTTTCATAATTCCTAAAACAGGATGAAAGGGATGTTTTAACCATTGTGAAATAACATACTGAAAGTATAGGGCACATACGAACTGAAAATGATCAGTTGAATACACAAATGTGTTGAGCAGCTGGAAATGGATTGCCGGGTCTCTGAAAAGGAAAATTGAATCGAGTTAGACCATCCACGAGCTGGTAATGGGTTGAGGCTAAGATTATCTAGTTCCGTGTGGAGATGTGAATGTCAAGCTGGAGCTTAGCTTCTGTGCTGAAAATGGTAAGTGTGAAGTCCATAGTGTCATCCAAGGAGTCCTATATGAGTGTTGAGCTGCGTGCCAGTACTGATTGGGTGAAACTGCTGAGCAGAGTTGATGCGTTGCAGGTCTA
Organism: Taxus chinensis; assembly: GCA_019776745.2. Taxonomy (NCBI): domain Eukaryota; kingdom Viridiplantae; phylum Streptophyta; class Pinopsida; order Cupressales; family Taxaceae; genus Taxus; species Taxus chinensis. Next base: position 11,576,530 of record CM034148.1, read on the forward strand.
AGAGGTGAAATAGTGGAGAGTGCTCAAACAGCCAGGCACGAAGGACTCACCATGAACGGTCAAAGGATGAGTGAGCATAGAGTTTTTAGTCAAACGGAAGCATGAGGATGTAGGTTGTAGCAATAGGTTCCTTCACAGGAGGACTCTCACGAGGAAAAGTACTGAATGATTTATCATTATCATGATTTTTAATCTGTGTAATTTCTAACCTGCTCATGGAGAATAACATGTTAATGTGGAGGAAATTAGAAGACTTGAAATTCGAGTCCTGGTAAGAGCACGACAATGAAGAGTGCTTAGGGATAAGCCACATTAGGAGATTTGTCTTCAATGTAAGAGCATGTAGTCTTACAGGGTCTGTTAGACCTAGGTAAAAATTGATCAACAACATCAACTGTAATATACCTCGAAAGGCACTCATGCAAGGGTGAGCCAAAACCCCCGAGAATGAGCCATGAATCATAGCTGTGAAGATTATAGAGTTCCAGGCATGTGATTTCCATTTTCTACGAGCACAATGAAGGACAAACAAAAAAGGATCCATATGTAACTCATAAGAGCATGAGCTTGAGCGATCTGATTGATTACACCAGTTGTATTTAGCTAAAGTCACTTGTTGGCTAATGCAAGAAGTCACAACAACTCGAGAATCGCCAAAGCACGAGGACCTAAGATGACTTCAGAGTATTGAAATTCTTCAAGGCATAGCAGAGGCCAGTGAGTCTAGACCCAAGGTAGAGCTATGGTGCAACATCAATTTCCACCAATATAGGATCACTTCTTTCAAGAACCATGAAATGTAAACACATCAGATGCAGCCTGAAATTCACCTGATCTAACAACACTACATTTAAAGTTGCAAACGAAGCCTCAGAGTTGTTTGTCTTCTTCGACCGATTTGCAGGAACATTAGAGCTCGCAAGCACCAGGTGGCCCAATAAGAAGACCATGAATGAGTGAAATCCATAGAGTCGAAATCAACCACTGAGAGTGCTCAAAAGCACAAATACCTGAGGCAATGAGGTATCAATACCTAATGCTTGCAGAATCTTCAGAAAACCATGAATGTTCACCTCTTTGTTACAAAAACACCCACGATTCACATGAACTAATTGAACAAGAGCTTATGATGCCTCAAATCACGTGCAAGAAGTTGAACAAATGGAATATCCATTATGACACTTCGCACAAGAAACTGAATTGTACGCCAGAAGCTGGATCAACATGCGTGTGCAACGTTTCAGAGTGCTATCCACAAGATAGCACTTTGATACCATGTATGAGGGTACAAATAACCCATAAGTGAGGTCATCACATGAGGGAGAAATTTGTTGCAACATCAACTTTCCTTTCTTGTACGATTAGTGTGAAGAGATCTCAGGAGGAGCGAGCATAAACCGTAATAGTGGCATGTAAAGATTCGACAAATGGGTAGATACCTTAGCATAAGTCACAAAACATCTCCTCCATCTCATAGATCTCAAAGGGGTGTACAAATAGGAGGTGCTGAGTAACTGTACGTACCCAAAATTGTATGTACTGTACAGTCAGAAATTGGTTACGAAAGCCCCAATGATGATACAGGTCTCCTCGCAAGGTGTTCGGGATCCAGAAGGAGCTCTTCAGATATGCGTTAACATCACGCATACCCCACTTAGCCCCCGTGTCCTTTGTTTTCCCCTTTTTCCCTCTTTTCTTGCCCCTTTTGATCTTCAGTGACGAAACCGCCGCCCTGCAGGCGGCGGTCCTGTGCGCGTTTTCCAGAACATTCTTTGACGTGACCCGCGTGAAATATCATGACTCACCAGCTTTTCCTTTCCGACTTGAGCATGCATTTATGTTTTTGGTCCCCTAGAATAGTGTTTTTCCTTTGTTTATTGTTTAGGAGTTCAATTTGGTTTTGGTTTTTGAGTGTTGGAATTCCTATAAATGTATGGTTTGTGCACATGCAAATGGTGAAGAATTTGGTCTGGAGTTTTTGGTCACCATTTTTCCTTGTTAGAGTCTTCTGATTTTTTAGTGTTTTGGTTAGCTTGCTTAGGATTGATAGCATAGTTTATTTCATACTTGGTTAGTATTGTTCAGCTGTTGGTAAGCCACAGACCCATCTTGTGCAGGCAGTGTTGTTGTTTCATCCAATCCAGTTAGAAGCTTGCCTCTGAATTCCTCTTTGCTGTAGATTTGTTTTTACTCTGTCTTGAAGTTCTTAGTTCAATTCATTATATACCTGGTTAGCTTTATTCAACTGTTGGTAAGCCACATATCCAACTTGTGCAAGCAGTGTCTTTATTTTGGAACAGAATAGCTTGGGAAGCCATTAAAGTTGCAGGTTTTGCTCTTCGTATAGGATAGTTGCAGGTTCTGGTCGCTTCATGTTGCATGACTCGCAGTAAAATCCCGCTAGGAATCGCATAAGCCAAGCTCTGTACTCTTGCGCTATCCCTCTCCTACTCGCATTCTCGGTCTGCATTCTGAGCTGTCCTTGTCCCAAAATATACTCCTATCGGTGCTAGCATTACACGCTTTTCTGGATCCAAGTGAACACGGAAGAATGAGAAGATCATACTGAGGGGACGAGATCATACACACACCATCGGATTCGCCACTGTTCTGCAGAATCCAGGTTTTAAATTTCAAAGTTCTAGTCAGAATCATATCAAATAGAGTAGTTAATCGCTTTATTTCATTTCATTCTATTCTCGATATTGCCAGGGAAGCTGTGGGGATTGATAGTTTCTGAGAAACTATGATTCACTCCTCACTTCTGAGGTAGGATCGAGAATCTTGCAGGTAGATTAGACAGGCTATTTTATTTATTTAGAATAATTCTACAAATCGCACAGGCGAATAACCACACTCGGTTATCTTGTCTGTTTTAAATTATTGTTCAATTATTATTTCTAGATACTCTTAGAATAGTTTGTTTTCATTAAAATTGTTAGAATACTTCTTAGAAAGATAAAATTTATACAGTTAGATTTATTTCACATAGTTAGAATTTGCTTCGTTACAGTTAAAATTGCATTTTGTTTCGTATGACAATCACGGGACCTAGAGAGCCCAGGGAATCAACTATATGACCTTATCAGGAGATATACACGAAACAATCCCAGGTCATTTTCCACGTATTCTGCAGCCCATAGATCGAATCACGCCAGAGCTCGATATTGATTGGAGCCTTCGAGCAGTCATCCTTGCTGATCGATCTATCACACCGGTCCAGGTTAGAAGGGCCTTCTTTGCCTTAGATTCACAAATTCCATTAGTGCGTGTCGAAGACATTAGACTGCCTAACTAGTCTGTCCCTATACTACCTATATTCCATCCCCACCGGCTATCTCGGCACGACCTCGGGAGGTCGGGTACGCGGAAGAGTCACTTGTAGATTCTCACGCTCGCCTGTCGCTTTTCCGGCATACAAAATTGGTGAACCCTGTTATCCTGTAAAATTGACAAGGGCAATTTTACCGATAACCATACCAAAATTTTGTTCCGATCCCTCGTTAGGGATCCCTTGCGTTCGAAACGTTATAAAATCCCTTCCCGGGAAATCTGGTTTTTCGAACTTAGTCTTTTGAGCCTTTTTTGGCTGGGCGCATGAAATTTCTATGTAACACCAACTTTTAGTGCGCCCCCTTTAAAACCTTTGGCGCGTGATTTTCAGTGTCAACACACCTTTTGGTGCGCCAAAGTATGTTGAGTCTTCCCTGCATGCGCCAAGGCGCATGCGCCTGTGTTGGCGCAACTTTTGTTGCGCCATGTTTTGGTGCGCCAAAGGGCGCACATAATCCCATGTCGACATCCCTTTCGGTGCGCCAAAGGCGCGCTTTATTTCATGTTGGCAGGCGTTTTGGTGCGCCAAAGGGCGCATTCCTTCTCGTGTCGATAGCCACTCTCATGCGCCTTTCAAAAAGTGGGTGGCGCATTAATGACCAGCTCACCTATATATATATATATATGGTTTGCGCGCCCAAATTTCATTATCATCAGATGCATATCACGTGTTGTTTATCCTCTGAGCCTGTCAGCCTCTGCCTCGTCGTTTTCAACGCATTGTGGACCCGTGCTCAAGATTTTCACTATTTATTCGGGTAAGTGCTCCTATCTCGTCCATGTGATTTGTTGATCTAGTTTTTGCTTGCTGATTGGTTTTTGAGATGCATCTTTTGAGCTAGCTCTCCCCCCCCCCCCCCGTGCTTTCTTTCCTTGTTTTCCTCTTTCCAGATCTGCTGGAAGAGGATGTTATCCTGAAAAACTTGGTCTGAAAACCCCTTTGGCTTGAACCATTATATCTCTCGAACCAATCTTTGAACCATATGAAAACACTGTTTTTCCCTTGGGCGCACCAGCGCATCTTGTTACACTATAAACAATTGCGCCCACATGGCGCATCTGTCTCCCCTATAGCATAACTAAAACCCGCGCCAATGGTGCACCCACCTTGCGTGCTGTATCGTAAACACTTGCGCCCCTTTGACGCACAATCCTTCTCTGCTGCACCACTTTTCCATGCGCCAATGGCGCACCCAGCATCCATGCAACACAAGCTTTATCTGTGCCAAGTAAAAGCGCAGGCGCATCCCTCCTTACCGTAACATTTGTGTTGTGCAAACCCTCCGTGCGCCGCGCCATATTTCCTTTGGCGCACGAAAATTTCCTGTTACACACTTTTCCCATGCGCCAAAGGGCGCACCAAATCTCAATGTAACATGAAAAGTCCATGCGCCTTTGGCACATCCTGTCTCCATGCAACACGATGTTCCCATGCACCCTTTACTAAAATGCACTCTGCAGTATGCATGCGCCATGCGCCTTTGGCGCCAGTTTAACCTTTGCAACAGCCCTTTCCCGTGCGCCCTGCCTATTTAGCCCTGTAAGCTACATTTTTCATGCGCCCTGAGCCTAAAAATCTCTAACTCTTTCTTCTGCTAACATTCCAATGGAAGATCAAATGGCTAATTCAACCTTTTCGGATTGGGTCTCGCTTCTTCTTCATGCAGATCAGCAGATAAACTTAGAAGAACATATGTCTACATCTAGAAAGAGACCCACCAAATCGAAAGGAAAGGCCAAGGTTACTGAGGAAGAGATGAAGTATAAATATCAAAGGGTCAGAATGCCCGAGTCACAGGCCGAATGCAGCTATGGATGTCAGAGACTCAGAATTGGGGCATATCGACATGGAGGAATTCTGGGCCAGAACTCAGAAAGTTACAAGGATTCCATGGATGGACAAACTAATAGGCAGTTCCCTACACTTCGCCAGAGGAATCCCCATCAGCGCCGTCAACAATGAATTTATGATGGTGGTTGCCCAGTCTTATAAAAAAGACACAAGATGTGTCGAAAACAGCAAGGGTGAGATAGTCATCAACTTCACTGCCCGTCATTTTGAGATCATACTCGGCATCCCTCACCACCGACACTTTGTGGCCGTTAGCCAAGCAGAGTGCATCAAGGCCTGGGAAGACAATGAAGACCAATGTATGCAGCTAATGAATGAAGTATATCTGAAAAATAAGAAGGTGGTAACCCGGTGGCCCCAAATCATCCACCGCAGTGACTTCTCAGAAGAGCTCAGTGATACCATCACCTTCCTGAGCAGGGTCTTCGGGCTTTCTGATGCCCATTACTTCCATAAATAGATGTTGCACTACTTGGAAACAATGAACAAGAATTTGCCTAATCAGCGCTTTTGCTGGGGGAAAATTATAAGCAACACCATCTCCGAACAGCTACAACAATTCAGCACAATGGGAGTATTCCATATGAACTCCTACGTGGTCTACGCTGCAGCGTCAAAGAGGGATTATCCAGGCCTAACCCGGAGTAGAGTTTGGCCTCAGGTCAAAATATACGAGTATTATCCAGAATTAAGGCTGGAGAATAGCATCTCCCAGTTCACAAAAGTTAACGATGTGTTTTTCTATCACATCATCTGCCTGCTGAGGCCGAATATGACTCATAGTCGTATAACCAAAAACATAGTGGCAGTCATGGAGAAATGGGGAGCCCTGTTCACCCAATTTCCTACATTCACCTATCTGAGGGCTGCCAACTTTTTGGGAGAGCCAACCAGGCTACCAAGGTATGCTGGACCGAAGCTGATTCTACTGGAACTATCAAGGCAGCTGGTCACATACCACGAAAAATGCCTTAAAAGAAAGAAGGGTGGAACTCCTTTCCCCCTCACAGTGGGCCGATACACATGCTCTACCCACCACAAGGTGAAGGAAATGTTTGCAGAGCTGGAGTTACTCAATTTGAAGCATGACTTCCCAGCCAGGACCTACCTTCGACCCAAGGGGCTGCCTACCAAGAGCAAAGCTTGATCCGATCCATGTTCCTCAGATCGAGGATATTTATATTGACGTCCTCCATGAGGTAGAGCTCAGAAGAAAGGATCATTCTCACCTAGCATTGGCAGAAATCATCCAATATGGGGTAGCCATTGTCCCCAAAGGCTACCAAACAATAGAAGATGAAGTAGACAAGGTATATAATGATACAGATGGGGACGATTGGCCCTTCCCGGCCATTGATAGAACTAAAGCTCCTCAGACAATTGAGGAGAGGGTAAAGGAGACTTTGAGGAGGACAGAACATTGGTGCCGGATGAACAGCCTAATCTACCTCGGGGTTGATTTCACAACATCCCCATTGGCCAACGTGCCTCTACGATCCAAGAAGCAGCTTAAAGGCAAAGGTGTAGAAGGTGAATCCAGCACCATTCAGGGAGAAGCCCCCGAGAGCCCTCTTTCCACAACGCCAGAACAGGTAATAACTCTGGATTCGCCAGAGAAAGAAGCAGCAGAGGATAGTTCCCATAGGCCCACCCACTCAGGATGTCGGCATTGCTACCACAATAGAGGTCCCTTCTATCCCTTCTTCTTCTCTTCCTTCCCCTCCTCGAGAGAATCAAGCGACCATCCCTTTGGTCATGTCCTCTGTCCCTTCTTCTACTCTTTCCCCTGCTTCTTCATCTATCTTCTCCTCCCTCACTGATCTGTCCTCCTCCATTTCTTCCCTCATCTCCGGGCTCCCTTCCCTTCCTATGTCTTCCACAGCTGCAGTTTCCCTTCCTCCCGTGGACACTTCTTTAGCTATTCTCTCAATGCCACCGCCACGTGTCTCCACGTTTTTCCCCTCTTCTACTATAGCTGCCTCCTCCTCTGTCTCTGGTCCTTCTTCCATAGGACCAGCCTGGATCTCTCAGCAGCTAAGCCAGCAAAAGAGGAAATTTCCCATCGCTCCGATGGACTTTTCAGTGATCCCAACCAAAGGGGCAAAGAAGCAGAATCCTGTTACACGCTTCTCTAAAAGTGCTGCAGGTGAGAGAATCATGGAAATTGCATATCCCGATCCCCTCAAAGAGAAAAAGGATCTGTCTCCGATAGATTTTACTGTGACCCAAGTCATAATGGGGACGTCTTCTGAAAGTCTCTAGGGGAAAGCTCTTTCCGCGGTTGACGCCCTCTGTCAAAAGCTTCAAGAAACAAAAGAAGAGAAAAGGCTACTAAAAGAGCAAAACAAATATCTGCTCCAAGCCTTACAGAAGATGGGTAGTGCGCCTCCCACAACTGCCACCGAGACTTCTAAGCTTCTCAGCCAGGAGAAAATCAACGAATATGCAAAGATCGGTGAGCAGGGTATGGCCGTTTCCGCTTGGAGGAGCCAAATCCTCAAAGACAGTGAAAAAGTGATCACCGAGTTCTCTGACTTATACCTGAATATCAGTAAGGTGAATAAAGAACTCCAAGCGTTAGCAAGGGCCCATATCAGAAGAGCTGGAACATGCTAGACTGCGAGCACGAGGCCTTCCAACAAATGTTCGACTGTTCAGTCGAAGATCTGGTCAAGTTCGGCGTCTTCGGCCATCCAAGGGCCCTCAACAAAATCATGTCCACTCTGGACTATCGGGTGGATCAGCTAGAATTTATTCTAGAAAAGATTGACAAAGTCAAGGAAGAAGCCCTAGATGCGATGCATCAAATGGAGTGAATTGTTCTCAACATGTCACCAGGGTTGCTCACTCCTTCCTTTACCTTAAGGTCAGCTGATGAAACCATCCGGATCTTCAAGGAGATCACTTCTCAAGGAACGGGGCCAGAGGTCACATTTGACACTGAATCTATCAACAACCTGCTGGCCTGTAGGGACTTCGTCGGGTTCCTCATTGAGGCGGAAAAGGACTTTTCCAAACTCCCAGAGAAGCTCATAGATGAGCGGGAGACTTGTGAGGCAATAAGCGATAGGCACAAGGATCCTTCTCAGGATCAACTTGGGCCAATAATTAACAAGTTTTTGGAATACCGCACTCAGTTCCATATCTCATCACCTGAGCAGCATCAAAAGCAGGCTACCCCCTTTCGGCCGCAGGATGATGACGACGAGTAGCTTCTTCTTCTTCTTCTTCTTCTTCTCTCTCTTCTCCGACTTTCTTGTTGGAATGTCTAAAGTATGTTGGCACAAATGATGACATCATCCATGTTGCGTCATGGGATGATGTCATCCATCAAGTTGTCAAAAGTCAACATGACTTTTAGATATTTTGTAAATATCTTTGTAAATAGGTGGTTGGCTCCTTTTTGCCTTCTTTCCTTCTCCTCTTCTATATATATTGGAATACTTGTTGTATTCAGGGATGGTGAACATTTTTTAGATGAAAATAGAAGTGAGGAGAGAAAGACTTTGAGCTTTGTTGTAACAGAAGAAAACAGTAATACAAATATTGAGACTTTGTGCTGAATACCTGTGTTATGTGTCAGAACTTTCTTATGTTAGATCTGCACGTGTTTATTCTGTTAGATTCAGATCTACTTTTCTGTCATTTGCTCATCAGTATTGCTTTGTTTATTTATGCAAGTAGGTTTGGCTCTGTTTACTACCAACCCAAAAACATAAATCTTCTGACCTTTCTGCTTTGGAATTCATTTCTTTTCTCCCTTCGGACCTGTTCTTTCTTCCTCCTCTCTTTCATTCCTTTCTTTTCGCAGTCGGAAATAACCCTACTGGGATGAGATCCCAAACCCCCGAAGGCAGAATCTGTGAGACTTGCATAGATTCCTGCTGGTAGAATAGCAATAAACCAGTTTTGCTTTGTTGACTCAAAGAGGGGCTATGCCCTGCACACTGTTGGCTCGTTTATCCATAGATCTGCCCAAGCGACAGATTTTCAGACCAATAGTTTTTGGCGACTCCACTGGGGAACGAATAGATCTGTCAGATCTATGATGGTGGTAGGATAAAAAAAATCAGAAAAATCAGAAAATCGCTGCCTGTTTGCAAATCTGAACTTTTTGATAAAAATCCAAAAATTTGCAAAAGTGCTCTGAATTGAAAATTTTCTTCTGAGATCCATAGATCTGGCCTAGTTACAAATCTTTAGTTCGCTGAGTTTTTATAAAAATCAGTATTTTGCCGTAGATCTGAGTTTTTGGCTGTTTGCTAAAAGTTTGAAACCCTCTGAAAAAAGTCAAAATCAGATCCAAAAATCAGCTTACTAATCTTCCCTGCCATCTTATCCTCGTTGTTATTTGTCATTTAACCGCAATCGGTTTTCTGAAGAGGATAGTTTTAAATATTTAAAAAAGTATTTGCTGCTGGTTTTTGTCAGAAAAACCAGAAAATCAGCCAGTACAACCAAAAAGAAAGTTTAAATCTGCGCCATAATATCGCAGATCTGGAAGGTACACTGGCGAGTGAACCTTTTACACGCAGCAGGAGATCCCATGGAGAAACTGATCCTACTTTCGATCTGCTTCAAAGGCACAATTTCAGCGTGACACCGGCACGTTTTTCAGTGCTAAGCTCGGCTAGCCGGTCATCCAGGAGTGTCTCACCTTCACGAAGAAAAAGTCTTTTGCAGGGGGCATCCACATCCCTTTGTAGTGCCTTGCTACTCAGCGGAACCACACTTCCAGCTCGTGTTCTCTTTCCGGCTTTTCAGATGGCGGTACCATGGGGAAACGCCATGGGTCCTTTGGCCTTACCACATCCAGTTCACGCGCTCCCTCACGGAAATCGAAATAATTTTCCTAAATTCGACGGGAGCGGAAATCAAAGCACGGATTCCCACATATCTGCATTCATCATGTCATGCAGTATTTTGGATGTGACTCATGAAGATGTGTCGGTTCACCTTTTTCTGGAAACCCTACAAGGGCCTGCAGCTGAATGGTTTCAGCATTTGCCGGCCGGGTCTATTACCAGTTGGGCCACCTTACGGGATGCTTTCGAAGACAGATACAAGCCTTCAGAGGATGCATTTGCATTATTATCACGAATCACTCACCTGAAGAAGGAGGCAAATGAGACCATGCGTGATTTTATCACCCGGTTCAATGCACTAATCAACCGTGTCCCTGTTGCCATGCTTCCGACGCCGGAAAATCAAAAGTGTTTCTTCGTAAACGCTATGAGCTCGAAAGTTAGTTTCTTGCTCCTTCAGGAACGAGTTGCCACCTTGATTCTCACCCAAGCCGCTGCCATTCGGATAGAGGATAATCTGATAATATCTGGCGAATTAAAAAAGGAATCAGCAAAGCCTAAATCTTTGGGCCCTTCGCCCACTACTTCGTCTGATCCAGCCTTTCAAAAGATGGCAAATGACTTGCTTGCATTGAAGAAGCAGTTGGCCCAGGCCTCCCCCAGTTCCTCGTACCGGGATATTCCGCGGAGGAATTTCATTCCTAACAATGTTTCACAAAGGCCGTGCTTACCTACAACTGCTCCGCGGTTGGCGCTTGAGGCTCCTCCGGTCAACGCTCTGGCTGAAATCGAAGAAGAAGAGCAGTATTATGAAGAACCTTCGTCTCAAGGCGAAGATGATCAAGATGTCGGTGAACCGACTGGCGACTCTACTATCGGGTATATGGAATTTGATGAGGAAGAATCTGATGAAGAAGAGGGTACCCAGGGATATGCAAGCAGACAATCATATGCTATTTTTACTCGCTCGCAAGGAAAAGAGGCGGAAGTTGCTGCCCATGTCCAGCAGGAAAAGGCCGTGTCAAACGCGCCTCCGATCATTACTAAAAGAGGTAATCCTCTTCCTGCTCAACTCCTTGGAAAATCTTTTACAAGGAAACCTTTTCCCCCTATCTCTCCTCCAAATCAATCCTCTCACATTCCTACCAAGGCTAGTAATCCTATTCCATCATCGCGAGGTGAGGGACTCATTCCTTTACCAACGCAACCCTTGGCCGCATTTGATATCATAGATCATGCGAAAAAGACCAAGATCCAAATGTCTGAAGTTGAGTACCTTCAGTCAAACCCCAAACAGCTTGTAAGATTGACTAAGTATATTCAGAGTCAAGCTGTTGTAACTAAACAGGTTCCCCCAAAAGGAATCCTTTCCACTCCCCCTGAATCCGACATAAATGTTTCTTCAACATAGGCATCAGGCAAGATAGAACCTTTCTATCTCTCCCTCCTAATCAACAGACACAAGCTGAGTAACTGCATAATTGATTTCGGGGCTTCTGATAATGTCATGCCGGAAAAAGTCACCCATGCTTTGGGCCTCACTCTTACCAAGCCTTTCGGCAGATGTTATTCATTGGAAACCAAGCAGGTTCCATTGGTTGGCCAAATCAAAGACGCGCAATTTGCATTTGCGGCTTTCCCAGATAAAAGAGTAAAAATGACAGTCCTTGTTGCTGACATTCCGGCAGCCTATGGAATATTGCTGGGAAGAATTTTTTGCAGCGAAGTTGGTGGAGAAATTCATATGGACTGGTCTAAAGCTAGAATTCCAGTCAAAGGCGTAATGCAGAATTTGGAGCCGGAATCACAAAAGAAATACTTGGTTACTAGTTCTGAGGACCCCAAAGCTCAAATCCTTTTTGAATCATCAGGGATGGGGAACTACTTCTTGTCTACCGAGCCAGATAAAATGGGTGTTCTCGTTCAAGAAAAGGATCTTAATGAGATCTGGACCTTGCAATTCGATGGCAGCTGTGCAACTAGTGGATGTGGCACTGGGGCCGTGCTGATATCTCCCGAAGAGGAGGTGATTCCTCTCTCTTTCAAATTGTAGTTTTTCAACACAAACAATACTGCTGAGTATGAATCTCTGTTACTCGGTATGCAAGCCGCAAGGGAAAAAGGAATTAAAAATCTAAAAGTACAAGGTGATGCAGAGCTAGTTGTAAATCAGGTCAAAAGGATTTACCAAGTGAAGAATGAAAGGCTCAGGCATTACCGTAATGCGGTATGGGACAGCATTGAAGAGTTTGATGCTTTTTCAATAGAATCCATTCCAAGGACTCAAAATGACATGGCCGATTCATTGGCCGTTTCAGCGTCCCTCATGCTCCCACACCCAGGTTTGAAGACAAACAGGTACACCATTGAGGTGGTTTTCCGCCCGAGCATGCCAGACAATTCTCAGCATTGGCAGGTGTTCAACGATGATAATCAACTCATTACTTTTCTGGAAAAGGTAGAAAATTTTAAAGAATTGTACTTTGAAGGGTCTACTTCCACTTGCCATGAATCAATCACCAATCAAGGCGATGAATCTGAAGGGAACAACGGCATATGTCAACTCAAAGGAAATAAAATTCCAAAAGGCCTGGTTTCTCTGGAGCGGTTGTTCGACAGGCATGACCGTTTTGTAAAAAAGAAAAAGTGGGATGACCCTGACTCATCCCCGGAAACCGAACCGGTCAATATAGGTTCGATAGAGCACCCGCAATTTGTGAACATTGGCAAATGTTGCACGCCTGAGGAAAAGCGAAAATTTGTCAAGTTGGTGAAAAAATATATGGACGTATTGGCATGGTCCTATGCCGATCTAAAGTCCTTCAAGCCAAAGGACGTTCAGCATGATATCCCATTGAAAGAAGATGTCAAAGCCTTCCGCTAGAAGCAGAGGCACTATAATCCTAAGATCTCGGGTACCATCCAGGCCAAAATTCAGAAGATGTTGGATGCAAGGATCATCTTTCCTATCCATCACAGTACTTGGGTAACAAATATTGTGCCAGTGCACAAGAAAAACGGTGAGATACGCATATGCGTAGACTTTCGAAATTTGAATCAAGCTTCACTTGAAAGAAAACTATCCTCTTCCGATAATGGATCAAGTTCTGCAAGCAGTAATTAGATCAGAGATGCTGTCCATGCTTGACGGTTTTTTTAGGTTACAATCAGATTGAAGTCTCACCTGAAGATCAGTTTAAAACAGCATTCACTACTCCCTGGGGTACATTTGCCTACAGCAGGATGCCTTTTGGCCTAACTAATGCTGGCGCCACTTTTCAATGGGCCATGGATTTTGCATTCAAAGGTATGATGGGGAAAGTCATCGTGGTTTACCTAGATGACTTGACCATGTTCTCTAAACAACGAAATGATCATTGTGATCATTTAGAGCAAGTGTTGGCCAGGTGTCGAGAACATGGGATTTCCCTAAACCCAAAGAAGTCTGTTTTTGGAGTCACAGAAGGGAAGTTGCTAGGCCATGTGGTTAGCAAAGAAGGAACAAGGATAGATGCCGAAAGAGTTAAGGCTATTCAAAGCCTTACTCTTCCTACAAGCAAGACTGGTGTTCATTCTTTCTTCGGAAAGGTGAACTTCCTCAGGCGTTTTGTTCCTGACTTTGCCGAAAAGACCCGTCACATATTGAACATGATGAAGGGGTCACCAACTTTCAGATGGAGTGAAGAGGTAAAAAGGTCATTTGAAGAAATAAAAGCTTCTGTTACTCATGCACTAGTCCTGGTATGCCCCGATTTCTCCAAGGACTTCATCATGTACAGTTACGCATCTGAGCATATTGTGTCTGCAATCTTGATGCAAAAGAACTCGGAAGAGGTTGAATCCCCGATCACGTTCATGAGTTCTCCCCTCAAGCCTCACAAACTAAAAATGAATCAACTGGAAAAGTATGCCTTCGCCGTTGTCAAAGCAGTGAAGAATTTCAGGTATTACATTCTAAACTCGCATACGGTGGTGTTGGTCCCAGACACGGCGGTGAAATCAATTCTAACTCAGCAGGAGTTAGGAAGCTTGCGAGGAAATTGGATCACAAAGGTCCAGGAGTATGACCTGGATATTAAACCAACCAAGCTAGTGAGAGGCAAGGGCCTATGTCAGCTAATGGCTGAAAACAAAGATTCAGAAAACCCTGATGACAGGGGTGACTACACCGATGAAACACAAGACCGACAGGAAGGGCCTGATTCTCTGCCTCTGGTTCTATTTGTTGCAACTAGTGATGAATGGTACTCCGACATCGCTTTCTTCCTTACCTACGGCGAATGCCCAATGCACCTAACTGCAAAGGAGAAGCGCACTATAAAGCTCAGAACGGCTAAATATGTCATCTGGGATGATGGTTTATATAAACGTGGGATAGATGGCATCTTTTTGCGATGTGTTGACAAACCCCAGCAAGTAAAACTACTAGAAAGTTTTCACAATTCAGCCTGTGGAGGGCATTTCTCTTCCTTCGTGACTGCACACAAGATCATTTGAGCCAGGTACTATTGGCCGACGCTCTTTCAAGTTATAGCCATCTGGGTGGTGAAGTGTGAACCCTGCCAGCAATTCGTCAGCAAGCCCAAGTTGGCTGCCTTTCCCCTAAGGCCGGTCATTATCAATGAACCATTCAGGAAATGGGGAATTGATTTTATTGGCGCACTCAATCCTCAATCGAGTGTTGGACATAGTTATGTCCTTACAGCAATGGATTACTTCACCAAGTGGGTGGAAGCCATACCTGTCAAGCATGCCACTTCTGAGGTGGTTTGCAATTTCATTAAAGAAAATATCATTGTCAGGTTTGGCGTTCCAAACAAAATCGTTGCTGATAATGCTTCTAACTTCTCCTCATGAGAAGTTATTAGTTTTTGCTATGAATATGGGATAACTTTGGCTCACACCTCAGACTATTACCCTTAGGGAAATGGTCAAGCGGAATCTAGTAATAAGAACTTGGTAACCATCATATGGAAGTTAGTAGATGAGAATCAGCGAATGTGGCACAAGTCTTTGTACGACGCTTTGTGGGATGATCGTATTACTCCAAAGAGATCTCTTGGCATGTCACCTTTTCAAGTATTATATGACACTGATGCCGAGCTTCCCATTTCTGTGAAACTTCCTGCTCTGCGCTTGACACAAGCTATTGAAGATGAAACTTTCCAAAGTTCTCTTGAAAAGAGAATCATGTATTTGGTAGAACTTGAAGAAAAGAGAGTGAGGGTGGTCGATAGGATCACTGAAGATCAGAATCAAGTTAACAGGATTTTTGATAAGAAAGCCAAGCAAAGGGATTTTCAAGTGGGAGATCTCTTCCTTTTGTGGGACAAGCGAAGAGAACCAAAGGGCATGCACGGAAAGTTTGATTCCCTGTGGAGAGGGCCCTTCAAGATCAAGCAGCTCAACGGAGAGAATAGCTTCTATCTCTCATATCTGGATGGAACCAAACTCCCGCTTCCTTATAGCGGGTAGCATCTGAAGATCTTCAGGAAGTAGAGCTTGCTCTCTTCTTTGTATAGTTTGCTTCATGTTGTGTGTTTTCTTTCGTCATGTGTTTGCTTTCGGTTTGTTGTGTGTTTCTTTTGATCCCCCTTCGGTCGCCCTTGTTTTTGACTCTGTTACCCAATGGATAGGCACATGAGAACTGGGATTCTCTACCCCCGAGTTTGCTCAGGGATAGTCCCCAAAAAGAGCCAGCTATTATCCCATAAAATTGATAAGGGCAATTTTACCGATAACCATACCGAAATTTTGTTCCGATCCCTCGTTAGGGATCCCTTGCGTTCGAAACATTATAAAATCCCTTCCTGGGAAATCTGGTTTTTCGAACTTGTCTTTTGAGCCCTTTTTGGCTGGGTGCATGATATTGCTATGTAACACCAACTTTTGGTGCACCCCCTTTAAAACCTTTGGTGCATGATTTTCAGTGTCAACACACCTTTTGGTGCGCCAAAGCTTGTTGAGCCTTCCCTGCGTGTGCCAAGGCACATGTGCCTGTGTTTTAACAACGTTTGTTGCACCCCTTTTTGGTGCACCAAAGGATGCACATAATCCCGTGTCGACATCACTTTTGGTGCGCCAAAAGCGCGCTTGATTTCTTGTTGACAGGCGCTTTGGTGCGCCAAAGGGCGCATGCCTTCCCGTGTCGACAGCCACTCTCATGCGCCTTTCAAAAAGTGGGTGGCACATTAATGACCAGCTCACCTATATATACATATGGTTTGCGCGCCCAAATGTCATTATCATCAGATGCATATCACGTGTTGTTTATCCTCTGAGCCTGTCAGCCTCTGCCTCATCGTTTTCAACGCGTTGTGGACCCGTGCTCAAGATTTTCACTATTTATTCGGGTAAGTGCTCCTATCTCATCCATGTGATTTGTTGATCTGGTTTTTTGCTTGCTGATTGGTTTTTGAGATGCATCTTTTGAGCTAGCTCTCCCCCCCCATGCTTTCTTTCCTTATTTTCCTCTTTCTAGATCTGCTGGAAGAGGATGTTATCCTGAAAAACTTGGTCTGAAACCCCCTTTGGCTTGAACCATTATATCTCTCGAACCAATATTTGAACTGAAAGAAAGGAAGAGGGGTTGAACCATATGAAAACACTGTTTTTCCCTTGGGCGCACCAGCGTGTCTTGTTACACTATAAACAGTTGCGCCCACATGGCGCATCTGTCCCCCCTGCAACATGACCAAAACCCGCACCAATGGCACACCCATTTTTCCTGCCACATCATGAACTTCTGCGCCCTCAAGGCATGCCTCTTTCACATGTTGCAGGTGCCTCTTACACATGTTGCAGGTGCTACACTTGCGCCCCTTCGGCACACAATCCTTCCCTACTGCATCACCTTCCCATGTGCCAATGGCGCACCCCGGCATCTATGCAACACAAGTTCTATCTGCGCCAAGTATAAAGTCATAAAAGCACAGGCGCATCCCTCCTTACGGTAAAATTTGTGTTGTGCAAACCCTCCGTGCGCCGCACCATATTTCCTTTGGCACATGAAAAGTTCCTGTTACACACTTTTCCCATGCGCCAAAGGGCGCACCAAATCACAATGTAACATGAAAAGCCCATGTGCCTTTGGCGCATCCTATCTCCATGCAACACGCAATTCCCATGCGCCCTTTACTAAAATGCACTCTACACTATGCATGCACCATGCACCTTTGGCGCCAGTTTAACCTTTGCAACATCCTCTTCCTATGCGCCTTACCTATTTTAGCCCTATAAGCTGCAATTTTCCTGCGCCCTGGGCCTGAAAATCTCTAACTCTTTCTTCTGCTAACATTCCAATGGAAGATCAAATGGCTAATTCAACCTTTTCGAATTGGGTCTCGCTTCTTCTTCATGCAGATCAGCAACTGAGTTCGAAAGAACATATGTCTACATCCAGCAAGAGACCCACCAAATCGAAAGGAAAGGCCAAGCTTACTGAGGAAGAGATGAAGTATAAATATCAAAGGGTCAGAATGCCCGAATCACAGGCCGAATGCAGCATGGATGTCAGAGACTCAGAATTGGGGCATATCGACATGGAGGAATTCTGGGCCAGAACTCAGAAAGTTATAAGGAGTCGATGGATTGGAAAAATTAATAGGCAGTGCCCTGCACTTCACCGGAGGAATCCCCGTACCAGCGCCGTCAACAATGAATTTATGATGGTGGTTGCCCAGTGTTACAAAAAAGGCACAAGATGTGTTGAAAACAGTAAGGGCGAGGTAGTCATCAACCTCACTGCCCATCATTTTTGAGATCATACTCGGCATCCCTCACCACCGGCACTTTGTGGCCGTTAGCCAAGCAGAGTGCATCAAGGCCTGGGAAGACAATGAAGACCAATGTATGCAGCTAATGAACGAAGTATACTTGAAAAATAAGAAGGTAGTAACCCGGTGGCCCCAAATCATCCACCGCAGTGACTTCTCAGAAGAGCTCAGAATGTCTAAAGTATGTTGGCATAAATGATGACATCATCCATGTTGCATCATGGGATGATGTCACCCATCAAGTTGTAAAAAGTCAACATGACTTTTAGATATTTTGTAAATAGTTGTTGGCTCCCTTTTGCCTTCTTTCCTTCTCCTCTTCTATATATATTGGAATACTTGTTGTATTCGTGGGTGAACATTTTTTAGATGAAAATAGAAGTGAGGAGAGAAAGACTTTGAGCTTTCTTGTAACAGAAGAAAATAGTAATATAAATATTGAGACTTTGTGCTGAATACCTGTGTTATGTGTCAGAACTTTCTTATGTTAGATCTGCACGTGTTTATTCTGTTAGATTCAGATCTACTTTTCTGTCATTTTCTCATCAGTATTGCTTTGTTTATTTATGCAAGTAGGTTTGGCTCTGTTTACTACCAACCCAAAAACATAAATCGTCTGACCTTTCTGCTTTGGAATTCATTTCTTTTTCTCCCTTCGGACCTATTCTTTCTACCTCCTCTCTTTCATTCCTTTCTTTTTGCAGCCGGAAATAAACCTACTGGGATGAGATCCCAAACCCCCGAAGGCAGAATCTGTGAGACTTGCATAGATTCCTGCTGGTAGAATAGCAATAAACCAGTTTCGCTTTGCTGACTCAAAGAGGGGCTTTGCCCTGCACACTGTTGGCTCGTTTATCCATAGATCTGCCCACGCGACAGATTTTTGGACCAACAAACCCGACGTGAAACGAACAACTGTTTCACCTTCTGTACCTCATTAGCATTCACATCAGTTTCACCAACAAAATTGGTGAACCCGACGTGAAACAAACGACTGTTTCACCTTCTCTTTGAGAAGTTTCAAATCTTCTCTCATCCACCTTCGCTCCTTCCCATTATTCCACGGGTATTCATATACCCCCTGAATATGTCGGGATTCGATGCATATGGCAGACCCCTCTTGGGTCTTGAGGCATACTACGCCCAACAGAATAGGAAATCATCACCCTCGCTCTCAGTATGGGGTGACAACTATTCAACTAATCAGTTGTCAACACAAACCCCAAGAATCAGATATAGTTCGTCTTTTCAAACTGAGGAGTTAGATCAACCCCCTTGAACTCAACAAACAGAACCTTCAGGTTCAAACAATATGACGTTTACCGGAGAATCTGGTTCGTCTCCTCAAATGCTACTCAGACCACAAATTAGTAGGCAATCAGATCCATACCTGGTCTTAGACGATGGACAATCAATACCTTATCCTAGGAGTGAACAACGCTCCCGGGGTATGTACCCACCTATAGGAAGTTTACAAATACAACCCGAGATCTCTTTTCAAGAAAATACCTCTACAGGAAATATTCTTGGAGAAACTTGGCAAGATAGCAATCAGTTTATGACAGGATATCACGTACCTTTACAACACCAAGGTATACAACAAACACCGTTCAGGAAAAGTACCGTGACTTCACCAAATGAAGTCATTTCAACGTTAGTAGAAAGAGTGAGAGGGTTAGAACTGGCTCAAGCAAGTCAAAATTCTTCGTTCATACAAACAGGAAGTTCCAATCCTCCATACCACTATGGCCAGGTAGATCTCCTTACGGGAGTAGGCACGTTAGGCATGCCTCCTCAATATCCACAACAAACGCCAACAAGGCCTATCATCTCCAACACTATTCCTCCTGGTCTAGTGTCGAACAATCCATTCCTTGACAATACCCCGTCCTATTTAAACATGTACTCTAAATCCCCACAAGGAGATATGTTCTCCTCTCCCGGCATGTTTTCTCAAACACAGGGACCTCCCTATGCCCCTGCCAACGCATACGCTACACCGTATCAACAACCTATCCCACCACCGCTCCCTCAGCAACCACCATCAATGGTCGAAAGCTATGCAATAGGGACTTATTCAGAATACCTAAAGGAACCCTTAGACTTCACCATACGAAGTGTCATGCTTCCAAGACCTCTCCCTGATTTTCCGAAGTTTAAGGGTGAGGGAGATCCAAACGCGCATATCAAAGCTTACGCTACAGCCATACGAGAATTACTTCCTTGGGATGGGGTTGTTGCTAAGATATTTCCCAAAACCTTGGAAGGCATTGCTCTTGATTGGTATTACAGAATACCTGAGGCTTCCATACATTCATTCAAACAACGTGTGTCTAAGTTCATCAAAGCCTTCGACATGAACAAACTATTGAGAACAAGAATCAGGGAATTCTTGCATATCAAACAAGAACACAACGAATCTGTCACCCATTTCATCCAGAGGTGGCGTACAGTTCTTTATTCATCAGCAAGTGCTTCAAACATGGATCAGATGGAACTATGCGATTTATTCCTTCATTCTCTCAGCAGAGAAGTGAAGGAAGAAGTCTAGAAGTTCCCACTAAGAACTTATGATGAAGTACTTGAGAGCGCTCTACGAATAGATCAAGCAGCGATAGATAGTGGTCGTAAGACATATGGAACAAATGGGAGGTTAATCACCTCCACTCAAAACACTACAACTACCACAAATGTCAATCAAGGACCCAAAATCCTTAACAAAAATCGTGGGGTAACAACAAATGGGGTAACCGACCAACCCAAGAGGGTAAATGTTGTTAATACTCCGTCACAAACAAACAACCAGCGAAACAACAACTTTACCCCAACGGTCAATACAGTGGATTTTAACCATCCACAACAACAACAACAACAACGGCGAAATCCCATGCAAGGACCAAGCCAAAACTCATTTGGTTATCAAAACCAAAGTCAAAACCAGAAACAACAATTCCAAAACTTTAGTCCTAATAGGCAACAGTTTGATCGGAATTTTAAGCCACAATACACACCAAACCAACAAAGCGGGAATTACAACCCCAATTCTTATTGTGGTTTCCATAAAATTTGGGGTCACGACACTAGAACGTGCCGCGACTACAATAAATTTATGCAACACTTGCCAGAAGAACAAAGACAATTCTTCACAGACCTGTTTTTGGCAGATCCCGTCTCATCATCACCAAATACTCTCGTAGGGGCAGTTTCTCCTCAGAATGCTCCCCTTAAGATCTTTAATGATCCGCTCCCAAATCATGACAGCAATAGGCTGAATCCAACCGGAACAAACAAAGGTGCAGTGACGGGAAACAATGATCATGAACCTTGACTTCATTAAATCCGTCAGTTTCGCCACAATTGGGAGCTCAACTGAGACCCAAGATAGTCATTTTGGTAGAATTAGACGCTGAACTACCTATCGAAGCTATAACAAGAACACGAGAGTATTTCTCTCAACCGAGCCCAAGTCATCTACCAGAGACAGATAAGAGTCATCAAATAGTTGAAAAACCCATCGGTGTCTATGATTTAATTAGTGACCTAACAAAGACCTTCTCACACATTTCATTTTTGGACTTACTAAAGAACTCTCCCCCTCACAGAGCTGCTCTTTTAGAAGCATTAGGTCTAGGCCATCTAATTAACATCACTCCACCTCCCGAAACATAAGTAAATCACGTAGATTTTGATATCCACCCTCCGGGGCAGCCGGACAAGGATGTTGAATTCATCTTCGAAATAAGTAAAATGCCCACAGATGCTGAGATCGCACGCCGAGGTGACCCAGCCTTACACTTGCAAGTGTGGGTTTATAATAACTATGTAAAACGGGCAATGGTTGACGATGGGGCTGCAGTTAACATAGTCCCTTCCTCTTTCCTCTAAAAACTTGGATATGGAGAAACAAACTGTTCCACTACACGAAATACCTTGAGAGGCTATGATAGCCTTAAAGCCACTTCGATAGGAACTATAATACTGCCGGTCACCTTAGGGCCCAAAACCATCTTGACTGAGTTTTATATTATAGATCGGGAAACTAAATATAATATGATCCTCGGCCGACCTTGGATACATCGAATGAAGGCAATCCCTTCCACTTTATTTCAAGAAGTAAGATTCCTGCATCTGGGAAAGGTATTTGTAGCCAAAGGCGATCCAAAACCTTTCGATTTGCACCTAGCTGATTTAAAGAAAAGACCAGGGGTGCACTCAGAATTTGAACTTCCAATAAACCAACTTAATAAACCCTCTGACCCAAAGCCAGAGGAAAAGTTGGTACCTACAACGGATCTTGAAACTACCAGTGTAGCCAAAACAATTCCAACCCCTAAAGATAAAACTAAAGAAATAGTATCATTAGGGACTACTGCGAAAATCGTTGAATTGATAGAACAAGATTCACCAATGTTCTTACCATTCGATTCAGTAGGCATGGGGTTTTCCCTAGGTGTTGGTTCCTTGCCAGCAGAGGATCTCTGTATGGTAGAAGTAGAGTGCGCAAACACAATAGATGCCCCAACATCTATACTCCCGGCTAAGTATTGGACTCTCCATTTCGATGTAGCTAAATGTCGTTATGGAGCGGGGGCAGGTATAATTCTTACTTCACCCGAGGAGAAAGTCCTCCCATTCACTTTTAAATTAAACTTTGAATGTACAAACAACGGCGCTGAGTACGAAGCCCTCCTCCTTGGCCTTACCTTAGCCAGAAGAATTGGTATTGATAACATCAGAGTCTTGGGAGACTCGCAATTAGTAACAAACCAAGTTTCTGAAGTATATGAAACTAAAGCCGAACATTTACAACTCTACAAAAACGCTGTATTAGATTTAAGCAAGGTGTTTAACTTCATATCCATTGAAGCGATCTCGCGAGAGAAAAATCTTCTCGCCGATTCAATAGCAACCTCAGCATCACGTTTTACTCCAAGCAATGAGCTAGAAGATACTCACTTCACGGTATCCATTCGCGATGAACCATTAATAAAAACAATGACAAATCCTCTTTCAAACGGAAGTGAATCTACCATCCTAGACCATGTTGGAAATGATGCGGCTACTTTAGATTACTTAAATGCCTATGTAGCACTACATCTCTCCTATCACATGCTAGATTTATCCCTAATTCCGCATTTGTCTTCCTACTTCGGAAATCCCGTAACGGATCGTCCCTCACAAATGGAACCTAGCATATACGTAATAGGAAACAGGGATGATCTAGATTTACCTCCAGCACCGCCTGAGTTCGAAGAGGGCAACGCCTCTTTGATCGAAGAAACAATCGATGTCAACATCGGGACAGAAGAGGAACCAAGAATATTGAAACTAGGTTCTTCGTTAACCCCAGAAGAAGTGGAAATACATACTCAGGTTCTTAAAGAACATCAAAAGGCGTTTGCGTTTAATTATAAAGAGATGACAGGAGTTGCACCCCACATTGCAGTGCACAACCTCGTCACTAGATCAGATGCAAAGCCAATTAAACAAAAATCAAGACCCATGAAGCCCAAAGTAGCTCTCATGGTAAAAGAGGAAGTAATAAAACTCCTTCAGGTAGGATTCATCAAGCCAGTTGACTACTCCCAATGGGTATCTAACATCGTTCCCGTTCTCAAGAAGAATGGAAAGATACGCATCTGCATAGATTTTCGAGATATCAACAAAGCTTGCCCTAAGGACGATTTCCCATTACCATCCATAGACGTTATTGTTGATGCAACAGCTGGTTTTGAACTCTTGTCTCTCATGGATGGATTCTCGGGATACAATCAAATCAGAATATCCGAGTAAGATCAAGCTAAAACCACGTTTATAACTCCTTGGGGAACTTATTGCTATGTTGTCATGCCTTTCGGTCTCAAAAACGCTGGTGCTACATACCAGTGGGCTATGACTTATATATTTCACGATTTAATTCATAAAATCATGGAATCCTACGTAGATGACTTGTTGGCTAAGGCCAAGAAGTGTTGTGACCATCCGGAAGTACTCCGCGTCATTCTTTCACGTCTAATAGAATACGGAGTCACGCTAAATCCAGAGAAATGCGTCTTTGGTGTAACAGGAGGAAAGCTCCTAGGTTACATCATATCGTCACGAGGAATCGATGTTGATCCAACAAAAATTTGGGCTGTCCTCGAAATGGTCCCACCTTCGAGTGAATCTGGAATCAGATCCTTTCTCGGAAAGCTGGGTGCAATCTGGAGATTTATCCCGGACCTAAGCTTCGCCGTTCATCCAATCAACAATTTACTCAAGAAGGACTATAGCATTGATTGGACTGAAGATTGCAATGAAGCTTTTGAAGCAGTTAAGCATTTTCTGTTATCACCACCTACGCTAATGCCACCTAAGCTGGATCACCCGTTAATCCTATATTCGCGAGCTACCAATGTCTCGCTAGCCTATATGTTGGCCCAAGAAGACGATGACAAGAGAGAACGTGTGATTTATTTCATTAGCCGAACACTGCTCGACTATGAAACACGCTATACACAGGCAGAACGAGAATGCCTTGCCATAGTCTTTGCTACTAAACGCCTAAGACATTACATGCTGAATCAAGAAACGAAGGTCATGGTAAAGACAGACCATTTACGGACTTTTCTCACACAAGGGTCCTTGTCCAAAAAAGCTGGACGTTTTATAACCTTAATGGGAGAGTTCGAATTAACATTTGTAAATCAGAAATCGGTTAAAGGACAAATCATCGCGGATTGGTTAGCTGACAACCCATTAGACGGAGGCGATTTAGTAGATTTAGACTTTCCAGATGAATGCGTATATTACATCGAAACTCGACCTGCTATCTCTGATTGCCCTTGGTACACTGACATCATTAATTATATCATGGACCATACGTACCCGGAGGCAATTACACCGCAACAAAGAAGGCGGTTACGCATAATCGTAGCTAAATATGTCATTATAGAACAGGTGCTCTATCGAAAAGCATTCGATGGAATGCTCTTAAGGTGTGTTGACACAGAAGAGTCCAAGAGGATTCTCCATGAATCCCACAGCGGTATATGTGGAGGCCACTTCAGTGGCCATGCCACCGCTCGAAAAATACATCGAATGGGCTATTTCTGGCCCACTCTAGAACATGACGCGATAGAGTTCACACGCAGGTGTCACAAGTGCCAAGAATTCTCTCATGAGATCCACATGCCGGCACAAGCTCTGCAACCAATCGCTACTCCATGGCCCTTTTCTACATGGGGCCTAGACTTAATAGGGAAATTCTCTCCCTCATCCACAGACGGCCATAATTTTATAATCACGGCCACTGAATATTTTACCAAATGGGTGGAGGCCATGCCTCTTACTACTGTACCTAGTTCTGTAATCGCTAAGTTCATTTTAAATCAAATCATTTGCAGGTACGGTATCCCACAAATCATTATCTCAGATAATGGAACTTCTTTCAAGAATGAAGAAGTTCGTGAACTATGCAACAAATTTAAAATAAGCCATCATACGGCTTCCTTGTATTATCCCCAAGCTAACGGACAGGCTGAAGCAACAAACAAAACGCTGAAAGCCATTCTCCTTAAAACGGTGAAAGAAAACAAGCGAGATTGGCATTTGAATTTATATCCGGCCTTGTGGGCCCACCGAACCTCAATAAGAACACCAACGGGAGCAACTCCTTTCTCGCTAGTATTTGGGGCAGAAGCAGTTCTCCCGCTTGAGGTCGAAATACCCAGTCTCCGCATTTCACTACAAGGGATTCTGGATGAAGACGCTTACAGAGAAGCACGTCTTTCCCAACTAGAAAGCCTAGATGAAACTAGGTTAGATGCTGAACAGTGGCATAGAGCTTATGCTGACCGAATGTGCCGGCAATATAACAAGAAGGTTTATGAACGCGATATATACGAAGGTGATCTAGTTCTAAGACTAGACAGCCGGATCGACAAGAAGACCGGCGAAGGAAGGAAATTCCGGCCCAAATGGTTGGGCCCATACCGAGTCACAAAAGACTACGGAAATGGTGCATACCTCTTATGCACGCTAGAAGGTGAGGAATTTGGAGAAACAGTCAATTCCCTGCACCTCAAACGTTTCTACGCATAAGCAGCTAGCACTGCTTGTATAACTATCTACATTGCATTTTCATATAGATTAGGATCATTTTGTCCACTTGTTCTTATGCAAATTGTGATCAAGGAATCTATTCTCAAAGCAATTCATTACAAACTCATGATGTTGTTGACACAAAACTTTCTAATCATATCTCTCCATTTTCACGATATCATCAATCACTTCAGAATCTTTTATCAAATAAAATCAAACATGACGAAGTCCTAACGGTAACCATACCAAGATCTGCAAGTTTGTTCTCACTTTGATTTCTTCTTAGGATAGGTGTCTTGCCTAAGGTCTGTTCTAGAAGCTTCATGGTGTCACATCTATCCCATGCATACATCTCTTTGGAAATAAGCATATACTGACATCTTACTCAAAAAGAAAAGTCAAAAAGTGATTAAAACAGAAAATTTTATTTTACACATTTCCTTGCCCCACCAACCTTCGGTGATGAGCTTGCGTCTCTTACTAGTGACGTAGGGTTGGGAAAGGATGGAAATGCCCTTACTCGCCTATGCCTTGCCCACGGTGATAAACCCATGCTTCTTACAGGTAGCATGGGGCAAAGTGTAGGGGGTCCTCTAGACAATGCAAACGTTAAAAGGTCATAAACAAACTATTCAAACTTTGAGTCAAAAACGAATGAATCAGATGTTCAAAATTCCAAGAGAGTTAAAATCCTAAAAATCCATATTTTGTCTACTATGTGGCCATCTACGGGTCTAAGTCTAGATAAACCGCAAAGCAAGTTGCACCCAAAACTATGAAGTCATTAAGGTGGAGTAAGTTTGTAGTTTTCAATTTGGTTCCACCAAAGCTTCGTCTGTCTTTCATCACTGTCATTTCACCATATTTCATAACTCGCACCCTTCTTGGCTCTTGGTGATGAACCCTCGCATCTTACTAGTTGCGTGGAGTTAGGAGTGGGGCAAGTTAATCTGTTCATCATACTGGTTATTTTCATCACTTTGCCAAAACAAACATGAGGTATCCAAATTGCTCATAGAAGCTAAGATTTAAGATCACAATATATCTACAAATATCATGTATCAGCATCATGAAACACAAAAAGAAAGCAAACATTTGCGTCATTTTTTCACCATTGCATACATTCTAAAAAAGCATATAAAACATACATCGTAGTATACACAAAGCAGTTGGAAACAGAAAGGGAAAACACCAGTGACAAGTTTTGATCCAAAAACGAATGCATATATATAAATAATCAATGTTTATATACAATGCCATCATGCTCTAGGCATGGTCAAAACGCTCAAAGAGCCCGTGATATACAAAAGAATCTATAGTACAAAACGCATAGGAGCCAAGTAGGCTCTCAACCCCTGCGCAACCCCTCTGAAGGTGCGTGCCCTCGCCTAGGGCTCTGGCTACACCGGCGCTCTGAATGCATGGAGGGCTCAGGGTCCCGAGGGGCAGCCACGGTCTCGCCATGAGAATGGCTCCTCATAAGACGCTCGGCTGTCCTATAGCCTGCCAACTCTGTACGGAGAGTCGACACCATCCTGGCCATGTGCCAAACGGGAGCGAAGATGTCAGTATGCCTACCGGCTACTGAAGGCTCCCCGGCATCTACAGATAGCTCCGCACGGGTCTTATCCATAGGGATCATCAGAGAATCCATGCATACCCTGCGGATTAGATCCCGCCACTCGTCAACAGTCTCTGCAAAGCAAAGAAGAAAAACGAATTAGAAACTAGGCAAGAGACTAAAAGATACAATATCAAAACACAAGGAGAGATAGCAATTAAAAATCCTAAATTAAACAAACATTGAAAAGATGAGAGGATAACTTACTTGGATCACCGGGCCTCCAGGATGGATCGCTGGGGCCGGCACCCGCTGCGGATGCCGCTGCCGACTGAGGGGTTGCTCCTGTGGTAGGAGCAACATGTCGCCCCACAACTGACTCATCCTCTCCACCATGGCCCTAGGAGAGTGGCTCCTTTGAAGCTAGAGTCTCTCTCTCTGTACTCTTCTCGGCCCTCTCTGCCTGCAAAATATCCTGAGTGTCATGCCACTCAGGATCGCTATCATCCGTCTGCTCCTCCGACCCTCCCTCTGTAAGCTCCTCAGAATCGGAGTCGATATCTATAAGGTCATCGCTGCTATGAGCAGGACCCGCGGCAATCTAAAGCAAAGGTGCCCGGGGCACACCGGCTCTCCCTCTAGCCCGAACTACCCTCCTTGCTGCAATGGGAGTGTCAGGAGTGATCACTGTCCAACCACGGCCTCTAGGCCCCCCTCTAGCCTCGCGGACTGATCTGTAAACTAGTGCCGCTGGGGGAAGCATGCCCGCATATGGAAGGCCGAACTACTGAGGAACTCTGCCAAAAGGGTGTACCTCCACCTGTCCCACGTGGTCGATAAGCTGCCCTGTGGTGGAGCAGGAGATCAATGTAAGGGTCTCCTCACCCCATATGCCGGCCATAAGCCGGTACGGCGTCACCTCCATATCTGCTGTGGTAAGGGAGGCAACTGGATGGTGAGGTACTCTAAGCACCGACATATCTGACCATCTAGCTTCCCTCACAGCCCCTGGGTCTGCCACCTCTACCCCTCTGCCATAAGGAATAAAATGCTCATACACCCAACTCATGACTAGAGTCGGGTGGCTCAATGACTGTCCCTACAAACGGACCACCCTGTATAAGTCATGGTAGGTGGTCCCCAGAATATCTGCGCCCCAGTCATATATCCGGCCATGCCCCTCTATCTGTGCAATGATGGGGGCCCAGCAGTATAATAAAGTATCTCCTCCCTTGTCCCCGATCAGCCTCGAGGCAAGGATCCCCATGATAGCCTGTCGAAATACGGGGATGGGCAAAGAAGGAATGGATCGAACTCTCACTCCCTTCTTCGACCCCGTGGAGATGGCTGCATCCCCCATGTAGCCTGCCCACTGTGCAATCTGTGCTCGGGACCCTGCCGTCTCCAGTGTGAGTCTCCTCCCGATAATCGGGACCCCCAGGATACGGTAGACATCCTCCAAAGTGATGGTCCACTCACCACGGACCCCTGGCAGTCGGAAAGTGTTCCGATCTGCATCCCAATATGAAAACAAGTCACAAAGTATGTGACTGGATGGTGTGACATGGGGCACGCGTGATATACGCAATATGCCGGCCCTCTGTAATGTATCCTCCTCATCCTAAGAAAGGGCATCCAATACCCCTGAAAGCCAATCACACTCTCTCTCTCGGCTCCATCTGATATACTCTACTCTCACCTGCATACAACCAAAACACACAAAACAGAGCAAGTTAGTATCTAATCAATATCGAGAGAGTCATAAAAACATATAGAAATGCAAGAAAATACAAGTGCAAACTCAAAAATTAAGTTCTTTTGCATTCTATGCAAAACCGCCGCCCTGAGCAGGGGGGCGGTTTTGTAACCGCCGCCTTAAGGGCAGCGGTCGTGTAACGGCCGCCCTAAACAGGGCGGCGGTCATGTAACCGCCGCCCGGGCCAGGGCGGCGGTCGTGGTCCGAAAACCCGCGCGGGTTGTTAACCCCAAAAAGCCCAAAATGAGCAAAAAATGACCATTTTAACTAAAAACAAAGCCTACCCAGTAGGCGCCCCCCCCTAGATGGACCTTTTGAACCTAACATTTTCAAAAATAATCCCCCCATTGCAAAGAATTTAACATTTCAAATTTAAAGGGGGAAAAACACAAAATTGAAGAAAACCAACCTGTGATCTAGCAGGGCGGTGTTCCGCACGTGGAGACATGATCACAATCTCGCTATGAACGTTTCGACTCTACTCGCGTGAGAAATCGTCACCGTGGGTCCCAGAGCTCAAAACCAATCAAATCAACTCGCGCAAATGAATAGGAAAATGGGCCCACTTTCATATATATATCGTTCTGTTTCGTTTTAAAATGACTTTTTCGCAGGTTTGGAGCGCTATTGGAGGTAAGTTTCTATCCCCGCACGAATGGTACGTTCTCATTCCTTACTATTTTAGTGTTTATCTTCCAAGTTATTGTATCTATCTGCACTTGAGTTCTCTTTTCATTTTGCAGGTAGCGGGAATTTCGATGGCGTCATTTCAATGCACGGACGAGTAAGGTATAGCTTCTAACTCCCCATTTCGGGACTGCCATACTCGGACCCACCGTTTTATGCCTCTTCATGGCTAAAACGCTTCTCCGAGGGGGCAATATGTACGTACCCAAAATTGTAGGGTACGGTACTGCCAGAACAGTGTAACAAGTGCCCCGATGATGATACAGGTCTCCTCGCAAGGTGTTCAGGATCCGGAAAAGCCCTCAGAGTATGCGTTAACATCCCGCATGCCCTGCTTAGCCCCCGTGCCCTCTGTTTTCACCTTTTTCCCTCTTTCCTTGGCCTCTTGACCTTCAGTGACAAAACCGCCGCCCTGCAGGGCAGCGGTCTCGTGACCGCCGCCCTGAACAGGGCAGCGGTCCTGTGCGCGTTTTCCAGAACGTTCTTTGACGCGACCCGCGTGAAATATCATGACTCACCAGCTTTTCCTTGCCGACTTGAGCATGCATTTATGTTTTTGGTCCCCTGGAATAGTGTTTTTCCTTTGTTTATTGTTTAGGAGTTCAATTTGGTTTTGGTTTTTGAGTGTTGGAATTCCTATAAATGCATGGTTTGTGCACATGCAAATGGTGAAGAATTTGGTCTGGAGTTTTTGGTCACCATTTTTCCTTGTTAGAGTCTTCTGATTTTTTAGTGTTTTGGTTAGCTTGCTTAGGATTGATAGCATAGTTTATTTCATACTTGGTTAGTATTGTTCAGCTGTTGGTAAGCCACAGACCCATCTTGTGCAGGCAGTGCTGTTGTTTCATCCAATCCAGTTAGAAGCTTGCCTCTGAATTCCTCTTTGCTGTAGATTTGTTTTTACTATGTCTTGGAGTTCTTAGTTCAATTCATTATATACCTGGTTAGCTTTATTCAGCTGTTGGTAAGCCACATATCCAACTTGTGCAAGCAGTGTCTTTATTTTGGAACAGAATAGCTTGGGAAGCCATTAAAGTTGCAAGTTTTTCTCTTCGTATAGGATAGTTACAGGTTCTGGTCGCTTCATGTTGCATGACTCGCAGTAAAATCCCGCTAGGAATCGCATAAGCCAAGCTCTGTACTCTTGCGCTATCCCTCTCCTACTCACATTCTCGGTCTGCATTCTGAGCTATCCTTGTCCCAAAATCTACTCCTATCGGTGCTAGCATTACACGCTTTTCTGGATCCAAGTGAACATGGAAGAATGAGAAGATCATACTGAGGGGACGAGATCATACACACACCATCGGATTCGCCACTGTTCTGCGGAATCCAGGTTTTAAATTTCAAAGTTCTAGTCAGAATCATATCAAATAGAGTAGTTAATCGCTTTATTTCATTTCATTCTATTCTCGATATTGCCAGGGAAGCTGTGGGGATTGATAGTTTCTGAGAAACTATGATTCACTCCTCACTTCTGAGGTAGGATCGAGAATCTTGCAGGTAGATTAGACAGGCTATTTTATTTATTTAGAATAATTCTACAAATCGCACAGGCGAATAACCACACTCGGTTATCTTGTCTGTTTTAAATTATTGTTCAATTATTATTTCTAGATACGCTTAGAATAGTTTGTTTTCATTAAAATTGTTAGAATACTTCTTAGAATTTCATGTAGTTAGAATTTGCTTCATTACAGTTAGTTTTTCTTTTTATGACAATTACGGGACCTCAAGAGCCCAAGGAATATATATTTGAGCCAATCGTGCCTCAACCAAACCTCCTCACAGCGATAGTTGACATAGACTAAAATCTCAGGATACAAGTATTCCGAACAACCACAGATTTGCAACTGATCAGTCCACAGTTAAGAGGATTAAACATAGAAGACGACCAAGCACATGTGTTTTGGTCAAGTTAGCCAAACTACAGATTACCCTAGAAAATATCCATATGACTGTAGAAGGGCTCGAAAGAGAACAAACATTCGGGTGTGATCCTTTAGTTCCACAGCCAGATGTTGGAGACACCCTCGTAGATATAGATACCAGCTTAAGAATCCAAGTCGCAAGAACGCCTGTGAGGTATTCTGAGAAGATTACACAACTGCTGGTTCTAAACGTAGAAGCTGAGAAAGCTTACGATTACTGGATACTAGGGATTAGAACTTGATCTCGCGTATGACCATAACAGGACCGCAACAACTAAGAATCTATGGTTGTGATCCACAGATCCCACAGCCTAACGAGTCCACAGTTCAATCCAATATAGACGCTAACCTACGTACCTTGGTATTCAGGTCCACTCCACTTCCACCTATCATCGTCGAACAACTGTCCTTACTAGATATAGAGGCTAACGAAGCTAGGGAATTCTAGACTAGGCTAGAAAATCATCCGTAGAGCCAATTATATTCATCATCCACCATATGACTTTATCAGGAGATATACACGAAACAATCCCAGGTCATTTTCCACGTATTCCGTAACCCATAGATCAAATCACACCAGAGCTCGATATTGATTGGAGCCTTCGAGCAGCCATCCTTACTGATCGATCTATCACACTAGTCCAAGTTAGAAGGGCCTTCTTTGCCTTAGATTCACAAATTCCACTAGTGCGTGTCAAAGACATTAGACTGCCTAACTAGTTTGTCTGCATATTTTACCCCCCACCGGCTGTCTCGACACGACCTCGAGAGGTTGGGTACGCGGAAGAGTCACTTGTAGATTCTCACGCTCGCCTGTCGCTTTTCCGGCGTACAGAAACGTTTATGAAACCAATCTTGAATTCATACTTCCGTAGAATTTATGTAGAAATTGGACCTTTCTGGATTGACTGGAGCTTGAAAATTTTGAATAGGGAGATCTCTATCCTCGTCCCCATCACTTTCACTATCACCCATTAGTATTGTCCAACAAGTGTTTTTCATTTCTCCTTCATTCATGGGAAGGTTCTTGGATTGAGGGAATGGACATGACATAATTTCAATCCCCAATAGAGTCGCTAAAAATTGTTGGTAGGATTTTTCGCCACTGAATATGCCCGATAAAAGTATGAAAAAATCAGCAACAATTAGGGAAATTCACCTTTGGACGGGGTGAAGTTTCCTCTTCTTTTTGAGAGGGGTAGTTCCCTTGTATGATGTGTTTTTTTTGTATTTTTGGTGCTTTTAACTGGAAAGTACAAAAGGGCGTCACGATTGACAAATGTGAAATACAAAGAGAAAGGAAGAATAAATAGGTTAAGAACACAACCCCGTAGGTGTTAGGAAAGACAGACAAATATGAGACACAAAGTTCTACAAATCTATCTTATCAAGGACACACTAGTCCTTCTTGGTCGTACAAGATTGCCTTGCAAGGTTTGTATAATGAGAAGTGGAGAACTTATCTATCTATCAGAAAGAAATACAATGAGCGTGAGATCTGGAAAGCACAAAGTCTTCTCCTCCCTCAAAATAGGTTGGTATGGCACAAAGTCCACATGCTTTGATAATTGGAAAAAAAATTGATTTACCTGGGCATCCACCATACTATGACGGAACAACAGGTTTACTGATTTAATCACAAGCAGATTAGCAAATTTTTCAATTGAAAATCATTAACACAAAGGTATAAAAATATTGTATTCATCTATGTACACAAAGCTACAACAACAAAATGTGCAGATAGAATAGCCTCTCCAAGAACATGGAATGAAAGAGTGAGAGATGAAAGATAGATCCCCTATTACGATTACAATGCAACCTTATATAGGCATATTTTTCCGAGAAGCAGTTATGAAAATACCTGACCAACTCTTAACCCCAATCTCAACCTCATGTTGACTCAACTTGAGTTACATATCACATTACAATTTACAGATATATAATATTTAATTAATTTAATAAACGAACTAATTAAATACATTTCAATTCGGTAAACACTTGGATGAGGATTAAATTTTTGCTTCATTTCGTCCCATCACCCGTGGTTGGAGAGAATGATGTCCATGCCTCTTAATTTCACTTTCAATCCCATTAAACTGTCATTTTTATTTGTGTTTGTTTACTGTTAAATTCTCTAGAAAATCTGCATTAATTCTTGATTTTCTTGGTTGTTGTGCATAGATTTCAAAGCCACGGTTCCAATGAGCATTTGTTTGTGTAATTTCGTTGAGAATTTCTCAAGATAGGGCCATCTGAGTAAAGGCATTTGTTTTGAGATTACCAGGGTTACTTGGCCTTACAGGACTATGTATTTAATTCATTTCTGGAAATAATTATTTTATCCCTTTCTCCAATGTTTTCCACACCCTTTAAATGCCTTGAGCATTTAAATTTTTGTGGGCCCACTTGATTTATCTCCTTTATTTGAATTGGGATAGGTTTTAGTTGGTCGTTAAATATTTCCAGCTCATCCAGCTCATACGAGTTAGCTCTCCCATGCCTACTGAGACTTACATTGGGGATGGTTTATAAAACCAACCCATTTGCTTCAATGTCTAGTCATGGTCCAACTTAGTGGGCTCATGTGCCTCACGGTGCCACACTTAACACTTAACCGCCAACTTTTACATTACATTGCCAACTTTCTTCTTTCACATCTCGACGCTACATCCCACTGCCCACCACGTTTAAGCCACCGAGTCACCTTGGCATTGGGCATTGTTTCCTATTTTGTTATCTCGAATTTATTTACATTGGCAAACACCTAGCCACCTCAACACTCCCACCGATACTCTGGCCTCTCACTCAAACACCGACCTGATACTCCATGGCCAACATGTATTAGACTGTCTACCACTTTTACCACTAACTCATCGAGTATCAATTTATCGACCACTTCACCTGCTACCTCGGCCCCATGTTAGCTTTATATTTTTCCCATCATATTTCAAGCTCGGTAGACATGTGGATGCAATGCCCAATGTATTGCGGATGACATGCTCACGCGGGGAACTTGGGCTTCCCCGGCCCGTTTGTCCCGAGTGAAAATTTGGCTTCCATCCTCTGATTTTTCTACTCTCCTGTTGATCCGCATGGGCCTTTGACTCACTACTCACCCGCATTGCACTCTATCGGTGAAGTCAGGTTCTTTGTGCTCACACGTCCCATGTGCAACTTGGGCCAAATTGATCTGTCATCCCTGCACTAGACCAATGCGGTAAGTTTTGTGATTCTATGCACAAATGTCCCATGGGATATTCGGGCCCTCTAAACCCGTTATTACCGTATTGGTCTTACCTATGGGTATTAAGGATTTTTTTTGCATGTGAGGCTCAAAATTACTGGGCCCTTTGGGAAAAATCCACCCTCTTCAGCCAAAAATCTCCCGTTCCAATCCTCCAAGGCTTGATGTTTGCGTTAAGTCCTTGAATGTGGTGGACCTCCAATCTTCATTATTGTATTTATCTCGGTCCAGACCTTTCATTATAACTCACTCAATCTGAGTCTCAAGCTTGTTGTGTAACCATATATTACTTTGGGAGATGAAAACAACTTGGTAAGCTTCCTAAACAGATCAAAATATTCACGTTTCAAAAATCGACGTAGCAAATAGATGGTCTAATATATATCAAATTGAGCTCGCTCCAAGGTCCTTAGAGCATGATGCCAAACATCTCTACCATTTTTGAGTCAAGCACTTCGTAAATACGAGCTTGATACTTCACAAGCTCGAATGCCTTCAACTCACCATCTCTCAAAGCTCGAGGATTTTTCATCTACCATTGTTTGTCTCAACCAGTCCTATCATGTATGGGTAAGCTCAAATTTTGTTAGCTTAGTTTTGCAATCCTCAGTGGCTCATCTTACTTTGGAACACCTTAGCTGATTGGTTTTCTCAATCTACCCCTGAAATGACACTAGCCATCTCATACTCAAAATAGTTTAGTGTGCATTGTATAACAACTTAGCCCTACAATGAACTTAGATATAGGTGATTTTGATCTCAGTTTCCACAAATGAATCGATGCCCATCCTACATAGCTCGATCTCCTATATTACATGATTCAGCCTTTTCTTATAATAGCTCGACCTTCCTCTCTATCATATGCACGAATTTGGTTCTCAAATCTCCCCGCTGCCATATATCTTTCTCTGGCTTTGAGTTTGCATGAATTCACTCCATTGCTCGGCTTGATCGTAATGCATCTCTAAATAGCTTGGTTTGGTGCATGCAAGAAGTTTTTTTTACTCAACTTGATGGCTCAATCTCCTTTTCTTCATTTTGGTGCCTAAATGGTTTGGTTTTATACAACTTTGCTTCACAACATAACTTGACAGAACCACATATGTGAAGCTTAGTTCCTATTGCCCCATAAGATTATCCCAATTTCCATGAGACATTTCTTGGTCGATGCCAAAGCCCGATTCTCTTGTATGGTAACTGTATGGATGAAAATGAACATGTGATCTTCAACCGCACTCAACCCCCCGAGGTCATGCCGAAGCAGATGATGTTGAATGTGTGTGGCTAACTATAGGAGGATCAATGACTAAGATCCGGTAGTGTGATCTCCTAGTAGTTGAGTTGAAGAAGAGGAGATTTAGAGGATATGAATGGGTAGCATGAATTCCCTATGGTTTATTTACCTAACTTGGATCTAAGCACTAAAGTAGTTTGAATTTTCCATGTAAACTGAATGAAATTAACAATCTATGCTACTGCTAAAAGGAAACTAATATAAACAAATCAAAAAATTGAAATATTGCAATCACAAACAACAATTTGCTTCCATTCTAAATAATTAAAATATTTCTACACTAAAACTAAACAAGTGAGATAACCTAATGTGGTTATTCACCTGTGTTGAGTGTATTGAAACTAAACAACCTTAAAGCAAGAACCTTTCTAAACAATCTATGATTTGAAGAAAAACCTCCTATAGATATTCTCTCCTTCAGATCCAAAAGGATGGGAAGAAGAGGATCCGTCACTGGGGGTTGCTATGAAAGATTCAAACCCTCTTGGAAATTAATTGATTACTTGCAAATGAAAGGAAATTGATTTCTACTCTATTTGATATGATGTAACAATGATAAATTGCAAGAATAAAGGAAATCAAACAACAAATCCAACCTAAAATTTACAAAATAGAGGTAAATCCAGTTGTGTATTAATTTTTCCCCTCAGTTTGTCCTTTCTTTCTCCAAGTGTTCATATGAGCCCAAGGGATTGGGAATACAAGAACAATAGTAAGAGGATGACGCTTAAGAAATGGTAGCTTGATGGAAGTCTGGATGCAATGTAGGTATAAGAAAGATAACACAAGAGATCAGAGCTTGGATATGTAATTCCTAGCAAGATCGTAGCAGCAATACAATGCAAGATACACAAAATTCTCAGGCCCTTTGCTTGAATACAAGCATGGAATATATAGGAATGGAGGATGGGAGGTGCCTTCATGCACAAGGCAAGAAGGAGTAGTTCCAACCAATTAATCTATTTAAAAATAGGAGGAATGAGAACCAAACAATCAAATCTAATTTTAGAAAATTTGGCTCACGGATGCATGTAAAAAGTGAAATTAAGTGAACTGTCGCATGTTAAAACACGTGTGAGAGAATCTAAAAAAAGCAGACATGACCACCGCCCTGCGCAGGGAAATGGTTTTAGGACCTCCACCCTGTCTTGGGTGGCAATTCAGAACCATTGCCTAGGCAAGGTGGCAGTCCTGGCACTAATGGCCAAAACTTACGCAGAAAGAGGCAAAAAGCTAGAAGAAGTGTGGGAAAGCTAAGTAAACACGTCTAGGTACCAAATATACACTGTGAATGGAAATTAGAGCTCAAACACCTTCTTGAAAGGACCTTATTCATCATTGGGGACTTTTGTAACCATTTTCCAACAATGTAGCACATGCAATTTTGGGTGCGTATATATTTCCCCCTCGAAGAAACATTTTATCCATGAGAAGGTGTAAAATGTAGAGTCCAAGTATGGCATTCCTGAAATGGGGAGTTAAAATTTATACCTGACACGCCCGTGTGTCGAAATGTCGCCATCCAAAATCCCGCTACCTGTAAAACGAAAAGAAGACTCAAGTGCAGATAGATATAATATCAAAAAATAAACACTAAATTAAAATGATAAGAGGACTTACCATCTGTGCGGGGATGTAGAAATATACCTACACTAGTGCTCCAGTCCTGTGAACACATGCACTCAAAACATATATATATATATATCTAAACAAACTCATTTTTTAATTCATTTGTGCGTACCAACTTGGTGATTTTTGAGATTTGGGCCCACATTGACCATTTTCACTTTTGAGTATGGTTTAATTGGAATGGATTTGGGAATGGTATTTTGCATTAGGCTTGGCCCTTTGCTATTTGAATAATTTTGAGAAGAAATCCTAATAAATTGTTAACTAGATCGGTCAAAAGGGACCTCAAAGAGGAGGATAGGCAGAGTACCTTATTGCTTAGTCTCTATTTTGTGAGGCATATATGATGTTTTGATATTTCGTGCTCATTGTGAGCATTTTGACTGCACCTAGTGTGCAATGGCATTATAAAAAACTATGACACACCATGATATATGCATATATCTCTTTTTGGCCCGGTTATTCCTTGCATAAAGTTGGTTTACATTGATGATTTGATTCACGTGTGTACTCTTAGATGTTTAGAATTTCCAATTTTCTATGCTTTTTAGAATGCATGCAATGGACATGAATGCTAACATAATGATCTCTTTTTTTTTTTCTTTGTAATGTTGATATACGATAATGCAATCATGTTCTGATGTTTGAACTTTAGTTTCTCTTAGAGCAATCTTTGGTACCTCGTATTGTCTTTGGCAAAACATGGTGTCAAAAGAGTAATATGATAAGTGAGATGAACTTTCCCCCACTCCTAACTCCATGCAAAACCGGTAGGATGCGAGGGCTCAACACCAAGAGCTAGAAAGAGCACAAGTTATGAATTTTGGTGAATGGTTGAGTGATAGTGACGAGAAAAAGACAAAGGATTTGGACAGAACTAAATTGAGACACTACAACATCTACTCCTACTCAAGTTTGCTTCATAGTTTAGAATGTGAATTTCTTTGCATTTTATCGAGAATTAAATCCATAGATGGCCACTTGGTTGACAAAATATGGTTTTGAGGTTTTAAAATCTTTTGGAATTTTGGACATCTAACTCACTTTGTTTTTGATTTATGAACTCACAATATTTGAGAGAATTATTTGTAACTTTCAATTTTATCAATGAGACCCCCTACTCCTTGCCCCATGCTACCAGGAGGAAGCATGGGCTCATCACCATGGACAAGGAATAGGTGATTAAGGGCATTTCTCTCCTTCCCCAACCCTACATCACATGTAAGAGATGTAGGCTCAACACCAAAGGTTGGTAGGGAAAAGAAATGTGTAAAATAAATTTTTTCTATGGATTTACATTTGACTTACTTATTTAGGAAAAATGTTGAGTATGTTCTTATTTCTAAAGAGATTTCCATGGGATAGATGTGACACCATGAAGCATCTAGAACAGACTATAGGAAAAGACACCTAACCTAGAAAGAAACTATAAGTAGAACCAAGTATGCAAGCCTTGGTATGGTTACTTTCAAATCTTTGTCTTATCTTGTTTAAACTGATGAAATGATTCAGATATAATTGATGATACTATGAAGATTTGAAGAGATATGATTTGAATGTTTTCAGAAGTTTCTAGGAATTTCTATAAGAATAATTCCCTTGATCACAAATTTTACAAAATGAACTGGCACATGAAAATGCAATGCAGATGCAGTAATGTACATATGGGAATGCATGTGAAACTACCTGTCATGATCTCTAAGGTGAAGAAAGTTGACGAATATCGAAGTCTTCACCTCTAAAAGTACGCAGTGGAGAAACCATTGTCCTCAAAATTTCAGTTCTCTTGACAAGGGCCTACCATTCGAGGTTTAAAATTACAACCCTTTCCTAAAAGTATATATGTCCAATCATTAAAATCATTTGTCTAAAAGAGGTGTTCATACACCTCTTTGTCACGTTCTTGAGACATGGTGTGTGGGTGAGCATGACTATGCTTCTTGGCCTTGCTTCCTATGTGGAGTGTTGTGTTTATTTGTGACTCTTGCTAAATGATGAGGCCTTGCTCCATGGATATGGCAAGATTAGTTTCAAATACACATAGGTTGAAATCAGGGTTTAGAATAGAAAAACCCTCAGAGTTGGTTTTCATGGGCATTGTTTCAATCTCAAATTTCCCTTCTTCGTTTTTTAATTCTATCATGTTTACACCTAGACTTAATTCGTCGGAGGGGAAGATGTGCTAAATTGAGAAGGACTACCAATCCCCTGTGGTTCAAATGGAAGGAAGATCAAATTGTCACTCTCCAAAAGTTTCATAATTCCCACTGTGGTTTTAATGGACACTGTTTCTATAGACATTGATTTACCTTTATCTATTTTTGCCACCTCAAATTTTTTTGGGTAAACGACTTCAACCTTTAGAACGTCCAGGGTGACCGAGACTAACTCTTTTTTGGAGGTGGTTTGTTCAATTGATTCGTAGGAAGTTTATACTCCGTATGGACCCCTTTCTTCTTCTTAAGGTTTTATACGTGTATATCGAAGGGCTTAGGATCCCCTTGAGCAATGAAGATCTTCCCCAAATGGAGGAATCTAATCTCCTGGAACATGGTATAAGGGATAGCCTTCATTCGATGAATCCAGGCTCTCCCGAGGATCATGTTATAACTTGTTTCCCTATCGATAATGTAAAAATCCATCAAGATGGTATTTGGACCAATCGTGACTAGAAGAACTATGGTTCCAATCAAGGTTGCTTTAAGACTGTCGTACCCCTGTAACATGTTTCTTATAGAGGAACAATTTGTCTCCCCATATCCTAGCTTATATAAGAAAGAGAAGGGAACCACATTTACAACAGCCCCATCATCAATCATGGCTCTCTTAATGCAATTGTTATAAACCCAGAGTTGTAAAAATAAGGCAGGATCACCTCTTCGGGAAGTTTCAGCATCATATGGCATCTTGTCTATATTGAAAACAAACCTAATATCCCTATCATTTTGTCCTGGAGGATGTATTTGAAAGTGAATATGATTTATTTGAGTGCTAGGAGGTGGCGTAACATGGACTAGATGACCAATACCTAGTGCATTGTGCAATTCAGAGTGATGTAAAGGTGAATTCTTCAGCAAATCTAGAAACGAAATGTGAGAAAAGGTCTTGTTCAAATCTGATATTAAATCATAGGGTCCTATTGGTTTTGGGATTATAGGAACATCATCTTGTGGGAAGGAAAGAGTGGGTAGGGGTTGTGAAACGTACTCCCTGATCTGATTTGTTGCATTAATTTCATGCTCAACATCTAGCTCAAATAATCCCAAGATTTTTGTATTATCATTTGAACCAAGGTTAGGAGCGACCTGATATTTATTGGAATTTGAAGCTTCTTGGTCATTGCTTCCTATAGGAATTCCTTTTTTTGTATTTTTTGAATTCACCTTGGAATTTTTTAGGATGCGTAGGGAGCAGATCTTGAAATATGCTCATATCAGCGTTCTGAGGAGCTACAAGTCCTTTATAGTCAAATTGCGAGTTTGTTTCAGGATTTACTAGGAACATGTCTACAAAGAGTTGCCTTCAGTTTTCAGGAAGTCTTTGTAGAAACTTGTTGTAATCACGGAAATTCCTATCATCATGACCTCAAACCTTATGGAATCCATAGTATAGGTTAGGTTCGTAATCTCTTGGTCTTTAATAAGCATATTTTTGTTATCGATTATAACCTCGGTTGTAGTTTTGAAATTGATTGTTATAACCATGATTCGTTTCCCCTTGGCCAAATTTTTGACACTTGTTTGGGCCTTGGGTTTGATTTTTATTTTGCGGCGGATGATTTACATCAACTATGTTGAAAAATGACATAGTGTTAGCACCTCTTTGATTTCCCGAGTTATTTTCATTATTATTGTTGTTGTTTGGGAAACCAACATTCTTGACTTGATCAATAACACTATTCGTGGTGGCACCATGATTTCGATTCACACCCTTAGGTCCTTGGTTGTTGGCACCATTGTTTTGATAATTTACATTATTTTGATTTGGGGATACCAATTTCCCATTGGGACCATAGGTCTTACACCCACTGTCTATAGAGGCTTGGTCAATCCGAAGCGCTCCTTCCAATACTTCCTCATAACTACAGAAAGGAAAAGTTTGGACCTCTTCCTAGTATCTCTATTGAGAGAATGAAGGAAACAATTGCAAAGTTCCATCTGGTCCATGTTGGGTGCACTTGCAGAGGAGTAGAGGACTTGGCATCGTGTTTGGATGAAATGGGCGACATATTCATTTTTCTCCTGTCTAATATGCAGGAACTCCCTAATCCCTATACGTAATAACTTGTTCATGTAAAATGCTTTGATGAACTTAGAAACAAGTTGTTTGAAGGAATGTATTGAGGCTTCTGGTATCCTATAGTATTAATATAATGTGATTACTTTTAGAGTCTTTGGAAAGATCTTAGCCACTATAGCATCCCAAGGAAGTAATTCTCTGATAGTAGTAGCATAGGCCTTGATATG
Source organism: Taxus chinensis (assembly GCA_019776745.2). NCBI lineage: Eukaryota > Viridiplantae > Streptophyta > Pinopsida > Cupressales > Taxaceae > Taxus > Taxus chinensis. Next base: position 11,618,945 of record CM034148.1, read on the forward strand.
AGCATTCGGGTCTCCTTCTCCCTTAAACTTTGGAAGATCTGGAAATGGGAATGGAAGCATGACACCACATATAGTGAATTTAAGAGGCTCCTTTAAGTACTTAGCGTAGGTACCCATTGTATAATATTCCACCATCTAAGATCCTTTCTGAGGAGGTGGAGGAGGAGGAGTTCAATAGGATGTATTAAAATCGTTGATGGGAATGTATGGGGTCCCTTGATATGGCATGTAGGGAGAAGGAATGGTATATGGGTCCATCTGGGGAGTTTTTGAATACATATGCATGTAAGGTGGGATAGTTCTAGGATATGGACTAGCAGGCGTAAAACTAGGGAACATCACATTGCCTGTTGTGGTGGCATTCAAGAATGCACTTCCGGAAAACCCTTTCTTATGATAAGCTTGAGAAGGATGAGGACCCATCCCTAGTGTGTCTACCCCTGTGTGAAAATCACCTGTATTTGAATGAATCTAATAACCTTGTTGTACAAGATATTACATTGGTTGTTCAGTAGAAGGGATGTATCCTTTGTCATCAACTAGATACCCCATGTTCTACCCTACTGCATGTGTTGGTTGTAAAGTCTAGGCACTTTCTAGTTCTCTAATCCTCCCTACTAAAGTAGAAATGAGATCGTTGGGAGAGGATTGAGTCCCTTGTTCAGGGGCTTGTGGCGTAGGGTTTGATTGAGCAGGCTCATGATACCCTGTTATGAATTGTTCAGTGTTATAGTTCTTATTTTCCTTAGAAGTAAGAATCTTAGGATAGGTATTTGAAATATCAGAGGTTGTGGCCTTCATTCTATCCAAAGACTCATCTATCTGACAAAGAGGATTAGCTATTCGTGCAAATAGATCATCCTCTGTTGATTGTATTGCAATGTGAGGTCTTGACAAGACCCTATGGTAATTTTAAAACCTAATTTCCATTTGTGATAGCCTCAATGCATGTGGTTTATATTGGGTTGACATGTATTGAAAGTACATGTCTAACTTTGACCCAAGTTGATGATAAACCTCCTCCATCTTTACATAGCTAATGGAGTTTGAAGTATAACTAGGGGATGTTTGGACATTGCTTGTGTAATTGACACCCCACCTTGAAAGAGAAGGGTATTATTGTGGTTGCACATTTTTGTAATATCTATCAGATCCAAAGGGCCCACCAAAATCTCTTCCACACATATTTTAGAAATTTATAAAATACCTACCCAAAATAGAGGAAGAAATGGAAAGATGAGGTAATAGCAATGAAACAAATGAAACAAATAAGGAATTAATCCTTCACGTCAGGTTCACCAATTTGTATGGATGAAAATGAACATGTGATCTTCAACCGCACTTGGCCCCTTGAGGTCACACTGGAGCATCTGATGTTGAATGTGTATGGATAACTATAGGAGGATCAGTGAGTAAGATTTGATAGTGTGATCTCCTGGTAGACAAGTTGACAAAGAGGAGATTTAGAGGCTATGAACAGGTAGAATGAATTCCCAATGGTTTGTTTACCTAACTTGGATCTAAGCACTAAAATAGTTTGAAGTGTCTATCTAAACTAGATGAAATTAACAATCTATACTACTGCTAAAAGGAAACTAATCTAAACAAATCACAAAACTGAAATATTACCATCACAAACAACAATTTGCTTCTATTCTAAATAATTAAAATATTTCGACACTAAAACTAAACAAGCAAGATAACCTGGTGTGGTTATTCACCTGTGCTGAGTGTATTGAAACTAAACAACCTTAAAATGAGAAATTTTCCAAATGATCTATGATGTGTAGACAACCTCCTACAGATATTCTCTCCTTCAGATCCACAAGGATGGGAAGAAGAGGATCCGTCACCGGGGGTTGACTATGAAAGATTCAAACCCTCTTGGAAATTAACTAATTACTTGCAAATGAAAGGAAATTGATTTCTACTCTATTTGATATGATGTAACAGTGATAAATTGTAAGAATGAAGGAAATCAAACAACAAATCCAACATGGAATTCACATAACAAAGGTAAATATGGCTGTGTATGTAGTAATTTTTCCCCTTAGTTTGTCCTTTCTTTCTCCAAGTGTTCATATGAGCCCAAGGGATTAGGAATACAAGAACAATAGTAAGAGGATGGCGCTTAAGAAATGGTAGCTTGATGGAAGTCTAGATGCAATGTAGGTAGAAGAGATATAACACAAGAGATCAGAGCTTGGATATGTAATTCCTAGCAAGATCTTAGCAGAAATATAATGAAAGATACACAAAATTCTCAGGCCCTTTACTTGAATACAAGCATGGAATATATAGGAATGGAGGATGGGAGGTGCCTTCATGCACAAGGAAATAAGGAGAAGTTCCAACCAATTAAATCTATTTAAAAATAGAAGGAGGAAGGAGAACCAAGCAATCAAAGATAATTTTAGACAATTCAACTCATGGATGCATGCAAAAAGTGAAATTAAGTGAACCGTCACATGTTAAAACACAAGTGAAGAATCGAGAAAAAGTGGGCAGGACTGCCACTCTTTCTTGGGTGGCATTTTTAGAACTTTCGACTAGGCAGGGTGGCAGTCTTGGCACTAAAGGCCAAAACTTGCGCAAAAAGAGGTAGAAAGCTAGAAGAAGTGTGGGAAGGCAACAAATATACACTGCAAATGGAAATTGGAGCTCGAACACCTTCTTGAAAGGACTTGAATCATCATTAGGGACTTTTGTAACCATTTTATAACAATGTAGCACATGCAATTTTGGGTGCACACAGTAACTCATGAATGACTCGTTTTGATTATATAACACAAATAGCTTCTTTGGAAAACATGGCTTAATGAACATAAACCAAACGGCTTGGTCATGATCATTACATGAGCTTGGCCCCATTTAGAAGTTAACTCGGCCCTCAAAGGTCGCTCAAACTTTTGCACATAGTTCATCTCATTACCAGCTATGGATTCAAATCCTTTCCAAAACATACGGCTTAGTGATAATTTGCATGGCTCGCCCCTCTGAAGAATATCCCACTTACTGAACCCGAGTCAGTGTTGTATTGTAGAAACTTAGTCCTTCAAAATTAGCTCGATGTGTAAATGAATCATTGTATTTTCATCATAACTTAGTTTTTGTAATGTAAAGCTTGATGCACAATATAACAACTCAGTGAGCTCAAAACCACCTGGAATATGACTCAGATAGGTTCCTCAAGACACAACTCGGTCTACCATACCTAAGTATTGGCTCGATAGAGGCCATGAAGCATTTTTTAAAACCCTTTTCAATCCTCCCATTTGAATTTCTTGAATTGTAACATGTCATAGAGTTGTGTGAATATGCTAAGGGGATTTAAGGCGAGTTGTGGAATTTTCCATTCTTTGCTAGCAAGATGGGTCTTGTTGAATTATCTGCAACATAGGCATCTAACCCAAAGATCTTAAAATTTTCAAAAACATTCTCAATTCTTGAATGAGTGACAAAAATTGGCTCTTTCTATGGACATGGCTTTGATTAAGCACCACACGATCAAGACATATCTCGAACTCTAGAATATCAAAATTTGGAAAATCTCAGTACCTTATCCATTGGGCCAAAGATTAATACAAGGAGACATCCTCTCAAAACATAACTACACCAAAACTAAATATTCCCAATAAAAGTGTGTAAAAATCAGCAACATGTTAGATTAAAACCCACGTCTAAAATAAAAACATTCACGCACAGGTAACCGATGTCGGTTTCTCCCAGGTGAGTGACACCGGTTTCCCAACTGATGTTGGTTGCTATGTAAACCTGAAAGTTTGTAAAGCATGCTATTTTTGAAGCCATATAGTTATTGGTGGCATTATTTATAAGATTGGATTTGATGGTATTTGCATTCTATGCCTTGAATCGCAGTAGGCTTCTCACACTATCCATGAAGTCCATGATGGTATCTGCAGTGGACACTTTAGTGGCTTAGTTTTCGCTAAGCATGTCCTTCGCTTGGGCTATTACTCGTCTACTCTTAATTAATAATATTGTGAGTATGTTAATAAATTTGAAAAGTATCAGTAGCATTACAATCTTATCTGCATTCCTAGCTAGGCCTTGCAACTAGCTCAAGACCTTTGGCCCTCTCACAATGGGGCCTCGATCTCATCGATACCATCAATCCTCATTCTTCATAAAAACATCATTCTATCATCACCATGAATGAAAAATTCACCAAGTGGGTGTAATTAATTCAATTTTCCTCAACTAAATCTAATTTGATAATTAACTTCATGTTTCATCACATTATCTGCCATTTTGGTGTTCCTCATAGGCTCATTATGGACAAATGAAAGTCCTTCAAAAACAAATATTTTAAGACACTACCTTTATCATTAAAATTATTTTCTCCTCTCTTTATTATCCTCAATCCAACGGCTAATCTAAGGCTTCTAAAAAAAACCTACATAACATTCTTGTTAAAACTATCAATAAAGTAGGTCATAATTGGCATCTTCAGCTTCCCTTTACTCTTTGGGCTTATGGGATGAGCATATGTACCCCTATGGGTGCTACATCTTTCTCTCCTGTTTACGGTTTTGAATTTTCCATTCCTCTTGAAGTTTAGATTCCTTCCTTGCATGTTTCCCTTCTTGAATTTATTTCTAATGAGGACTACCTTCAAGAACATCTAGCACAACTGTAGTTGTTAGACGAACGTTGCCTTATTTCCCTTCAGCACCACCAAGTATACCAAGATCAAATTAGCCATGTTTATAATGAGCACCTTAAGCCTTATGACTTAAAAATTAGTGACTTCATACTCAAATAAAACCATAACATCACTACTCTAGAAAGGAGCCAACATGGAAATTTCCCCCCCAACTAGAGTGGACCATACATTATCACACATAAGTATGGTTTGGGAGCCTATTGTTTGGTCTACCTTGATGGTAAACCAAAAATGGAGCCTCTTAATGATTTTGATCATTAGTCTCTATCATATATCATTGTAATGATTTGGAACTATGTGTTCTACGATCACTTTCTTCGTTATGACCTTAAATATGGGCACCACGACTATGTCCATATCATTTTCCTTATGGATAGGTTATCCCTTCTAGGTGATAAATTTGCGATCATTACATCCATCAACCTCATTTTACCTATTATAACCACATTGAGTGTCCTAAAGGTGTTACTTATACATCCTTCATCCCATCCTAAGAGTTCTACCTAGCTATCCCTAGCTCATCCCCATATGAAAGTCAAAATTCATGGATTCTCCTATCAAATTCAAGTTATCAAAAAACAGAATGCTCCCTCGATGATGCACATTCTTATACTTAAAACAAACTCTTGTGGCCATTGTCTTGTGAACCATAAGCTTTCCTTTAAATATTCAATCTATAGGTTTAGTTTCATATGAATATCTTTGCATATGGAAATTAAATCTTAATCTAGAACTCCTTGTATAAACTTGTAAAAAAGAACTCATTCCGACTCAAGACCTCATACTTTCTTAGATCAATTTATCTCTTATATTTCCAAATATTATCATCATTTCCTTAGTCATTTAAACATTTATCCACAATGAAACACCAATTCATAACTCAATACATCAATATATACTTCATTTCACACACACCTTGTTCCAATTTTGTCTTAAAACCTGGTTTTAGGCAAAAAATGATGTCTTTTTATAACAACAAAAACAAGATGGATCCAGTTCATCTTAAAATGAATGTAATCACCTTCTAAGTGCCCCTAACAATTACCTCAATCAATTTAAAATTTTGATTCATTAATGAAAAAAAACCACACAATTGGTACCCTGTATTTTCCTATATGACCTGGAAAATTGTCATTCATAACTTTTGTTGTGTGTCTCCAATTAATCTAAAATTTTGACAACTCTTATATGGTCCTTGGTTTCTCATGAGAATTCATGGCTCCTTCCACCCAACACAATATGTATTCTAACTCTTTCTATGACTACACACACTCTGAATTTTTTATTTGTGTCATCCTTACATGATTTATAACTTAATTGACTATGTTTCAAGAATGATCCACTTAAGCTGGAATAAGCTAACCTTCCTAACTTAGTTCCACTAAATCATGTCATATATCATGGGTTGGTTGAAGATGATATCTTAGCTTCCTCCACCTATGTTGGCATGATATATTTTTACATGGAGGTAACATATAATTGACTTATGCAATACAAATTTAAACTTCTCATTATTTAATACTTATTCAAAATTTCCAAACTATACACACATGGACTGAAATTTGACACTCTTCTTGATTTCCTATTGATCCACTAGTGTCTTCTTATTCTTCTTCGAATAATATTTACATAATTCATACAAGATATTCATGATTCTCCTACATCACTCAAAGGACGATTATTCATGTTAAAAAAAATCAAAATCAAAATCAAGTCAAAGACCAATCCCTCGAAGGACGTCTATCATGTATATCATTCTTGTCATCAAATTCATAAATGTATAAAGTAGACCATACCATCGAAGGATGGCTACTCTTTTGTATCATGGTATCAAAGTATTCCCACATTGATCAACCTTCTATTATATTATAATCCTAATAAAACTTCCCGCATCGATTCATTTTCTCTCTTTCCCCTACCCAGAGCTTGGGAATAGATTTAGGGAAATCTTCCTATGGAGAACCATATTCCCACATACAAGTCACATCCTAAACTCCTATGTCATGTCAACATTATCCATATTTCCCTCAAGATTTTTTTTCATAACTATCATTGGTTATGTGTTATCACTTGGTATGGTTGCATGTGTACTATGTTACTTTGAGCCCTTTCTCATTTTCCTCCACTGCAGTTAGAGGAATCGTTTCTCCATGTGTTCCTTAATACAACGTAGCGATGTTCGTACCCATAGATTTTCAATTAACAAATTACATTTTGTTCTAGCTTGTCATACCTATCTCTTTCTTCTTATCCCAATCATCAATTAAATTTATTATCTACATGTTAGCTATTCATAATTTTGCATCATTAATTATCCATCACATCCATTTTTAGTCAACATTTTTCTAGTAATCATATATCATGTAAATAACATCCAATTACATACATACATTTTCACCATCATCATTAAATAAAAAATAAAAGAATACACATATAATCATTATTTCACATCCACATCCACATAAACATGATCATAAATCAAATCGTCAACATCATACAATAGACAAATGATAAACCAAGATAAAATTATATATCATATAAGTGTCTCAATACATCGTAATTGGCCTCTAAGGGCCCTCTCTCAAATCAAAAATATCATAAAAATTAGAAAAGGCCACATCATAAAGCCTCAAATATTACCCTCCTAAGGCAAGTCCCTCTATTTGTTTCTCAGCCTCATCTCCTCCACCTTGGCCCTCTCGACGTGGCTGAGTCACACTCACTATATTCCTAAACGAACTAGCTCTAGATGTTTCTCACCTATGCAGATGCTCCCAATATCTGAAAGTGTGAGGTAGCTTATGGATCACAATATTCTCATAGTACTTAGCCTCATTGGATAGTTTTCTATATCAATGCATTGATATCATCTTAGGAAGTGCCCTCTATCTTGACTCACTGAATATGTTGTAAGTATAGTTGCAAGGTCTCCAAATTGGTCTTTATAGGCCTCTTTATACTTGTTGTACTAGTCCCTATCTTGGATGGCCTAGTCCCTCTCTTAAGTCACTATGTCTCTCTTCTATCGAAGGATTTATGCCTCCTGCTGAGTGGTATCTCACTTTATCCTCACTTGATCCAACTCTATGCATAACTCCAAAATCTCTGCAAACTTCCCTCAATCACCATCTCCACCTCCTATAGAAGCTACCTCCATCTATACTACATCATCATCTCTCTCTTCTCCCTCTCCTACAACCCGAGCTACCCACACATTCATTATCCAATAAAAAATCCAACTCCCACTCCCACATCATCATCATTATCCCATGGCATTGGTACCTCCTACAATAGATCCATCATGATAGGGCTCAATAGATCCCACTCCCCCTCCTCTCGCCTATACACAATCAGCTCCCTAGGTACAGTCTGGATGACACCAAATTGTCCTTGGACCTAGTCAAAATACATAGCCTTGTTCATCTCTATCATGCGGTCATGAATCCACCTAGTCCTCCTCATCCCCACCAACACAATGTATACTCACATCCATTTAATTAAGTCTCTATATGGTTTCCACCCTTGATATCTATGAACCTATCTACATACCAATTTGCATCCTAGCCTCCTCTATCCCCGTAGGCCTGATCTTCCCTCCATAAAAGAAATACCAGAGGAAACTCGATGTTATCCCTTATTATCCACAGTAGCCTTGGTGGTCTAGTGAATGTTATGTGCTCATAATCCCAATAGTGAAGTATAAAACCAACATCCAACCTCGTCCTCCTCCCTAACCTATACATCGACAGCTCATGGTACACCTATGTTAGCAGTGTTGCCCCAAATGAAAACACGGTCTGGTGGTCCATTATATCTGCTAGAACCCCCACTGGAGTCCAAGGAAACCGCACACCCCCTAAACCTAGAAGTGTGTAACAAGATATTTGCATCATCAAGAGACAAATCAATCTACTTTGCGGCACTCTACGGTCATATCTCATATCATATCCAAAATCCCCTAAAGAGAATATAATCTATGTTATGTCGACCCCAAACAACCTTTTCAACACTAACAGTCTGTTATCCATTGTAATGGCAACTATATGCTCCCCTAAATTAGCAACCTAAGAATGAAATACACATCCTTTAGAGTGATGGTCATCTCACCCATCCTGAACCAGAATGTGCATGTATGCACATCATACCTCTTTATAAATCTAATCATCAAACCCACATCTTATGGGATCCTTTGATGATCTATAAAACCATCTAACCCCACTGTCGTTAAGTGATCCCACTCAACATCAGCTATATGTCCTTGGATCTTATTAGAAAAAGTGGGGACCCTAACTCTCAAATATAGTATCTCTTGATCTTGCAATCATAAGAAAACCAATCGAATGTAATTTTATTCATCATTGATTTCATCAAACCCTCATAAAAACTTACATCCATCCTAAATTGATCATCTCATTTCCCTTTCGACTCCGACCCAAGAGGGTTGATGCCTCTAGAGCCGAGTCTTCACCCTTTTTAGGGTGGGTCGATGGTGAGCACCCTTTGTCACCACTGACCACCCTTGGCACCAATCACAAAACTTGAAAATGTAAAACTAATGAATAAAACATTAAAAAAATAGAAAATAAGCTTCGGTTTCCATTACTCACCATAGGACGTGCCCTCTTCCTCTTCCTATCTTTTCTTCTTGCCTCCATTATGATCTCAAAATCAACCTCCTTTTATCAACCAAAGCTCTCAATCATCACGGTCAGACATGAAAATAACTTCTTTAGGCCAATCTGTGGGTTTATATAGCCACCCCCTTGGTCATCTTCAACTCGTATAGGGTCACCACCAATTTTTACGGGTCTGCGCTGACTCACTTTAGGAGTCGTCGACCCACTTTTTTCCTTACTGACATTTCGCCATCTACGTCATTTAATAAACTCTCCCTTCTCCTTTGATGATAAAACATCCATACTACAATTTTTTGTACCCTTCACTAGGGGTGTCATCATTATTTTACCATCATCCTTGTCTTATTTAAAGACACATACTTTCCACTTGGTTCCTCGCATATGAAGGATCTCACACTTTATTCCTATTTAGTGGCACATGATGTTGATGTGTACTTATGACCTATTGGTCCCCATGGCCTACATCCATTCGAGTGGTTTCCTATTTGATTCCCTTTATTTTGAAATGATTTTCACTGACTCACTAGGCTATAAGACATTGTTGTTGTCTCCCTAAATATTATACCCTTTGTTCCCTGCCAATGTGACCTATAAAATTAGTGCCATATCTTAATCATTTTTTAATTTTGACATCCTTTTTCCTTGGGTAATCATGCCTTTTATTTTCCCATCCTTCCCCACCCACCCTTCTCATTTGATTCTTTCAAACTCATGATCAATTCCACTATTTCTCGTGTCATCAATCCTTAGTTTGAGGGGGATCACCTTGCCAATACCTCTTTTCCATCTAACCTATTAACCATTTTCTCATTTCTGTCTCAAGGTTTTCTATCGCAAACCCTTCAACAAAAGGGGAAGAATATAGACACCTATTTTTCGGCACCTCTTCATTCCTTCACCCTGCGTTTTCTTTCCGCCCTCACTTAGCACACTCACTTTCCTTTTACTTTTAAATTACACTCTTCCCCCCTAAATTATTTTATTTTCCCCCCTCATTCTATTTTATTATTATCCCCCCTATCTAACATAATTACCATAATCCTACCTTCTAATCCCCGTTAATCTCATTAATCCTAAAATAATTTAATTAAATCCTAAATCATTTAACTATCCTAAGTCTACCCTAATTACCCTCATTTAACCATCCCCCATGGGATTCCCACCCATTTTCATTACAACCCTTCATTAATTTCTCCCTAGGATTCCTCCCACTCACCTTATCCCTTCCTAATATTCTTTTCACTCCCTTACACCCATTTAACCCTCTTACACACGTAAAGTCCTAAAAACAGCCTGTCACCCATTTGAAAGGCTATTCTTGTCCTCATTTCTAATTCTAATACCCAAATGGAAATATTATCACCCCAGTATCTGGAAACTAAACCGATTCATCATTGACCCTACCCTGAGATATTTAACCATCCCTATCCCCCTTCTCAAAGGAATGAAAAATCTTGAGATGTTTGTGTGCTTTTGCAAACATATTATCTTATGTGTTAGCTATGAATCCTTCTGATCAGTTTAGATATCTTGGCATCCTCTTTTGCATTGAGAGCTTGGAGTTGAAGATTATTCTGGATATTTGGTTCATGCATACAATTTTTCTTTGTAGGTGTTTTTCAAGCTCTACTCTAGCCTCCTGTCAGCTTCAATCATCCCCTGATCCATAAGTTTATCCCATCTCTAGTTTGGTTGCCACTAATCAGACCATGTAGCCATTCACCCATACACTACATTTTACTCAACCTCATCCTAAATGAATCTTATCCACTTTTCATGCATTCCCATCTAACATAATTTACATCTGATTTATCCTTGTGACATATTTTCCATCCTGTTAGCCTCCCATAATTTTTTGTAGCTTATCAGTCCATTTTTTTCCTTGCATATCTCTTCTTAGTTCTATTCAAATTTTTGTCAACTACCTCAAGTCACCAACTACACTCTGTTATGCTCTCAGGTCACCATCAACCGTCTGTTTCTTTTGTTATTGTGAAGATTGGAGGTTCTCTACAAGTAGGATCATTTACTGTGTGCCTAAACCATTTCATCATGTCAACATCAAAAGGTTCCCTAAAACCTCCAATATTTCGAGGTTTTTTTATTTCTCATTATCTTTTCACTAATTTGAAATAGGTAGTGTGGAAATATTGTCAAACAGGGAGACCAAAGTAAAGAGGGATGAACCAGGGGACCAACATGACATGCGTGCACGTAGATAATGAACTAGAGGAAAGGATCTCCAACAATGGTGTGAGGAAGGACGTGCCGAGGTAGCCAATGTAGAGGAAAAAAGGTTCAAAGTCAATCAAGCATCTCAGGGTCGACACGAGGTAGAAATTAATTGTTAAGGATTCAAGGAAAAATAATGTAGAAGGAAAGGCCACGAGCAGTCAAAGATCACTTTGAAAACCCATTGCAACACATACCAATTTGGATACAAAGTGAGTGAAGACCACAGATAAGGATCTAGAAAACAAAATTCAATCTGCTAACGCAAGGAGAGCCATAGTGTTGCAAAGGCAAGATAGGGGAGCTATCTCGGTTCCCATCTCAGTGAGCTGGAGTTGAGTTAAGCTCAGAGACCAATTTTGACACCTTAAAAAACCAAACCAACACCAAAAAACTTCAAACTGACAACCTAAAAACTATAAAACACCTCAAAATACACATGCAAGGCTAAAAACAATGGAGATAATGAGCACATGATCCAAACACTATGAATAAACCCAAACAAGATAAAACCCTAAATCAGTGCAAGTAGATCACAGATGGAATAACCATTACGTAAAACACTCAAGAAACCTATATATCACAAATTGGAAACCGGAGCGCAGTGAAAACTAAATATTTGCATGGATCCATATAACATGCACTCTAATACCATAAGGGAAAACTTTAAAATGTGAACTCGAGGATCATGTGGGATGGTGTGAACTTTGACCATGGTGCAAATTGGTAGCATGGCAAGATCTTATGAAGATCCAATATTAACCATATATTGCATGCAAAGATTGGAAAAAGGGGTAGAGCCTTGTTAATCTAAAAATGTACACTATCTTATGGATCTAAAGGGGTGTGCATATAGATGGTGTTGTGTAACCCCCAATTTTTTAATCATGACCTATCAAGTGGAGAGGATGAGTTACATTCCAAGAATAAGAACTCCTAATGACACATATGATGCACTAATGCATAACGGAATCCAATGATGACCCCTAAATGACACATAGACCTATGATCTCACATAAGATAGATGACTTGTCTAATGATGTGGAAAATTAATCACACCAACATGCTCATTAGGTGCAAAAATATGGAAAAGTTTCCTTTTAGGCCTCTAGGTGCAGCTCCTGCAAAGTAGATCACCATGAACCCATGAACTACTTCCCACCATCTTACCTGGACATGAAACACACTTTAAAAATATATTTAGCGCATCCCTCTTGACCATGACGGGGTTTATATAGTCAGCAATTGGCTAGAGGGAAGGTTTACTTTACTTTATTCAGGGATTTTTGAGTGTGGGATAGTTTTCATGGAAAAAAATTATAATTTTTCATGCTAGACATTTAGCATAACAACTCTAGCTTGGGGAATTGTTTCATTTTGAAAAAAGTGAAAATAGGGAAAATATGAACCACAATCTCAAGACACTAAGAGGACTAGTGCCTTATCCATTGGGATAGGATTCATTGCATAACAAGGAAGGAGACAACAAAACATCATTTATTAAACATAGCACATGACAAAAACAAACACACAACAGAGAAGGGAAACACATGAGCCTATACTGACCTATGGTACATGCGGGGGACAACCCACTTTCATTATTTTTATAGTTTCAGATATTTCCCACTATGAGGAAATTTCAAATGAGTTTTATCCAGATAATATAGTTGGAAATTTCTCTCTCCACGTGTGCCCCATATCTGAAATGGGCCAAGCCACAGTGAATCAAACTTTCTAAGGATTCCTTTTGGTACTCTCCTCTTATGCCATAGTAGGAAAAGATCACCAATTTTAAAATCCCTCTTCTTCACCCTCTTATAAAATGTTTTCTTTGATTTCAATTGATGGTCCTTTATCCTATCAACCACCAATTCCCTATCTTCACATAGCTCCTCCAAGTACAAAATTATTTTTTCAAGTGTGTCTTAGATCTCACCATCTTCCACTAATTTGATCAGTTGCGATACTGGTAACTCTTCAGTGATTGGAAATTTTTTATTTATCCCATATAGGATTGGAATGGAGACATACTAATAGCATTTTTTGGAATGATCTGATCAGCCCATAGTGCATCATAAAGCTTCTTGTGCCAATTTCTTTGATTCTGATATATGATCTTCAATAAAATTGTCACAAGATTCTTCTTGACCATTCCCCTAAGGGTAATAGTTAGATGTGTGGGATAAGGATATTTTGTATCTATATTAGAACTTGTTCAATTCCATAGAAGATAAATATGTCGTATTATCAACAACTATCTTTTGTGGTATGGCAAAATGGTTAGTAATATTCTCCTTGATTAAGTTACATATCATCTCCAAATTTTCTTGCTTGACTAGTATGACATCTTCCCACTTAGTGAATTAATCCATTGTTGTGAGCACAAAGGTATGACCTCACTATAATGAGGATTGAGAGTGATAATGAGGTCTAGAACCCATTTTTGGAAATACTCTTTAATCAACTCATGAAAATTTGGGTCAAAGTGGTGCAGGAAATCAACCTTACCAAAGAAGGAAGGAAATCCCTTCTTGCTTATTGGAAAGGAGAGATTATGGATTTCTTGCACTCTTTCTAGATCAATCTTTGTTCCTTATTTATTCATAATGTGTCTAAGGATTTTTCCTTTATTAAATCCAAATATTGACTTCTTTGGATTCAATGATATGTCATGTTCATAACACCTTAGCAAGAATTACTCGAGGTATATCAAATGTTATTTCTTCTTCTTAGAGAATATTTTGACATCATCAAGGTAAATGGAAATACATTTGTTCTTTAAATCCTTAAAATCCAAGTCCATTTCTCTTTGAAAAGTGGCCCCAACATTTATGAGACCAAATGGCATCCTACTATAGGAAAAGGTTACCCACGGAGTTGTAAAATTAGTCTTATATTGATCTTCTTGAGCATCTTAAATTTGATTGTAGCCAGAGAATCCATCCAACATAGAAAGAATTTTTGAACCTATGACTGCTTGTAAAATCTAATCCATATTGGGAGTGGATAATTTTCCTTTAGAGAAGCTTAGTTCAAATTATGGAAGTCTACAAAAATCCATATTTCTCTATTTTTTTTCCAGATGGGGACAATGCACGTCACCCACATGGAGTGGTGGATTGGGAAAATGGTCCTTGCATTTATCATATTCAAAACTTCCTCTTGGATTGTGCCGAAAATCTTTGGATTATATTGCCTTTTATTTTTCCAGAATGGTTTTCCTTCTAGCTTAAAAGTATTGATTGTTGCATCTCTTTTTGTTTAAAATATTTCAGCTCATCATAAGAATATTGTCAGACCCCTGGAATATTGACCAAGTATGAAGGTGTTTAGGCATGCGGGACCCCAGTTATAGAATGACGCGTAAGGAAAAAGTGCACAAGATAAAGGCTTAAGGAAGAAAATATCGTGTGCAATGTGCGAAAGGAGGTCCAGGACTTAGCCAATTTGAGTGCCCAAGGCAAAACACGTGAAAAGCATGATTAGTTGCACATGGATAAGATGTCAACCTAGCAACAGGTTGGACCAGGAAAGATCATGCTTGGATGTAATCTTCTAGAAGATCATCATGAGATGGAATGGAGAGCTTAGGCCTGTAGGAACATGCTTGCATGGAGGACCACATTCGACACTTGGAAACGGATCTGAGGGCGTGGTAAGGTGAGTTGGCATCCTGGGAAAGTGATAAATACAAGTTCTTACAGCGGGAAAAGAGAGACAAATTCATATACATAGAGATAGAGATATACACACACATGGAGATATACAAAGGGAATGGTGGGTTAGAGAGTAAGAGAAGCTCTGCAGAATTGCTGTGAGTGGATATTTTGGTTCAGGAAAGGATGTACTAAGAATGGAGTTGTATTTTTCTTTTCTGTTAACTTAGTGACATACGTCTAATGATGTGCATGACTGCGGTCTGCACTCTGTAACACTCTGTAATGAATTAATGAATATATTAAGGTTACATGTTATAAACAGATATGAAAATAAATGGGTTTAATGTATATTTCACTCATATGAGTTATCTTTCCTTTCATGATATGAATGAATGGTTGTATCTTTCTTTCTGTTATAGTATATGTTCTGGGATCTATTAAAGCACTCAATCTAAAGTGACTGCAAGAATCTAGAGGCCGTTCTGAGCCCTATGGTTCTTATATGTCTCAACTTCTTTCCTAAATACTCTTGCACTGATCATAGATAATGCTCCCCACTAGACTCACATAAAAGAGAGACTCGACACCCACACGTGCCTTAGGTGAGCACTCAGCTTCTACTGGGTGATAGGCCAGTGTGCAAGGGGTTCTTCCTTTTGTGATAGGAGTAAAAATGTATACATCTTAGTTCCTTTTGCCGGGACCTCTTTTTGAAGTTGTAGTGGGATATAGCATGCATCATGATCTATGTAGAGAGGATATGACAGATCGGTTAGCATTTGAAAATTTTGAATTGTGGTTCAAGAGAACGGAGGATGAATTTTCTCAAAGATACAACACTAGACCTAAGTTTAATACACGTAGATGGGTAGAAGAGAACCTCTACCATGATCTGTATGAGACATTCTTCTACTGCTTCCCATTAGGGTTATATGGATGGCTTTCAGCCTATACATCTAGATCAAGTTGGCATTACGGATCATGCGGATATGGACTGAAGAAGGACTACCAGAGGTTACAGAATGTAGATCTGATGTGGACCCATGTTTTAGATCACTGGTGGAAAGGATTACTAGCTAGCTACACTCTGGAATATGCCATTTCTACGTAATTCTTTCACAAAGATTGCTGAGTTTGAATTTCTGTGAGAACCTAGAGGAGCGTTTCTACATGTCTAGACCTCTAGCTATGAAGATATTGATGGTTTACCATGAGTTTAGAGGCACTCCCAATGGCCGGCTAAACCATTCTGAGCAGTTGGGTAAGGAAGCTTAGGTGGAGGAAGATGGCAGATGATACAACAGAGAAGGAGAGGGAAGAAAGACAGCTCAAGTATAGTGAATCACGTGAAAGGGAGATTGCTAGATGATGCGAGGCTACTACTGTGATGGATTTATAGAGACAGACATTGCGGGAGGGAATTGAGGTTCACGCAGAGGACATGGAACTTAAACATTTTGTGCTACCCCATCTTGGAAAGCACTGTAAGGGAGACCCCTTCTAGCTTCTGGTGAGAGCTCGTTACATGGAGAAAGGGAGAGTTCGTTAGCACATATTTGAACCCAGTCTAGTGACCAAGCCCTGGCGTTTGGCTTTCCTGAACCAAGAAGAAGTATTGATCCAGTTTAAACTAGTGGAAGAGATAGATCTATGCCTAGGAAATACAATTTTACATTCCCTTCTTCTATGGCTGACAAATCTTCCAGTATTCAGAGGTTTTTTTAGACAAGGGGAAAGTGTACAAGCTTTCGGGCTCAGCATTAGGGAGTGGCACGAGATAAAGTAGTGGTAGTGGGGTACTATCACATACCATCAGTGCATAGTTTAGTGGGACCATGGGGGGCACTTGGCACATAGCTCCTATAGGACGCTATTGGACCCAGTGGTTCTAGTGGATCTGGTGGCTTTGGAGGTACATGAGCCCGGTTGACCTAGTGGATCATGGTAGTGGAAGAAACACCGAAGGGATCCAAGGATTTAGTTCAGAGACAAAGACCCCAACCACCCCCTCAAGTATTCTTTGAAATGTCTCTGCATTTTCTGGATTACAGGGGCATTGAGGATGTTGTAGAACATGTTCACAAATGTGAACTGCTATGGCATTTGAAGGGTATCACAACCCCAGAATGAAAGGCTAGTCAATTTACAACCACACTGCAAGGGCGCACGCATAGCTGGTATAGAAAGTATGACCCTCATCAAATGGTGGTGGACTACACTGCTCTAAAGAATGCATTCTTAGAAAAGTTCCACATTCCTGAGTTTGAGCAAGAAAAGCATTAGCTGCTTTGAAGGAGATTCAACAAGGAATGGCAGAGAGTGTGCGGGAGTATGATGTGCATTTTTAAAACTCTTTTGTCTAAATTTTCATATGATATTCACCCTTCACAGCATGCACAGTGGTTTTTTGGAGGATTGATCACCCCTTTTAGAAGGGCCTTGTCTCATAAAACTTTTACAGATCCGCACAAAGCATTGGAAGCTACCTTGCGTGCACAAGGCTATTGGTAGTATTGATACTGGTGTTAGCCCGTTCTTGGAGGCTCAGATTACTGCTATGGCCAAACAGTTGGAAAAATTATCTGTATGAACTCAGTCCATGAGACTCACAGTGGTTTGTGGTGTATGGATTGTGAAATAGAGGGGCACGTTAAGGATAATTATCCCCCGGAGGATGGTACACATTGTGATAGTAGATTGTGATATTTGTTCAATGGGGACCATGATGCAAGTAGATGTCCCTTGTTGCAGCGTGCAATCAGGAAGAATTTATCTTGTTATTGCAATATTTACACCTCCACAACCCATGATACTAAGGACTGTAGGCTCATTGATTAGATTCATGAGGCCATTGATCATGGGGTATGCCAGACCAACATTTCTAGTGTTTCTAAAAATTATGATCGCTGTTATGTGGAGCACACAGATGGGGGCACGTGTGGAAGAGGTTTTCGAGGAGAATTCCAGAGAAGAGGTAACCATGGAGGAAGAAGTGAGTTCTCGCATGTGGAACTTGTTTTAACTGTGGATCTATAGAACATTACAAGTGTGAGTGCCCAGACTTGTTGTAGTGCTCGTGGTATAGAAAGAAGCATAAGTATGAGGAGTTGCCCAGAGTTATATGAGCATATGAATGAGCAATACCGGAAAGAAAAGGGCAGTTGCCATGGTCAGCATCAAGAAGGCAGACATACAATGGATGCCTTAGGTAACACAAGCTGAAGGTTTGGAGCCTGTCTTGGTAACAACAAGGGTAGAAGCTACGCATGCAAGAGAGGTATCAAGACAAAGGATACTTTGGTTATAAGGGAGAGAGGTTGTTCATGGAAAGTATCCAGACCCCGCGCATTAGAAGGAGATATATCAAGACACCATAAATGTTATTAAAAGCTTTCAAGGGGAGATCCAGTGTCTAAAGGAGCAACTCTAGAAAGGAGGAACAAGGAAGGAAAGTCGAGGTGTAGAAGGATGACTTAGATGAGGTCAAGGAGGTTTGTAAAATGCTAAAGTAGGAGAACATCATTCCCTTGCTACGATCCTAGTTGACAGAGAAGGTACCACGCATCGGAGAAGATCACGAGAGACAGGTCTTGCATGAAAACCATCCCCCTCATAAAATCGAACTATGACAAGGAGATTATGTTGAATATAGTTGTAGATGGATGGCTCCTTGGCAATATACTCATTGACACTGGCACAGAGGTTAATGTTCTGACTTTGGATGTATGAAATCATATAGGGAGACCTGCATTACAACCATCTTTGAATGTGATGTATATGGTGAACAAACCTAAGGAAATTTCCATTGGTGTCTTGAAGGATGTAGCTATTACTATTTAAGGAGCCAAGTTTACTCGGGACTTCGAAGACTTAGTACTCACCGAGGTGGAACAATTTCCCAGCACTACTTGGGCACCCTTAGTGTTACATAAATAATGTAGACCTTTAGTTCAACAAAGGGTACATCAACTTCAAGAACAATAGAGGAGTGGGTCATTATACCCCTGGTTGATGGGAAGTCAACACCCTGTATTGAACCATTGGGAGAAGAAGTTTTGGATAAGATTTATGTGTGCTTAATCAAAGACCCTAAGATGGTACACCCTACTAACGGAGTTATCCAGTTTTAAGATGCTCAGTTAGTAAGTGATACCACCATCCTAGCATGTGACAATTGGGCACACGGAACTTACGAACTAATGGGAAAATAGTCGAGAGGTTCAGTGACCAAGGTAACAAAGGCACGCACTGTTAGGTGCCTTCAAGGAAAAGATCTACCCAAGTATTCAGGAGGAGATTTTCCTGAGACCTTTCTGTAGGAGGTAGAAGCTCAGTGGAAGAATGAGAAGGAATAGAGGGAGATGTTAAGTTATTTCTTGTTTGGAATAGAAGCTTGTTGGTGGGGCACACATTAGGAGATACTTTTAGAGTGGCACAAGGTAAGGATTTCTCTCTCTATCATATTTTCTAGAAGTAATGTACCCACCATCATCATGGAGTTACCATGGGAAGGAGCCCACCTCTTTCCATATCCAGGAGTGTGAATGGGTCTGGAGGGAAGGTGTGGAGGACTTTACCACCATCCCTCTTGGTGCACAAGTTGTATTCTACACTATAGGGTTGTGCACGTGCATGGTACATCCATTCGGAGACACATCGCCAGAACAAGGAATTGGCAAGAGCTCGTGGCTGACCTTATTCAAACATTTGAGTACCGGAGTACCAAGCCATCGATTGATAAGGCCTTGTAGGGTATCAAGTGCCTTACCATGGGGGATAGTTCCAGAATGGAAGATAGGCTATTGTAATTACTAGGTGAACTAGGATTGGAGGAGCGCTTTGAAGAAGTTGAGGAAATAGAAGAGTTATAGCTTGAGCATGTGTGTTTGAAAAAAGAGAAGGGAAAGTTATGGTATATGTGATTGATGGAGAGGAATTAGAAATATTAGATGTTAGCCATTTTGTAGGAACGTGCATTTGAGGTAGTGGATAGTGTAGATGCTCGTGCACGTGCCTACCATGAGCCTTTAAAGATAAAGAAAGTTAACATCGGTTCAGAAGAATAAACTAAGGAAGCTATTATTGGGGATTACTGGAAAGAGAAGAAAGTA
The DNA here is from genome assembly GCA_019776745.2 of Taxus chinensis. NCBI lineage: Eukaryota > Viridiplantae > Streptophyta > Pinopsida > Cupressales > Taxaceae > Taxus > Taxus chinensis. Next base: position 11,639,271 of record CM034148.1, read on the forward strand.
TTAAAGATCATTGATCTACTACATGAATTTGAGGATTTTTTCCCACGTGGGTACCATGAAATCAAAGGCATTCACCATTCCTTGGGGGAGATGAAGATAAAATTGAAGGACGGTGTGCACCTGGTTAGAAAAGAGGCCCTATCGGATGAATCCCAATTTACGTGTGAGGGTTAAGGAGGAGATAGATAAGATGATAGCTTCTAGGATCATTGAGGTAGTGAAAGAATAAAAAGGGATAAGTTTGATGGTAATTATCATCAAGAAGGATGGGTCGATTAGGATTTGTGTGGACTATATGGGAATTGAATGTAGTTTGTGTCATTGATCCATTTCCAATCCCCTTCACTGAAGATATTTTGGAAGGATTCATTGGGCATGAAATCTATTCCTTTACGGATGGATTTTTAGGATACCACCAAGTCTGGATTTTAAAGGAGGACCAGGAGAAGACAACTTTCACCACCAAGTCGGGAAGTTTTGCATATATGGTCATGCCCTTTGGGTTGAAGAATGCACCTACTCTTTTTTCACGTATAGTGGTGCAAGCATTCTAGGACTTCATCCTTATTTTTCTTCAGGTTTATTTGGATGATTGGATAGTATATGGTTCTAGTTAAGGACCATTGTGACAACTTGAGATTAATTTTTGAAAGGTGTAGGCAGTTGAGGATATCCCTTGACATTAAGAAATGTGTGTTTGCTACTCCCTTTGGGACTCTATTGGGGCATATCATATGTAAGGAGGGATTGCTGGTAGATCCCGCTAAGGTTGAAATTATTATGGGGTTAAGGGAACCTACTAGCTAGAGTGCAGTGCACAGATTCCTTGGGCATACAGGCTATTAAAAAAATTTCATTCAAGGATATGCCAAGATCACCATGCCATGACAAAAGCTTCTTAGACATAAAAGTTCCTTCCATTGGGATGAGGCGCAATATAGGGCGTTTGATACATTAAAAGATAGGATTATTACCGCACCTATTTTACATTTTCCCTCTTGGGACAAGCCCTTCCATGTCCATGTAGATGCCTCAAAAACCACCATTGGGGTAGTGCTTGCGCAACCAGGTGAGGGGATTGTTAATCATCCTCTCTATTTTGTGAGCAGAAAGTTAACACTAGTATAGTCAGAACTATACCACTACCGAGTGCAAGGAATTGTCAATGATCTATGCACTCTTCATGTTTAGATAGTATCTGCTGGTAAAATCCTTTGTATTTTACACTGACCACATGGCATTAAATTATTTGGTAAACAATCCCATTCTTCAAGGGTGCATATGTTGATGGATGTTGTTGTTTCAAGAGTTTGAATTCACTGTTGTAGTGAAATGCGGAAAGAGAAACTGTGGGCCTGATCATCTGTCAAGGATTGATTCAGGAGAGGACATGTAAAGTATTGAGGAAGAAATGCCAAGATGCCTAACTGTTTAGATTGTGGTATGCGCCCTTGAATTTGGAGGAGATTACAGTATTTTTAAGAGAAGGTGTGGCACCGGATGGAATGAAGGCATTAGATTATAAGTAGTTGGCCATACACATCATGCCCTACATGTTGATTAGTGGAGACTTATATAAGTTGGGATGAGACGAAGTTTTATGTAGGTGTGTATTAGAGCATAAGCGTCAGGCAATCATGGAAGAAGCACACAGAGGAAGTGTGGGTGGGCATTACGTAGGTGATGCCACCACGCACAAGATATTAATGGCAAGATTATGGTGGGAAGCCTTATACAGGGATTGTAGAGATTATTGTAAAGCATGTGACCATTGTCAGTGCTTTGGAAAACTAGGAAGGAGAGATGAAATGCCTTTGCATCCTATCCCTAGCGCGGAGCCTTTTTGAAAAAATGGGCGATAGATTTTGTAGGACCTATTACACCAGCAACGTGTAGGACTAGGTCATGTTATGTCATCATTTACATGGATTATCTCATAATGTGGTTTGAGGTAACCCCAACTAAATATTACATGGTAGAAATAGTGGCAAGGTTCTTATGGGAGAACATTATCACAAGGTATGGATGTCCATTAAATTTGACTAGTGATAGGGGTACACATTTTCTGAATGAGACCATGTCAGGATCCTGTTATCAAAGTTCATGGCGGCTCATCACAAAGACTACGCCCTACCATCCACAAGAAAATGGAACCACGGAAGCATTCAACAAAATATTGAGTCATAGCTTGACCAAAATTTGTGATGTTGGAAGATAAGATTGGGATGAAAAAGTATCAGAAATGTTATGGGCTTACAGGACTACGTATAAAAGACTAAATAAATCCACACCATTTCAATTGGTGTTTGGCATGTAGAAGCCATTTTTCCAGTTGAATTTATGTTACCTTCTCTACGAATAGCGCGTGCGTAGGAGGATTAGGTGATGAACAAGTGTTGGAATAAAGGATTAATGAGCTAATGAAACTTGGATGAGAGATGATCACTTGCCCGATGGAGTTAGACAGTGGAAAAGGAAAAGCAAAAGGCTTGGCATGATCACCATATTAGAAATAGGAAGTTTGAGGTTGGGTAGATGGTGTTACTATATGATTCCAAGTTTTTGCCATCATGGAAAGTTAAAAGTCCATTAGCTGGGTCCCTACACAATCTCATACATCCTTGGACATGTGCCAGTTACAAGTTCTAGATGGGATGAAGTTTCGTGGACACTTCAATGGTAGTAGGTTGAAGCCCTATTATAAATAAGTCTTCTTGGTGTTTGTAAATAAGGAAGTTTTTCCAGTTAGTTTAGAAGTTTCCTTTATGCATTTTCCCCTTTCTTGTGTTTCCCTTTCACGTTGTTGTTTTGGTTTTGCACCTTGGGCACCAGTAACCTTATTGCTATTTTTGGAGAATTTGTGAGTGCACAGAGGACCGCACATTGTTTAAGTGGATAAAAGTGAAGAAGCGTGTGATTAAAGTACCAAGGAAGTTGTGTTGAAGAGCCTTGTTGTGTAGCCTAGTTGAAAGAAGTATATGAAGAGAAATGTAGAATGGTTGGTGCCAAGATAAAGCTACTGGCAGATCCAACGTACAAAGAAAAAGGAAGTGCAGTTAAAGCAACACGAGGTAGGCAAAAGCAATAATCTGGACAGAAGAAGTGCCTTCAGCACAGGTTAGGCACGTGCAAGATTCTCTTGTCAGGTTGGTTAGGTTACGCGCCAGAAGGTTGGAGGATTTTTCACACAGGAAGGGTGCACAGAGTGAAGGTGCACTAAAGATGGGCTTTGTTTGAAAAATCTGCATTAAATGAACAAAGTATGGGGGTAGGTAAAGTAGCATTTAATGATCAGGAAAAGGAGAAACTATAAATAAAGGGTCGGGGCACCCTCATTTTTATTTTACAAAAATGAAGAGTTGGAGATATAAGCGAGTGTTATAAATTAGGGTTTTCAGATTCAATCAAGTGGAATATCTGTGTGATTAAAATGTGAAGATCCAATTTGATATTGCAAACCAGAAGGAATTACATGGGTGTGAAAGGAGTTGAAAAGGCGTTGTCTTGTGAAGATTTTATCCAAGTTAGGGTTCGACAAACTAGGGCATGGGTTTAGAAGAGTTATATCATGAATCTGAGATTGAAGGTTGGGAGAAGAAAGACAGAGTAACAAAGAGAAGGGAGGAGTAATAAAAATACCTCGACCATGGCACCTAAGAAAGGAAAGGGAAAAGCTAAGGCAAAACAACAAGAACCCGAAGTAGACACAAATGAAGAATGGTATGTAGAGATGTAATACCCAGATGGGGTGATGATGGGAAAGGAATGGGAATCCCACTTGAGGAGCATACCTGTTAGTGACTATAATCACCGCAAAACACCATAGAGAAAGAACTTGCGTTGGAATTGGTATGCCCCACCAACAAGCGAACACCTGAAGGTTTGCCCATATATGATGATGACGTTAAGGTTAAATTGGCGAAGGCAGGGATGTTGCAAATCTATGAGTTGCCTTATTTTGGGAAGCTAGATCACTTGTACCAGTGGTTGATGTCTCGGGTGCATGAAGACTATTTCCACTTTTCTGGGTGCAAGATGTGCATGACTCCCTAGTTGATTTCACAATTTACAGGCCTCATATGTGAGGGAGATAGCCTAGAAGATGACCTTGGTGATAAGGAGGCTATTCAAGAGACCGTCACTGAGTATGCATGCAAGAAAGGGTCATGGTACTATGATATTTCAGATATCAAGGACCGTTATGAATATGGCCATGCTTCTGGTGAGTAAGCTAAATGGCCAAGAAAGATGGATAGGTCACAAACCTTGGCTACATGTTTACAAGAAGATTGTAGAGGGGACGATAAACAACTTATCCACGTACATTGCAGAGGCTATTGTTAAGTGTGTTAAGGAAGGGGACAAGATCCTCTTTGGTAATGTCTTGCTAACCATAGTGTTCACAGAAATTGGAGTACCAGATGCCTTAGACAAGTTCGTGTGGGAGTACCCAACCGAAGACCCTTTTCCCGCGAAGAGGTTTGAGAAGTATGCTTGTGATACAATGATGGATCCCCACAAAGAGCGGCTAGAAAAGTGGTATACGCACTTGAGGAATGCATTCAGGGTAGAATGGAGGATCCCTGAACAACTCTTAGAATCCACTAAGGGAAAAGCTGAGTTCACGATGTACCAGCACTACTGCTTGGGTAGATTCATGCTTATTGATGAATCATGGAGCCCTTGGTGCAAGATTCCTTTCGCATTCACTACCCAATACTTCCAAGCGGGAGTAAATAGATTTAAAGAATCAAAGAAGCTAAGGTTAGAACTAGGAAGGTTGGACCAGGAACACAGGGAGATGAGGAAGAAGTTGAATTACCTCAGTGGTAAGCACACGTACATAAATAAGTATGTGTCACACGAGATCCAAATGACTAGGCTGATAATGCTTCCCATCGCTGGAGGATCTGCAACGCGCGTGTACATGCGCATAAGGCCAAAGTTCGAAAAGGGCGTGTATTTGGAGACTGAAATCTCCATGCCTGAAGACCCCTTGGGGAAGAAGAATCCAGCGTCTAAGAAGAGAGGCAGAGGAGAGGGAGGAGCACCAAGTTTACCGTATACTCAGACAGTGAGCATACCATCTACAAGTGCCAAGCCAAACACCTACATACGGAGAAAGAAGTCTCTAGTGAAAGAGAAGACACTAGAAGTAGAGGCGCCTAAACAACCCACCACCATAGAAGAAGAGGAGGCTGAATCTCCTGATCAAAATCCACCTCTTAGGAAGAAGCAGAGGGTGGATGAAGAAGTTGACTAAGAGGTGACTGACAGCTTAGAGAAGTACTTAGGAGAAGGAGAGGATGAGAGTGAAGAAGGTGGCAATGAGGAAGAAGAGCCTGAAAAGGACAAAAAGCCACATGTGTTTAGTGTCTATGACTCAGAGGAAGAGAGTGGAGAGGAGAAGCAAGAGTTTGTATTTGCACGGTGCAAGGGCACACAAGATGAGAAGGACACCGAAGACACAAAGGCAGATGAGAAGGTGACTGAAAGCCAAGGAGAGGAGAGGAAGCCATAAGCCTGAATGGAAAAGAGCCAGATTACTAGAGTTATGACTCAGAGCGAGAAGTGGAGAGGAGAAAAATATGCGGTGCAATTCCTGAGATGAGGTAGACCAAGAGTTAGAGGATGCCAAGGAGCATGGACATAAGCTTGAAAAAAGAGTGCTTAAGGAAGGGAAGGAGGAGAGTGTTGAAAAGGAGCATGATAGCCTAGGAGGCCTCACTCTGATAGTAAACTTCCCCAAAGGCACGCGCTCGAGCAGGAGAACTCTGGATACAGAACAGAGACAGATAATGGGCTATGTGGGTGACATGAGGAAGGTGTTGTGCGCACGATTCCAGAGAACTATACCCACTGAAAGGCTTATAGCCATGGGGTATTTTGAGAGGGATGGCACATACCCCAGGACCAAGAATATTCTTTCTTTGGCGTTCGAGTCACATGTTGATGAGCTAGACTTTGAAGTCTGCCAGAAAGTTCTCATCTCATTGCCAGAATCTAAGGGAGACAACCCCTTAGTAAATTCTTAGGAGATTTTAGACGAGAAAGTATGTAATGCTCTGAACAAAGTCACGGTCGAGACTGAGGCTAGGTTATTTTCACGTGAAATGGTAGAATCAGAGCGTTGGAGGAAAAGTTGGGGAAGAAGGAGGAAGAAATAGCAGAGAATGCCAAGAGTTTAAAACATGAGGAATTAATCAGTGCACAGTTAAGGTGCGAGTTAAAGGAGGAAAAATTAAAGGTGCAGGAGGTCTAAAAAAAGGTGGATTCAATCAAGAGCACCATCATATTAAAGCACCCTTGACCTAACTCCAATCCCTCAAAGGTACACATCAACCTTGGATGCTTAGAATACCTAACGCACATCCTCACTATGGAGAGGCAACCCTTCGCACTGGAATCTACAAAAGAAGTGGTTGCGTGCTTGAAGGAGGAAGACCGGTTGAAGGTAGTAGCAGCTATTGCTTAGCCAAGTACTAGTAGAGATTAAGGTCATTGCCCAGTCTACAGAAGCCACATATGACACATGCCCGGATAGAGATAAGGTGGCGATCTCCTTGGTTGCCACGCTTGAAGTAGAGCTGAAAGATTTCCAGGAAAAGAACAAAGGGAACAGGGTAGAGAGGGACAAGGTTTGACCGAGGTAGAAAAGAAATCAAAGGCAATTGAGGCTTTAAGGATCTCAATTAAGGCCCAGCTGAGGGAACTATACCCCCAAATTACTAGGAGAATGGATAAACTTGCAGACCTAGGTAAGGACTTAGACTAGACTGTGGACACTTTGGGCGCCCAGGGAATTGGCCTAAGCTTTGATGAAGTAAGCACCCTGGTGGGCGACCTATGCCAGAAGGTGAAGGGCGAGGTCAAAGTGTGGAACAAGCTGGAGGTAGATCTGTGAAAGGAATTTCCCAGCCTATTGAATTGATGTCCTCCCCCCCCCATTCTTCATTCTTTCCCCTATTCTTTCATTCCTTATTCAATTTTGTAAAGTATAATTCTTCATCTGGGTTCCATAAAACAACTTGCATCTTGGTCAAGTAAGATGTTTTCGAGGACAGAGAACAGGAATAGTGTGGGGTGATGTTGGACCCCTGGAATATTAACCAAGTATGAAGGCACTTAGGCGCGTGGGACCCCATTTATAGAATGGTAGACAAGGAAAAAGCATGCAAGAGAAAGGCTTAAGGAGACAAATAACGTGTCGACATGTGAAAGGAGGTCCAAGACTTAGCCAATTTGATCACCCAAGGAAGAACACATGAAAATCATGATCGGTTACGTACAGATAAGATGCCAGCCTAGCAATAGGTTGGCCCAGGAAAGAGCATGCCTGGATGGAATCTTCTAGAAGATCATCATGAGATGGAATGGAGAGCTCAGGCCTAAAGGAACATGCTCACATGGAGGACCACATTCGACACTTGGCAACAGATCTGAGGGCGTGGCAAGGTGAGTTGGCAGCCTAGGAAAGTGATAAATACAAGTGTCTGCCATAAGAAATAGAGATAGATACATATACATAGAGATAAAGATATACACACACAGGGAGATATACATAGGGAATGGTGGGTTAGAGAGTAAGAGAAGCTCTGTAGAATTGTTGTGAGTGGATATTCTGGTTCAGGAAAGGATGTACTAAGCATGGAGTTGTATTTTTCTTTTCTGTTAGCTTAGCTACATACGTCCAGTGATGTGCATGACTACGGTCTGCACTCTGTGACACTCTGTAATGAATCAATGAATATATTAAGGTTACCTGTTATAAATAGATATGAATATCAATGGGTTTAATGTATATTTTGTTCATATGAGTTCTCTTTCCTTTCATGATATGAATGAATGGTTGTATCTTTCTTTCTATTATAGTATATGTTCTGGGATCTATTAAAGCACTCGATCTGAAGTGACTGATAAGGATCTGGAGGCCGTTCTGAGCCCTATGGTTCTTGTATGTCTCAACTTCTTTCCTAAATACTCTTACACTAATCATAGATAATGCTTCCCACTAGACTCACATAAAAGAGAGACTCAGCACCCGCGCGTGCCTCAGGTGAGTGCTCAGCTTCTACTGGGTGATAGGTTGGCGTGCATGGGGTTCTTCCTTTTGTGATAGGAGTAAAAATGACTACAAATATTCCCACACATCTTAATACGTTTTCAATAAAGAAAATATTTTCTCTCTATCTCCAATGAGAAATATTCTCCTATATTCATGAAACAAGGTTGCTTCTCCATTCTAATGTTTACTTTCTCAAAATCAACAGTGCTCCTAGGAGATTCCTTAGCTTTATTTTTTACAAATCTATCATGCCTATCAATTATTTCTTCAATTGAGACTAGCCCCTTATGAATCTTATTACCTTTTAGCATGATTACTCCATCGGAATAAAACTCTTTAGCTACACCTTTTTCTTCCTCTAAATTTGACTCGTAGGGTGAAGAATTACTTCCTTCGAATAAAATGTTTTTAAAAATATCTTTTTACTCAGGGAAAGAGATGATATGTTTATCATCACTAAACACTTATCAATGGTTGGCATTATCAAGAAAACTTGGCATGTATATCATCTCAATAGAATATTTCCCTTTATCAAAGATTATGACACAACAAGAGAATCATATTTTTCATTTTGTTCACGGGGAATAAATTATATACAGAAAACATCAAATGATTCAATGAAATCCCACACTCTGTTCCTACAATTTTTGAGCCATGGATTCTTCACTTGGTATTGATTCTGGACTTGTTTCATAATAACCTCTGCATATCCTATTAATTTAATTTTTTAATTCTCATGGACTTAGCTACATCCATGCCTTAGAGAATGGCTTCATACTCTGCAGTATTATCGATATTTTCAAATCAAAGCTTGAAAGAAAATGGAAACAACTCACTTGATGGGGAAATCAGAATCACACTGGATCCAGATCCTATACTTATATGTCTTTCGTCGAAATCCATAGTCCATATTTTATCTTCATCTTCTTTTGAGATGAGAGGCACATCATCTTCTCCTTTGGAATTCATAAAGTAGTTCTCATTTCCAATGTCTTAATAAATAATATCAACGTTAGGACCTTCTGATTTTCACACTGCATACTTTATTTTTCTCATTGGAAAAAGAAAATTCATTTGGCCCTTGAATAGAATATTTGTTTAATACCAATCCATATAAATTTATCCTCACAAATATCTATAGAAGATTCTACTCAATAACACCCCATATGAGGCAAGAATTTCTACCACCAAGATAGTCAATAAGACTTTATTTTTAGGAAAATCATCTAAAGCAACTTGGGAATATTTTATTCTTCCCACAAGTGGGACTTAATTATTTTCCTTTATCCCATGTTAGAGTGATTATAAGGGAACTAGATACTTTTATTAGCATCACGTTTTCAAAAGAACCTAAGTCTATGACACAGTTATTCAATTGGTTTCATCCAACAAGAAGAGAAAGGTGGAATGGTTCAATCTTGTCAGTATTGGACACACTTAATGCTAATTTTTTTTGAGATGATGGGGAAGGAGGAGTTTTTTGTAACTGTTTGGAAGAGGGTGTGACAGTATTGGGGTTTTTATTACTACCTTTGATAAACTAAACTAATTTATCAAATTTTTTGAGATGGGTTTGCAAATATTCAGAATTAGAAATTTGGACCTTAGACTATTTGACATGGTCTATGATATCGAAAGAGGAAGAAGTAAATGTCTCCGATGTGATGGAAAATTTGGGGGTGGAGGATACACTTCTTTAGAAGAGAGGGTTACTTTGGAAGTTGAGGTAGGATTGAAAGCTACAATAGGCTTATTAAATTCCTCATGAGTTGTTTTAGAAACATTCAATGTTTTGGAATTAGGGTAAATTTTAGGGGCAAATATTTGTGAATAGCATGTTTGCAAAACTTTACAGGTGCTAAAATATTTTGAATATAATTTCTCTTTCATTTTTCCACTAAGGGCCGACCAATGTTAGTATATTTTCATTCATGTTATAACAAACTATTATATATAGGATTAATTCTCTATAATATTGTAATATAATTTACTTTCAAAAAGCTAAAAGTATAAGTAAAAAATCCTATGAAAAAATCTGAAAGTATAAGCCAACTACCAAAAAGATGAACAAATAAGAAAAAGAGGTAAGCAAAAAATTGAACGGTCTGTCAATCACTTTTTTTGGTAAAATTGTTACCGGGTGGAAAAATTAATATGTGTTGTCATAAGTTAATGTTACTATGCAATTTCAAACATAAAAAAGAACATGTTATCAAACGGTAACATTTATATGTGTTACCGTCTTGCAAAAAAATTTTATGTTGTCGTCTGACAATTTTATTTTATTGTGTTACTGTACGGTAACATTCATTTTTATTTCCATCCTACAGTCAGGTTATGTTAGCGTATAGTATCATTAATATGTGTTGTCATTCCATAGCATGATATTTTTTTTCGATGTCTTTCATTTATTTTTTACATATCATGATTCGTATTTGAAACTTATATTTTTTTCACATGTGCAGACTTCAAAATCACCCATATGATGTCCATTATTACAAATGATAAAATAACTAAAGGAAAAATAAAATGTGACATGGAAATTTCAAAATATTTCAGTCAGCCAACAATAACCCTAGTAGAAAGAGGTAATTTTGACTCTAATAATGTTAATGTTACTTTATTTTTTGATTTACTTACAAATGTTGTAAGAAAACCAATTTATTTCAAATGCAAAAAACCCTAGCAATGACCTTCCTTTAGATGAAATTCTCATTCAGAGGAGTAATTCAATTAAAATGTATAGTACTGATAATCCCATTTTCCATCCCACTCAAACTTCTTATAAACATTCCAGAAACACACATCAGAAAAATAATAGTGGGAAGTGGACTATAGGAAGGACTTATAAATTTGAATGGTCAACCAAATATCCATTCATTAAACTTGTTGAACCAAAAAAAATACTAATACTCATATAGAATGTAGATGTACTATATGTAGTTAGAAACTAGGTAGAGACCACAAAATGCAATTGAAGTTGAAAATAATCAAGAAACATTGTGGGAAGGTATATGAGTCTAAAAATCAAGATGATAGAACAACAATAAAAACAACTAGATGGAAAATTATGGAAGATTTTTTACATATGAGATATGCAATAGGATATGACAATCATCATAAATGTCTTCAAGACCTAGTTGAGAAAGGTGGAACAATAAAGGCTAAATTTGAAAAATCTACTGACTTAAGTCTTCAGGAAAAACTCATACAATTCAGAATAATATTTCACATTCACATTTTTAAAAATGGCAGACCAATTTTAGATCTCATTGATTATAAAATATTTTTTCATTCTAATGGGTTTCTAAATATTCCAGCAACACACTAGTCAAATACCAATGCATGGGAAATGGAAAAGTGTATGGGAGGAATTGAAAGCACTAATTTGAGAGAGAAGGTAAAAAATGCAAATTTTATCGCATTGTCGATTGATGAGGTCGCAGAAGTAGAAAATACATCCTAGGTATGCATGCATGTCTACACATTCAGTTTTAATAACCATTTTAGGGAAAATCCTCTACTAGTTATACACAAAATGATGGAGAGCTACAATTATGAGAACCTTTGTAAACTTGTTATTAAAAATTTGAAGGAAATAACTGGTATGTATTATCATTCAATCTCTACAAAGTTAATTTTTGTAGGGGCTAATGGCACAGATATCATGTAAGGTCACAAAATTTTACTTTGTACTCTCCTGAAAACAAACATAGCCCCTTGCATGGTACCTATTCATTGTATGGTGCAGAGAATGAATTTGTCTTAAAATATTGTAAGTTATTTTGAAAATATTGATAAAGTGGAGGAGCTTATACGGGACTTGCATTCATATATGTCAAGCAGTCCTAAAATATTTTTGGAGTTAAGATATTTTCTATTAGAATAAAAAATGATAAATAATATGTTGACACAAGGTGGATATCATTGTATGATCCATTTTGCAAGAGTTTTAAGGAATAAAGGTCATTAGCATGGAATATGTTCAATAATTGAAGAGAAGTGGACAAGGCTAAAGAGGTTTTGTATCGTTTAAAATATTTAGAGACATTATTAACTTTATATAGTATTTTTCCAATGCCGAAGGAAATAAACAACTTGGTGAAACATGCTCATGAAAGATCCATATACTTTCTAAAATTAATGAGACCTGTATATATGATTTTGGATACCTTATATTCCACCCAAGACTGGTTTCAGAAGAAAATTTTAAGTAGCTGGAAGGTTTTGACAGATAAAAAATATCCCAACAGCTATTTAAATTTCAATATCAATTATCATCTTTGTATTTCATTTTTTGGGAAAAATACTCCAATGCACGCCTTCTACAAAGATCCTTATGTAATAGGTTATGAAATTGAGGAAGTACCAGTCACAACCTATATTTTTTATGTTGCAATTTATGATGCACGGAAAAAAATGATGAAGATATCTAAAACATTATCTTCAGAGATCATAGAAATTTTTAAAAGTAGTGATTTGTTTGAGGCTATGGGAGTTGTAGATCCCATTTTCTGGAATCCAATGATTGGTGAAGAACAAAGAGCTACAAACTTTAGGAAATCCATGACTACACTTATGGAGAGTTTTTCGAATCTTCAAATGTTGATGGAGGGGAATTAAATGGTTTATTGGACAAAAAATTACTCATATCACAATCACAACATTTTTTATATGCAATGAATGATCAATATAATACTATTGTTGAACCATCAGAAATGGGAGCTATCACGTTATTGTGGAGAAATATGTATCAGAGTAGCATTCCGAGAGAAACTATCAGTGAATACTTCAAACTATATGAACTCATATAGAAAATGATTCTTGGGTGGGTTGAAGATGAAATGGTATTTAATGCACTTACATTTGTGAAATCAAAACTTTGCAATAGATTAGATAAGAATTTGGAAACTTATTTGAGAATTTATGTTTCAAGATACGGAGTGGACACATTTCCATATGAAATACCACTAGCTACATAGACATATCTTGTAAAGCACAAATTTTTTAATAAAATAGAAAAAAATGGTCTGTAATTATGGTAAATTTTACCAAGACTCTGCTGGACCAAAATCTGCAACATTTAAAATAAGTGATGAAAGACCATTAACGATAGGGTTGTTTCAGATACCAGAAAGTTGAAAGTATTCATTTTTGTAATATATATAATTATAGTGTGACTCGATAATTTTTTTCAATTTCATTTACATATATTGCGCATATAATGTTTGGAAATTTTTAAAATCCTTTTTAGATTTTTAATAATGTTTGGAATTAACAGATTGTATATAGTTGTGTAATTTGCAAACTTGATGATGTAATAAAATTAAAATTCCTTCATGAAAAGTATGTTCAATATTTGATTTCTCACTATCAATTCCACAAGAACACGTGTTTGAAAATATATTATAATCCATATATCCCATCGTGATTATTAGAATTAATAAAAAAGATAGTAGTCTATATCTGATCATGATTCATGATTATTGGAGATAATATTTACATTTTGAATCAACTATCAAGATTCGACATCAACATGCACATCCAAGTTTTAAATATTTAATGCATAAATGTTTGAAAATAAATTGAACAATGTAAATCCAAATTCCATAATCCATGTATACTATTCGTTAACTGTATAAGCTTGAATAAAAGATAAAAGACTAAAGTTTTCATTCGACAACAAGCATGAGAGAAATAAAAAAGATTGAAAATTTCACAAAAAGATAATGTTTTCAAATTTCATTTGTCAAATACAATGATTTACATCAATATTTTTAGTTCAAGTTCATTTTGAGCCTTGTCCTTGAATATATTCTATAATATTGAAAACATTTGAACTATATTTTATCACATCAAACTATACTAATTCTTTTGCAGCTATATTAATATTCTATATATTCTCTATATCTTTGCAAGTTGCATCTCCTATTGAAAGGAGAGAAGGATCCTCATCAATTTTTATATTCAAAATAATCTCTATATCCATTCCATTATCCTTTATAATCCTCCACAAACTATTGTTCTGCTTGTTTAACAGAAAAAGTTTTTCTTTAAAATCAATTGCCCCACAGACACTCTCTTTTGCTTTTTTTAGGTGCTCATCTAACACTTGCACCTCTGTCTTGAAATTATGGTATTTTGACTACAATTAAAATACAATAACTAGTATTTAGAAGTACATAAAATATAGCTATAGATATATGATAATCTACCAAAAAAATCAAAAATTAACACGGCCAAGCCTTTCTCTGCATTAGCAATAGTGACAAGTTTCTTGTCTTTATTCCACTTGTAGTAAGACTGCACCTCAGCATTCAAATTAGCCAATCTATTAAGCATTATAGTCAAAAATTCATCCCTAATGTAAATATTATTGGTAATGACATTAGCATATTGTGCTTGAGCAAGTAAATCATCAATCGTCACTGGTTCATTTTTAATCAACAAAAACATTCTTTCTCTATGTTCAAAATTATGATATCTATCATTAAATTCTTTCATCAAAGCTTTTACTATGATCTCCCAAATCTTCATCTCCTTAATGTCAGGAATAAAATTTTCCATGACAAGGGCTATAGCATTATTTGACACAAGGATGTATATTGAAATTTTGGTCTTTGTATCATCATTCAAGTTTTCCTACCTAGTTGGGGAAGGATGGTTTGAAGAGGATGCTTATTGTGGCACTTACACCTCCTTATGTGCAGATTGAATGAGATATTTATCATTCTTCCCTACTAGTGTCATGTCATAATTTTTTTCAAAACCAAGATACTTCTCATCCTTGTTAATATTATTTAAAATAGAAGTGCCTCTGGTACTCTACATGTCGCCAATTGAAAAATTACAAAAATCTAAATGTTGTGAAATTTTGTGTCCCCCTTTTCAATCCAAGGAACACAATCCTTTTTCTCCTACCATACGATGGAGGTGGAAGGGGAGGTCAGACTGATGTACTCTTTAAGAGCTGAGCTAGAGCATTGGGGGAGGACACAGTTATGAGTTGAATTTCAGATTGTATTTACAAAAGATCTGTGAGCATTTATACTTTAATAATATCATATTCAGTATGTTGATTCTTGAAATAACGAAGACAAACAAGTGAACAATAATAAATTCAAATTAATAAGAATGAAATTAATTGAGATTTCTTACATTGTGAATGTTGTTTTCCATAATCAATAGACTATGGCAATGGGTGGAATGGGGTGGTGGCATTGCAAAAATTGAATTTAGCAAAAACTAATTAAAAAGAATGATAAATTACTAAAAGAAAGACTAATGTAAATAATATTTAATTCATGATTTATTATTTAACCAAAACTTGAAGGGCCTAGGTGATGAAATGGTGAAGACTCAATCTCATCTTTCTCAGCTATGTACATAGTTTCTACACCAGTATGAGCATACACAATATGTCTTGGAGTGGTTGATGTGCCGAAGAAGGTTGCACATTAGGATAATGAAATATGTCATTGTCAAGAATCAGATATTGAAATTATCATTAGTATGTAAAATAATTTAATAATAATAAAATCATTATGCAGCATGTATAAATTAAAACCTTGATTTTCCATAGTTTCAGCATGTGTTATGTCTTAGCTTTGGGGCCGGGATGAATCCATAGAGCCGTGCATACATTTGGTTGGTGTTATCCCTCTATGGTGTTGGGTACTAGTGGCAGCTAAATATTCATTGGTCGTGAAGACATAAATTAGATTGTTGTCACCAGACCCCTCAAGCCCAGTAGGGTTATGTGCATAAACTACCACATTACGGTGCTCTATTTTTTCGGTTGCTTTGACCTATTCAAAACATAGTTATATATCATATATTTATAGGAACTGATTTTAAAATTATTATTTTTTTGAAAATAATCAAGAATAAATACTTTTTTAAAAAATACTCACTAACTGTTAGTCTAGAGGAATTCCATCTTTATCCATCTTCTCAGGTAGAGAAGTTGGAACAACTGTTGATTTGAGTCTGTAAAAAAACCTCATAATATAAAGAAAGATCATAATAAGAAAAATAAATAAGTACGGTAGGATTCAATTTGGATTTGACAAGGTCATCACGAATCCTTGATGAAAGAAATGTGCACGAATTAAATCTAAAACTGAAAATGGTTTGGAGAAGGGAATTTTAGTGTATCTTCCCTGTAGCATGATGCGAGACTAGAAAAATTCTACCATTGTTAGGAGAAAGGGGTATTTGATAGATTATGTGTTAATCCCTCTTTTGGAGGGAGTATTTACTTCAACCTCAATAGAAATATCGTAATGTGACTCTAAAAATTAATTTTTCTCATTGGGTATAACAGATTTGATGGTTACAAGAAATGTTTTTTAATGGGGTAGGTCTATTAGATGATGAATATCATCAGGTGTTATTCTAATGAAAAATTGGTGGGATGGTAACACAACAGTGAAAGTGCCATTAGAACTATTATACGCTTACATTAAATTATTTAATAACTCTATTTTTGTTTGATACTGGGGCATATAAATAATTCCATGGAACCCTGAGCTAGGATTGACTGATTATGTGAGGGTATTTCAGCAATTGTAGTAACTACAGATACATAATGTTTTGATAAACATAGGAAGTTGTTTAAATGGACTTTTCCTAGGTGCCATTATTCTTGAATCTTGAATCCTTTATGTTTTGATTCTTTGAGAAAAGGAGATGTTGAAAAATGGTAGATACATGTATACAAGGATTATAGAACAAATATGTATGTGGGCAAGAAGGTTGGAGAGTCAGAGGCTATAATACTAGAATTGGAAAAGAAGGATAAAGGTTGGATCTCTAAAAAATATCTCGAGGAAACCTACAAGTGAAAATGGGACAAAATGAGTGGGAATGGATATATATAGGGGCAAGGAAAATACAGTGGGGCATGGCCTACAGATCAAGGATGAAGACACATGGCCTAGGGAAAGGTACATGATAATAGAACCAAAAGCGTTATCAGGCGATGACAAAAAAAATGGATCTTGTTACTGTTTGGGAACATAATTGCAACCACTGCCTGGGAACATGTCTATTTGTCACCGTCTAGGAACACATATGTCATTTTTTTGTTACTCTCTGGTAACATATGCACATGTGCTAGTATTTTTTTACTATTTGGTAACACATGTACATAACACAAATGGTTTGTTACCAGTCAGTAACACATATTAGTGATGGTCAGTAACACATTTTCTTGTTGTCATTCAGCAGTTTTTATTGCATTTCATTTGGTAACATTACATACTTTTCAATTGGTAACAAATTCAAGAAATTACACTTACCACCAGTGTCTTTCAAAACACATCCATTCACCATCATTGTGAAACCCTCATTTCCTACATTCACCAAGCATGTGAATCACATTTTTGTCAGATATGCCACCCACTCTATAATAATGTTTTTATGGGGGGTCTTAAAATGAACCCTATCCCTAACTACAATATAGAGTCATAATCCATCTCTGACAAACCATGTCGATAAAATGTTTACCCACAAAATGAGAAAAATCACCATATCTGATACCAAAATTTGATCTGTAAACTGTAGTAGACCCCCTACTATTAAATAGTTTAAAATTAGATACTGATTAAATATCAATTTCTTGATTTAAAGGAATTGAGAAACAGATCCAAAATTTGATTTAAATTTGCACAAATACTAAATCAAAAATATTAATTTAAAATGATTATTTGTTTCTATTTTACACGATCAAAAGAATCAAAAAATGATTTTTGAAATCATTTTGATAATGTTATAATTGCATCTGATTAATTAAAATCTGATTTGAATCTATAAATAATTAGAAATAACAAATGCATAAGAACACACAACACAAAAAGTGTTTACGGAGTTCCGCATAAAATTCTTACATCTTTGGTTTCATTCAAACTGACCCATTAAAAATATATTGTAAGTACGATTTTAAAAATTACGATATCATAAGAGAATAAATAACCTATAAAAATTATACCATCAGACTTTCAGAGGACATGGATTACGTCTAGAAACATCCCCTACCTTCCCATAGTACTTACACGTTCAGTTTCCCTTAGTTCTCCATAAAAAATAATTGAAAAAAACTTTCAATAATGGAAAATGGACACCAAAATGGGAATAGAATAGGCTCAATAGGAAAGTATCAGAATTCTACACACTCTTCTAGTTTGTTCTGAGTCCTAAAAATTCCATTATGATGACCTAATTGATCATTCTTTACAAACTACCTTTTATAGAATAATACACACTCATTCACAGACTCCCCTTCAAATACAAATGTTTTCATATTTATAATATTCAAACCCCGTAACATAATGGTAAGGGATTATCATTTTATCTTGAATGCTAAGGGTTCAAATCCCTTTCTTAGCACATGGAATTATTTATTGGGATAAAAAATTCCACATTGATGGGATTGGAGATAATTTAAGCCTTTAAATAGGCTTCAACCTCCCATTTATCATGTGGTTGTGGCCACATCCATGTTTTTTTCCTCCCAAGGAAATAACATCCCATCGAGCTATGTGTGATTGTTGGTGAGTTAGAGTGTTCGTAAGAATGGTCCCATCAAGTTAAGGGTGGATTATTAGAGAGATAAGGTGAGATGGTCAGTGTTTCCATCTTACATGGAAGTTGATCTAATAGGTGAGGATAAGAACCAAGCTAGAAATGAATTTAGGGATTGGTGTAATTCCACATGGTGGCCTAAGGACCCACCACACATGGACCTCTCCAGAAAATGATCACTTCACCTACAACATGTCATCGTAATAGGGCACAAAATAATGTGATAAAAACTATAGTGTAATTTAATAATTAAAATTACACTAATACCAAAGTAGTCGGGTCCCATTCCAAAACAAAAGTGTACCCCACTGTTGAACCCCCCATTTTTTGCACACGCTCAACGAAGACTGGTGAACCAAACCAAACACATCCAAGTCCATTTTTTGCCTCATCCAACATTTAACCATACAAATAGGTTCTAGAAAAATTGGGTCAAAATGGGAACCAGAACTATATCTACATATTGGACTGAGACCAAGAATCCTCTATCATAAGCTATCCCATAATTTATTTTATGATTTGAGCCAGAGGCAAGGGATTATCATCATTGATTCGTGCCTAGAAATCATTAAAGTCTAGATGTTGCACATCGGTGTCCCCTATGTTGGGTATGAAAGTCTCAAGAGAGGAGAGATGCTAGTGACCTTTGAAATTGGTCTTCATGATAGAAAATGGGCTAAGAAACAATAACTCAGATGAGATAATGGATTATTTTAAAATGGAAATATGGTAGAGCACAGTGAAAAATTAGCTCTAAATTATCACATAAGGATTTTGAAAATTCTAAATTTGATCATCAGATGAATGGTGACCTTCTCAAGAACAAGTTGCACTTTGAATTTTTGAAAATGGTTGAGGTATGCTCGTGCTACGGATAGAAAAAATTTGGGAACGGAATGCACAAATCTTGGATTATAGTTGCAATGGTAAAAATGACTAATTTACCTTGTTTTAATATTACCCCATTTGGAGAAGATCGGTGGGAGGTATTTAATGGTCTACGGGAAACAAGGTACTTCAAACACCAGATGTGGACATACGTTTATATAGTGCATATATGATGGAAGGATGAGGCAAAGGAATCCCAAGATTACATGGGACGTTTGGGACACAAAATGCTAAGACTTCTGCAGCACAAAGAAAATGAATATAATGCAAAACCTACAAATTTGTGGAGAGATGAGGGCCGGAACGCACCTGGGACATGCGGGACATGAAAATCTGAAAGCTCTGCACTACACTAGCATCCAATGGAAAGCGGGTAAATCAGAAAAAAGGTGCAGAGACATTCCATAGGACATAAGGACACAAGTTCTCTGTCAGCTCAACAATCTGCAACATGAAAGGGGAATTAGAGATAGGTTCTGGGTTACCAAGGCTTGAAGGTACTATGGGGAATTGGGGAACAGAGATCCCGGAGAGACGTGGGACATGCGAGACTCCAAAACCTGAAACAACCACAATAAAAAAAATATTCCAAAACTCAAAATTTTGAAAATTGGCTAACTATTGGGGACTTTCTCTTTCCTTCATACTTCAAAAAGGCAAACAAAGACCTTAAAAGAGAGAACTTACTCAAAATTTTGAAAATTTGGAAAAAATACACACATTTTTAGGTAAGTAACAAAAAGTAGGAAACAATATAGAATGAAACAATAGTACTTGTGATGTGTAAGAGTGGTAAATGTAGATGCCCTGAGGATCCTCAATGGGACTAATAAGAGGCACTGTTCCAAGCATCATTATTGTGTGTAATCATCTATAGGAATTTTATATTCAAAACTAAATACCAAGTGAACATGCATGTGTATATAGAAAATGTAATTGACATATTAAGTATCCATCTAGCATGGGAAACAAAGTGTACATGTAAGTATAAGCAAGCAAGAGTAAGTGAAACCAAGATATGAAATATGTTACATGTATGAGTGATATGGGATGATATGCAATGTGAATGTGATAGGAGAAGTATTCCCCCCATTGAATGTGTATGAGTATGAGATGAGTTTCATTTATAAAATACACCTCAACAATCAAGAATGAACCATAGAAAAAAAGTGCATCATCGGAAAATATTTTAATAATGTGTGTTAGAAAGATAGATCATGAAGTATAAAGCGTGAAAGTTGAATGTGGTGAGGTTCATTTCAGATTTAGACCCTGACATTCAAGCATGAACCATGGAACTAGAGTGTGTCATAGGGTGATATGATGTGTGATAATGGAATGTTAGAAATGTGTATCATGAAGCGCAGAGTGTGAAATGTGTAGTGTGTGAGGTTCATGGATGTAGTATATCCTCAATAGTCAAGTATTAACCTTAGCACAAAAGTGTTTCATAGGGTGATATGATGTGTGATAATGAAATGCTATAAATATTTATCGTGAATTAGGGAGTTTGAAATGTGTAGTGTGTGAGGTTCATGGATATAGTATACCCTCAACAGTCAAGTGTGAACCTTAGCATGAGATTGTGTCATAGGGTAATATGATCTATGATACTTGAATGTTAAAAATATATATCATGAAGCGTGGAATGTGGAATGTGAAATGTGTAGTGTGTGAGGTTTATGGATGTATTATTCCCTCAATAGTCAAGTGTGAACCTTAGCACAAGAGTGCATCATAGGGTAGTGAGTGATGTAATGTGTGTCAAGAAGTGTAAGTGAGCATAATGTGTATGCATGGAGACTAGAAATAATTGAAAATGATTGAAGGGGGGGAGAAATAATGATGCCCCCAAAGTGTGTGATGTAGAGAAGGACCATTTCATGGTGGTGGGGCTTTAAATGTGTCATGGAAATCAATGTAAGGATTATTTTCTTTGACAAAAATAATTAGACATGTAATTGAAGGATGTTGTGAATGGATCTTGAACAATGGTGACTTATTTGGGATTTGATAACTCTGGAAAATAATTGAGAGGAGGAGGTGTTGCACTGATTTTGAGAGTAAGTTACTTAGTTGGAGTTGGTAACATGGTAGAAAACTTGAGAGGATGAGATAACAGGGTAGATAGGTTTGCATATGATTTTACACTAGGTTGGATAGGTCGCACTTAGATGTCCTAGGGAGTAACATTAATAATGATGGAATGGTGCTCATTAGGGATAGAAGGATCAGATTTAGGATCCCAATGGGATTTAGGAATTGAAGATGTAACAAGATTTTGTGTAGTAAACGAAATGAGACCATAATGTTTAAGGTGTCCAATTTTTCATTTCAGTGCATAACAATCATTTTCATTATGTCTATTGATTTGATGGTGGTGTCCCAAAAATTTCACTTGGAAATTTTGGGATACCCCTTTCAAAATTTTGGTCTTTTTGTCTTGTGCTAATTTTCTCAAGATATTGCAAGAAGTTGCTTGGTTTAAAAAGGTGCAATAATTAATTGTGTGAAAATAAGAAAAATTCTTCCACCAATGCGTAGAATAAAATATGCACTTTTAGGAAAAATGGCACCTAAAACGGAGCCACAGAGTGAAAGTTGTTGCACTTGCAAGTTTTTTTTGCTACATCTTCCCAGACCCTTTCCAAAAATGGAAAAGTTTATTCTTTACTTTTAGTTTTCACGCAACTTTAAAAGTATAATTCATGCAATTCACACTTTTTGGGAAGATCGATTTCATAGTACAAGTCACACTTTTGGGAAGAAGCTTTCTTCATGCTAGTCACACTTTTTGGGAAAGATGACTTCTCCATGCAAGTGGGAATTTTGGTGTTGCTTGGAAGGTGGGAATTTTAGAGCTTCCTAGAAGGTTTGTTTTTCCCACAATGAAAGTCAAATCACTTAAGTGAAAGTGGGAATTTTGGCGCTTCCTGGAAGGTGGGAATTCGGAGGCTTCCTGGAAAGTAAAAAATTCCCATGATGGAATTCAAGTCATTTAAGTGAAAAGTGGGAATTTTGGAGTCACCTGGAAGGTGGAAATTTGGAGGCTTCCTGGAAGGTGAAAATTTCCCATAATGGAAGTCAAGTCATTTAAGTGAAAAGTGGGAATTTTGGGGCTGCCTAGAAGGTGGGAATTTTAGGGATTCCTAAAAGGTAAAAAATTCCCATGATGGAAGTCAATTCATTTAAGTGAAAAGTGGGAATTTGGAGGCTATCTAGAAGGTGAAAAATTCCCATGATGGAAGTCAAGTCATTTAAGTGAAAAGTGGGAAATTTAGGGTTTCCTAGAAGGTGGGAATTTTAGGACTTCCTAGAAGGTTGAATTTTCCCACAATGTTAGTCAAATCACTTAAGAGAAAAGTGGAAATTTTGGGGCTGTCCGGAAGGGTGAATTTTTCCACTTCCTTTCCCTCATGTTTTTTCCACAATTCCTAGCCAAAAAGTGTGAACCATTTTGGCATAGCTAAATTCTTAAAAGTTGACTTCTTTTAATTGTCAAGAAGCATCTAATTTTGGCGCCTAGGGTTGGAAAGGATTCCTTTTTATTATTCTAGCTATCTGCATGTTGATGTGAGTGCATGGGTGAATAAAATAATATTTTTACCTTTCTTGACATGCAAGAAAAGTCTAAAAATATATGACAGTAGGCTTTATAATCAGATCTCGGTGAAGAAATTAGATATTCATGTTATGGAATGCATACTTATCTGAATTATTTGTAGGAATAATTCATTTATGCCCATATTGGTGAAGAAAGTAGAAGTCAATGTCTAATACATTGAATATATCTTCAGAATCAAAAGAAGAAATAGATCCATCTCTCATAATTACCAAGGATTTTGGAAAAAAAACTCATCCTCTTGTTTCTAACATAGCCCATGTGGAAGTCATTATATGGAAAATTCCTTTCAAGAGGTTGTGAATGTGCTCCCAATATTCCATTTGAAGCCTTCATTGAATTTACTTGTATTTTCATTCACCCAGAGTGCTTTCCAGAATTTAAAATTTCTCATATGCAATTAAAAATAAAAGGTGATGAGTTTTGTCTGAATTGTTTACGTCAAACATTGCACTAGTGCAAGTACTTGAGAAGATCTGAAAAATATTCAAGGATAAGAGGGAAGATAGGTCAAAGGAAGCACCCACAAGAAAATATCAGTCATCTACTTCCAGATCCAGTTTGGTGAGAATCAAAGGAAACGATTCAATAATATATGGTAGAAAAAAGCATCTCAGATTCAAGGTAGAGATATCATTCAGATCATTCATTGCTAAAATAGATGAAGCAGACGTACAAGGCATATTGGATCAGTATGCAGAGTATGGAGTAAGGACAAAATGGAGAGTTTTGCAGTAGGAATAACTTCTTTTCTCTCTTCTTATTTCTCTTATTTTCTCTAATAGAGCAATTGAGTAATCAATTAAATTGTAAAACTTAGGTAATTTATTGGAAAGCCATTGATTCGAGTTACTATAAAAATTCAATTACTTGGGAATATGTGGTAGACATGTAGGGCATTGATTTAGTCTTCATATACATGTCCTACAAAGAGAAATTTTAGGGGAAAATACTGCCAGCTACTTCTCTTTGTCATACCTCCCACATGCGGTAATTCATTGAAATCTTCCTATTTGTTATTGCCCTCTATACACTATAAATAAAGGAAGAACCTACATGTTAAAGGATCACAATTTTTCAAGGAATATTCTTGAGTTCCAGAATTTGTGATGTAGCCCTTGATGTCATTTCTATGAAAGCAAAGGAATTGAATAAAGGCAGATTTCCAAAGAACGTTTTGTCCATAGTACATTTGTTTCTTACTTCTATATGGATCTTTAGATAAACTTTGTGTTAACTGAGATTTAGATTAGAAACGTTTCCTTTCCTTTGCTTCTGAATATTGTGAGATATACTAGTTTATTTAATCTATGTGTATGATGCCAAATCTGAAAACTATTGGTTGAAGTACATATCTTCCTTTCTTATTTCCCAAGTTCCATTATTTCACCCTTTTGAAAATACTTCATAAAAACTTCTTACTTGCTGGAGAATTACTTAGCTATGGTTCATGAGATTTGTAATTAAAGTAAAACCCCACAAATAGTTATTAGGATTCATACCCACTAAATTTATAAACATCTTACACGGGATCCTCACAGGTAAATGAGGGAGATTTATCTCATGACTACCTAGGTTTTTAGTTGTGTGGAAAATCTAGCCAATATATGGTAATGAAAATATGGGTGACCTTGATATTTTGTAAGTCGATAATGAGGATAGGAATGAGTAGATGGAAATTTTATCAATTGATGAGTGATAAGATAAGGAATAATATCTTGTTGCTTAGAATTTGAATCAAACTTGAGAGGTGTGGATAGTAGAAAGTCTTGGGGTTCATTGATATGAGCACATGTAGAAAACATAGCATTAGAATGAGATGTAAAGGAATAAATATCATGGACCTAAGAAGCTTCTTTGAGATGTTGAATTTCAGATTTAAGAGATGTTCTCATGGTTTCCATAGCTTGAATTTTATCTTGAAATAAAGAATGAAAATATTGAATAGACATGCAAATGGATTGATTGACATTAGGGAAAATAGAGTCACCAAAGAGATGATCGAATATGGCACTAATTTCTGAAGGCAGAATATTGCTAGGGAGATAAATAATGTCTAGGATTTTTTGGAGAGAATCTTTGCAATATGGGTTCATTTGAAGTAATTTATGCAAGGAGACTTGAGAAACCTTAGGAGCCATGAGAGAATAAAAATGAAGGGTCCAAGTGGATTTAAATGCGGGTTCACTAGATGATTTTAAAAAAATAGAATAAGTGTTAAACCCTAAATTACAAAGTCACGTATGATAAAATAATTACTAAAGTACATATTTGACACAAGAAATAAGCTACTAAAATATGAAAGCCTAAGTACAAGCGAGAGAGGAATGGACTTAGTTGATTTACGCTTGATATGGGACTAATGTAGATTAGGAAAATTGTTGAATAAGAAGTTACTTACGTTAGTATTGCTCTGAATAAAATTTTTAAATTACGAAACAAGCTGGACACTAGCGCCCATGGCTAGGCAGGGATGCCCAAGCACTGATAACCTATACTAGCTTCCTGTGACTACAAAAATGGTCAGATCTCAATTTCTAGAGTGTCACAAGTGTTCATTGTTGATCATCTATATGTCATAATATGATCGTTGAGGTGCGTGTAATCTGTAAAATAAGGATTCACCTGTAATACCCACAATATCACATCAAATACAAAAATGAAATATGCAATATGGGAATTCAGACTGTCCCCGGTGGTCACCCAAAAAAGTGAACTTACAAATAAGCATTGCATTGCATCTCAAAATCCATGTAGTTATTGTGCATGTGTGAAATAATCGTGCCCTAAGATGCCCTTGTGAAAGTTCACTTGATAATGGGCTAGCTAGATGTAGCAATGTAGATAGATGTGTGGATGAAATAAATAAAATTCCCTTCCTATGTTGTGTATGCAAAAAATGCATTCCATTTTCCCTTGAATAAATGATATATGAATGCCTTTAGTTCTCTTAGATTCCTTTAGATACAAGACTAGGTAATGATAATAGATGCTTAAAGTTTGGTCCTTTATTTTTTTCACATAGATTTGTATTTATATGATTCCCTTGGTTTAATTACGTAATTGATAACTGGATGGCTAACCCATAAGAAAATAGGATGTCCAAAAGATAGAAGAGGCCTAAAAAGAGAGAGTAAAGTGGAAAGAGGTGAGGGGCGCCCAAAAGGGACAAGGGCACCTGGGTGTTGGTGTCATGACTAAGAGGTGGTGCCAAGAGTTATGAAAGATAAAGAAATAAATTTTTGATTGGGTTGTAGGGTGTAAAAGACCATAAATAAAATAATAAAAAAAGCAAAGAGGCCAAAGACAGTTGTTAATTACTAGTTTTCTCATTTATGAATCATATGAATGCAAGTATGCTTTTAGGACCTAGAAATGTACCCAAGTATATGATTTTTTGTCTAAATCAAACTGTTGATATATGCCTTGTAAGAATTGGGAGAAAAAGGTTCTCGAGAGGTTGTGGAACCCACAGTGGGTTGGGAAACACAAGATCATTATATATAGGATGTAATTTTGGATTTATGAGGCTCTTAGGGACTAAAAAGAAGCATAAATTTTAAAAGTGTGTAATTTTTCAGATGATCATTATCTATTTATAGAATTGGTATCCATTCCTACATAATATACACTAATTTGGAATCAATATTGATTGGAGGCAGGATACCTATATATAGGAGTCGATTAATTGTGTGAGTTCATTTTTTCTCATTGTGTTTATTGTCATAAAATTTTGATTTTGACATTTTGAGAGATTGGACAAAGGATATGAAACCCATCTCAAATAGATTTAAGTTCATTTTTTGTGTTTTTGGTTATATTATATATTTTTTGTTACATAGGGATATAGGATTGACACCTATCACTAGAATCAGCACCGATTTGGTTAGGATGGGTAGTGATCTATATTATCATGGTCAATTACAAGGATTGATGATGATTTGATGTGTATTTTTTAGTTTTGGATATTTGGTCAAATTATGTGTTTCCAGAGCTAATATTTTCTCTATTTGTTTTATGGATGTAGGCAAATAGATGCCTTATGATGAGGGATTGAGTGCCACCATTGTTAAAGAGGGTTACGCAAGCACATGAGTAATGATGATTTGGATCACCTTGGAGGTGTTGGGGTTGGGTGTACTATATAATTATATGCACATCCATCAATATTTAGACATGATGGTAACACTATTGAAGTGATGATATGTAGCAACAAGGACATTCTGGTTACCTACAGGGGAAATTAACATTACCCTAGAGATTGTGTATAGGATTTTTTGGCTACTTATTCATGGCGAGGCCATTGTTTTGATTAATGAGGCATGGCAGGGTGAAAATATGATGAGGTTATATGCAGATGATGTTTTGGATGTGGCGTATATTGTGGGGATTTACTTTTAAGTATTTATGGAATGATGGAGTGGCAGAGAGTACATTGATTACCATGATTAAGGTGCAGATTAGCTATTATGCTTTACCAAATTCAAGAGGGGGCTGATTTCCATGGGTGTTGACTGGGTTGTGGTAGATATAGTGGAGTAAGCACATTAGAGTGATCTGGTCGTTGGGTCTTTCATGGGCCAGGTGGCATGACCGAGATTATTTTTTTGGATTCCTAAGGTGGTGTAATGACTTTACACGAGATGTGGTATCTCAGAGCATGGATTATTGCACATGTTTACTAGATCGATTGGGGGCATATGATGTTGTTTGGAGGCCATATGTATGCTTCCCTATATGGTCATGAGAGGGGGATGAGTTGCACATAATTCAGTATGAGAGATGGATGCAACGGTGGTACGTGGATATGATTGAGGTGGTACATTTTAAGCATGTATGGTGGAATTTTGACCCGGTATAGGATATGCTAGGTAATACTATTTTATACAGGATGGTTGAGGGGGATATATATTTTTCGGTAACACAAATGAGAGATATTAAGGATATTTTCAATGATGGCTTTATAGTTTTGCAGGGTCTTGTTTTTACATTGATATGTTCCTTTAATTTGATTCATGATGAGTAGGGAAACACCATAGATGTCAATAATTATTATGCAAAGAAGCGTAGTGGTTTAGATACCCTTGATGAGGGCCTCATACTTATCCATGATATTCGTACAATCAAAATTCAATTTAAAAGATAGTAGGATAGGAGTCCCCCAATGAGGCATTATGACTATTCTAACACCCCCTCCCTTTTGACATTTAAACCCATTAAAAAATAAGGTCATTTTGATAGGATTGTTATCATTATCAACGGCATTAATAGATTCATTAGGGATTTGTTCACAAGGGAGATGATTATTGGTAAGGGGAAATTTTGTGATCTAATCAGCAATAACCTTCCCTTTGATGGATTTTTGAGAAATAAATTCAAGTTCAAACCCAGTCATAAACATAAGCCATCTAGTTATTTGGGTGTTATGATACTACTTAGAATGCATGGATTTTAGTGGATTCACTCTTGTGATTACATTGGTTTGTTTTATTGAGGAGGTAATGATAAAGTTTAGAATTTTCAAAGTATAAGGAACAACACAACTTTTCTACTTCTTAAAAATGGGTTTTGTAATCATGAAGGGTATGACTTATATCATAAATGGCCTTCTCCCTACCTTTCTTATCCTGATGTGTCAGTATAGATCCCAAGGCATAATCAGTGGTAGAGATATATAAATAGAAAGGCTTCCCTCACATGGAGGGATAAACATTGGTGGTGATGATATATATTTCTTAAGGCCGTCAAATTCATTTTGGAAATCATCATCCCATCTGAAATAGATGTATTTTTTGAGGATGTGATGAAAGGGTTGACATCGATCTGATAATTGAGAGATGAAATAGTAGGTAGATTGAATTTTTATTTGTAGATTGTGGAGTTCTTTAGGAATATGTGGAGGAGACATTACGATTATGGATTTGGTTTTTGTTGAGATAAAATTCAATTTCCCTGATAGATATAATGAATCCTAAGATTTCCCCTGTTAAGACCCCAAACACACATTTAATAGGGTTAGCTCAAAGAAAAAATTATATTAGATGGGAAAAGATTATTTTGAGGATGGTAAGATGGTATTTTTAGTGTTTATGTTTACCTAAGATATCATCTACATAGTCTGCTATAGTTTTTTGGATGAGGTCGTGAAAGATATAGGTCATTACATGCTAGTAATTTGCTTCTACATTTTTTAGGCCAAAGGGAATTTCTATAGTAGAAGGTTCCCCACAGAGTGATAAAGGATGTCTTATATTGATATTTTTATGTGATAAGGATTTGATTATAACCATAGAAACCATCCATAAGAGAGATAATTTCATTTCCCATCATTAGGTCAACAATCTAATTAATGTTAAAGAAGGCTAAATCATCTTTTGGACAAACAAGGTTAAGATCTTGAAAGTATGTGTAGATACCCAATTTCCTATAGGTATTGGTCACATGTACAATGTTAGAAACCTATTTTGGATCATCGATGGGTAGGATCAAATTGGATGAGAGAAGATGCGGAAGTTATTCTTTAACAAGAATTGCAATGTGTAGATGTATTTTACGAAGTTTCTGCTTCACTAGTTTAGCATCGGGGATGGTGAAAATGTAATGGACAACGATGTTAGGGTCAGTGCATGAGATATCACTATAATAACATGCGAAGGATTGACTATTTTTTTATAGATAATGTTTGGAAAAAGGCTCCAAGGGCCATTCACATATCAAATATTACATTGAAGCTCCCATGAAACAAAAATTATCTATAAAAAAACTAAACAGAGTGCTCGAGTCAAAAAGGACTTCACTCCACCAGAGAAAGAACAAAACCCAGAAAAACAAAGAAACAAAAACAACCAAAAAAAAGATATTTGCGACCAAAAATTGGTCAATAAAAATTCTGCAAAGGATCTGGTAAACACATTTAGCTCTAGTTATCGAACTCGGGCCGAAATAATCCATCTGGAAATCATCATCATCTAAGATATTGATGGCTAACCAATTCTTCTTCTCTTTGTCAGTTGTGACCATATACTGAAGGGAATTAACCCTATTTTCTAAAACATATCTCTACATTTGACCTCTACACGCCCCTAAGCAAATTCCTATTCTTAACTTTGACCTGATGAACCATATCCTCCAGAGCCTCCATTTTTCTAGCAAAGAAATTAAACACAGTATTACCCTCTAGTAACCCATCCCTAGGGTAATCCTCCTCATTCTTCCCTGTAAGATTCTGAAGAGCAGTCACAGCATCTAACTCCTTGGCACTCTCTTTCATTTTATTGACCCTAATCCTATCGGCCAAATAAATTTGATCCTCCCAGTCATCTCCTAACCTAATACTAAAACCCCTGGTCTATGGAATCAACTTACTTTATTTCATTAACATAAGGATAAACCCCTGATGAAGGGGAACCTCTATTTTATTCTCTTGAAAGTGCTTAACAAACAATTGAATGGAATTAAATAAGTGAAAAGGAATACGCATCTTCCTTCCTCTTCTAAAATGGTTAAGAATCATGAAATGTTGTGAATGCAATTTTTTATACTTACCATCCAATGTTATATATTTCATGATGTAAAAAAAAACTTCATACCATCTCCCCAGAAGAGATTTACGAGCTATGCCATCTTCCATAAAGAATATTTTCTCATTATCATCAAGAAAAATATGGACTTCATCATGGAGTCTAATTTTTTCCTTAAACACCTTACTTCCACCACAGTCCATATCAGTAACCTAACCAATAAAATCCTCCAACACCAGAAAACTAACACCACGCATAGTGACAACCCTATTATCCCACACTGAAGAAAATTCTTTTGAGATATTTTCATCCTACACACGCATACCTTGCAGAAAATGAGTAATCCCCCCTCCTTAAAAATTTCCTAGATTATAGTATCTCTCTCCAAGCCCGTGTAAGATGAGGGCTCAACCCTAACCCTATTGCCACCCATCTTAAGAAAACAAAAAAATAATTGAAACAACCTTAGATAACCCTGCAAAGAAAACCCAGACTTGCATTTGAATAAATGGGAAAATTAATCACATACCTAAAAATGATGGCGAAGATATCTCTCACACACCCAAGAATGATAACAAGTATTGCTCATATCCCTTTCCCACGCTTGACATAAAATCTAGTTTTCTACATAAAGGATAGCTTTAGTACTATCCATTAAATCCACCCCATTTTGTCATGAAATTTAATAATGTGCCCAAACATCAAATTTTTCTAATGTATTAACACATGAATTTTCTTCACGGAAAACGTGCTTAATTAGAATATTGTCAAATGTTGCTAAAATGAACTTAATGTCTTCAATAATTGGATCAATATTAATATGATGATTATATAATCTCTTCATGACTTGAAAAATGTATATTGAGTCCCCCTCTACTTGAAGAACATGCAAAGGCTTGATTATGATTAAATAATAAGGTGATGAATTCATGGCTCTCTTGAGATTCTAAATCTTGATCAACTTTAACTATGCAGGGCTCCTGCGATGTCCTTTTATTAATGTCAATGGTTGGTTCATTGAGGGGTGTAAGTGTGTTAGGAGGTAGGGATTTATGGAGATAATGATATTTAGTACCCATGTATTTTAAGATGGTGTTATTTTCTTGACATTAGAGGACATGGATGGAGGGAAATTCCTTTTCTATCATATCAGGTAACATTAACGAGAGGATCTTGGTCTTTTAGTTAGCTTGATAAGTCAACAGTCATAGGGTGATCATATTTTTTTTTTAAATGGAGGGGATAGATATGGAAGATTCAAGGAAGATTATTTAAAACCAAGTAAACATTTTTTGTGGGTTTTTCTAAAATCTTTAAAGGATAGCTCATGTGGACCTTGTTCATACCTACCCAGGCCAAAACCCTTTCATGTATAATGGTTGAGGTAGGTTTGGGAAAATTAAGGCTTATCCAAGAATGAAAAGTCTAAGTTTGATGGTTTACCGTGGGGTTGATCATTGAGATGTGATGAGGGGCTGTCAACTCCTCCATGGACAAGTTGTGTTTGAAGAAAGGGAGGACCAAAGGAGATAATATTTCTGATGTTAGGCTCATAGAGGTTGTTTATCAGATCTACCATATCTTTTTGGTGTAGGGAGTGTATTGAGGGAAAGGATTTGATACTTCCTCAGTGAGAGATGTTGAATCATATCTTCGAATTATTTATCATTAGGTAATTTAGATGTGGGGATGGAGGAACTTTTGGATTCTTAATTTGATGAGGAAATTTTTTGAAAGGGAATCAACACATCATTTGGTCGATAGGTCATACGACATGATTTCAATGGGTTAGGATTGGTGGGGACTATAAAGGTATTACCTTCATGTTCATATTTTAATCACTGATGTAGAGTGGAGGGGATATATCACATGACACAAATCCAAGGAATTCCTAATAGTATATTATATTTGAATTCACCTTCTACAAGGTAGAAGAGTTCATGGAGGAATTTAATGCATACTTTGATAGGTAGGATTATTGTTCCTAAGGTGGGAGAAACAATATCATTTAAATCTCACAAGATGACGAGTGACTGAGCTATGATAGTTTCAAGTATCTCAAACTATTTAAAAGTGTGGGATGAGATGATGTTGATGTTTGCCTCCTTGTCAATCATGATTATTTTAATAAGGGTGTCATTGATTTTGGCATTGACAAACATGAGGAGGTAGTGATCTTCATACTATAAAGATGGGATCTCAAAATTGTCAAATGCAATAGATGTAGAAATTTTTAAGGCCCCAAAAAATGTGGAAAATGGTTGAGGTTTGTCTGTATTTTCCAAGATGACTTGGAGAGATTTTGTCATAGCTTGCCAATGTTGAGGGGAGTTTTGGATGAGTTCATATATTGACATATTTATAAGTGCTTGATGTAATTGTTTAAGAAAATTATTCTTTATTGATGTTGTGGATCGAGTGTGAGGGGATGTCAGGATGGAGACCTTAACCTTACAATAAGGTTGATTGGATGGTTTAGTGGGGGATGTGGAGATGGATACTTTAGGCCTATCTTGATTTTGGGTTTTTAAGTCTTAGGCACGAGATTTTGTGGCTATGTGGATAATATCCATCTGGATAAAAGGAGATTCACTAGAGAAGGTGACTCATTCACTTGATGTGGCATCAAGTGGTGGCTTAAGAGTGTCAATATTTGGGGTCTTAGGGATAGGCTTAATCTGGTATTTTTACTTTTTCCTTTTATGATTAATAGGTGGATCAATATGATATTTATTTTTCAGGAGGTCATCCTTCTTTAAAATATCTTGGATTATAGTGTGAAGGGATTTACAATATTTAGTGTGATGGACTGACATTCAATTATAAGCACAAATAGCATCATACTTGTACTAGGTAGTTTTTCATCTAAGGAATTGGAGGGTTTAATCAGTGGTAGAGATAATATTGATGATTAAAAAATATTTTAAAGAATGACAGTATAGTGTCCTGATGGAGCTTTATTAGATGGTGATGAATTCGTGGAGATTTTGATTATGTTATACGGTTTACAGGTACATGCTACAAGAGGTATGTTTCGATTAGTGAACTTAGGTGTTGTTTTAAGTATGGGTTTGGATTCTATGATGGTGACAACAAGTTTTGTTGAAGGATGAAGCCCTAGGATGAATCCTAATGGTGTGTTTAGTTTGAATTAATTTTTTGGGAGCACTAACTTCTCGTGTGGATGAATTGATAATTTTTGTATGGGACTATCAAGATTTTTGATGTGACATTGAGGGACCTTATCCTCAGGGGGAATTCTTATGAATTCTACAAAGGTATTTTTTTCTTGCAAACCCCAAGAGATAAGATCAAGAATATCTATGAGAGTGGCTATTATAGCTTACTGGGATGATGTTTGATTCAAGGAATCACCAGTGAGAAGATGAAATATTTTTTTCTGGTTAATTGGTGTTTTGGATACATGTGTAGATTCTTTAGGTTATGGGAGTTGATTAACCATATTGATAACATGGGTGGCAGGATTTTGAGGTCCTGTGGCATTTGGTTAGACAATGTTATTAGTTGGAGGAGGGTTTGGAAAAGGATTTTTGAATATATCCAAATTTTTATTAGGGGGTGTATTAGGATTTTCTAGCTATAGGTCGCAATGGTCAATAAGGTTTTGGATGACATTTTTGAAGGAATGACACATGTCATCTTCATGGCCATGAACATGGTGGCATTTACAATAGTATTTTTCTTTGTGGAGAGATAACTTAGGATGAGATTCATTGATAGGTTGGATGGAAGGGAGGTTTATCATATGATCAGCTATGATATTATCAAAGATGGAACTATAAAAATCCCTCAAATGCATGTATTTTCAAGGAGGGTGAAATCATTTGGGGTCTAACCGGTTTTTAGATGTAGTTTTCAAGACAACTACATTTGTTGAGCCTTTAGACTTGTCATTGTTGGAAAAATTATTAGAAACGTGAGGTTTAGGATTCTTATATAGGAATTTAACTTTATCATCTTCAAGGGCTCATATTTCTAATTTCTAGGCCATGGTAAAGGCTTCATTGAATGTTTGGAATGACTGGATTTTGAGAAAGGAAGATGTGTTTAATGAAAGATCGAGAGAAAAAATCAATTAATTTTGTCTCCAGCAGGGAAAATGATAATTGATTAATTATTCCTTGCCACATATTAATGAATTCAGTGATAGATTCATATTTGAGTTATTTGATAGAATACGTATTGGTGATGGATATTTTTCGTGTAATGTTGACAGATAAATGTTCTTGGAAAAGTTGAGATAATTGTGTGAATGAGTAAAATGAATATTGGGGAATTTTTTTATGCCAATCTAGGGTGGGCCAGGCTGATGAAATCAGGAATGTCCTTAGAAAAAGGTCTTGATCATGTGTTATGAGGTGCAAAGAGTTTCAAAAGGCCCTAAATGTTTGTTACAAATCTTCCTTGCTATAGAATTTGGTGAATTTAGGAAGTTTCCAATGCATGAGGTATGGTTTGAAAAGTACTACTGGATTTATGGGTTTACTTCAAACATTTTTATAAGAGAAAACATTTTTAGCTCCCATGGTAGAAAATTCTAGACTTGTGATTCTATTCATCAAGGCATGCATGGGGTCATTCTAAGGAGGTTAGATATTCATTGCAGAAGGATTATATTATCCATATCTAAAATGATTTGATTGGTATTGTTGATGTGGTAAAGGAGGATTTTGAAAAGGGGGAAGGTTTCCTGACACATTATAATTTGGTTGGGAACATAATAGTTTTGATGAAGAGTAGATGTATTGGCAAGGTTTGGGGACAAAAGTGTTGAGAAGGGGTTACGAAGATTGCAGATTTTGTTGAGATGGAGTGTAACCATATTACGGGATACCAATTAAAGATGCTAGTTATGAGAAGGGATGAGTTCTAGTGATAACATGCATATTGATAGGTGGTAAATACATAGGGATGGATACAACTAGGATTTGGATTGCAAATGTGTAGACACAAAATCATGCACTTACTACTATTTACTATATCACCAAGTATGTTGTTTTATATATGGATTTTGCATAAGTATTCACTAGTGACCCATTTCCTAGTCCATCCACTTCTCTTGTTGGTTTCTATTTTTTTATCTTTCACAATTTTCAATCATACACCTAGTTCTAGTTAGATCACGGGAATCTCGTTCAGTCATTTTCCACTCATTTACCATCATTTATCTTTGGACACTAGTGTACAGGATTGGACACCAGTTCCTCAAAACTCTTGTCCATCCTAGGCACTCGTGTCCTCTTTATGGCTGATCTTATTTTTGACACTTGAGGTATGTATTTTCAGATTTCCCACTCATATCCTGAGGTATTAGTCAGCATGTCAGGTCATTAGTGTCGAAATTCAAGAAAGATATCCCTATATAAACACAACATAATACC
This sequence comes from Taxus chinensis, assembly GCA_019776745.2. NCBI lineage: Eukaryota > Viridiplantae > Streptophyta > Pinopsida > Cupressales > Taxaceae > Taxus > Taxus chinensis. The sequence goes on from CM034148.1 coordinate 11,675,352, forward strand.
ATTATAGGGGTGGGAAATTTCTATCAAGGGATATCTATCTACATATCAAAGGGACTGCATCTTGGGCTCATTTTTTTGAATACATGCTACATCGGAAGGGTGGTTCATTATATTCCATCCACACATTTGCATTTTATCTATCTACCTCCCGCTATCTTAGCGTCATTGGTGCAAGGAAAACCTAGGAGAACTATTGCACACACAAGCATATAGAACTACATTATGTCTAAGATGTAGTGTAGTGTTCAGTTATAAGTTGACCATTGTGATATCTAAGGATAGTCTGACCCCTCATTTTACATCTTTCTTTTTTCAAGATTTGATGTATTTTTTAGGGTTTTGTAGGAGGATTTTTGTGTGCAGGTTTACAGGAACCTCAGTGATCCAAGTGCAACATACAACTGACTAAAGGTGATAAAGTGTGAAACCCTAGTGATAGTATCATCCAACCTTTTCTGCAGACCCCAACACCCCCATAAAGGTATTGGGTGTCAATGGGTGCCTCTATCCTTACTCAGATGCCTATGTCTGGGAATTATGAGCATCTCTACATTTTTTGATCTTGATTACGACAATATGTGCTCTTGTTCCATCACATTCTCTAGTCCAGACTCACTTTGGGATAAGAAAAATTAAGGTAAGCTCCCTATATCTTGTATTTTATTTCATATATAGATCAAATAAATTATCAAACATTGTATATCAGTTATAGAAAATATTTACATTCAAATTGTAATTAAATTATTCAAATTTTATTAAATCAGGATGAGTACTATTGGGATCTCATGGGGTGGGATGTGACCAAGGAGCTCACAAAATGTAGCACAATAGTGGATCCTATCAAGAGGGAGGAAGAAGTAGAAGTCACATGGTTAAATGTAGGTGGCAGGATAATTTTATGAGGTTGTGCACAACAAGAGCTAGATGAAGAGGCATATGGTAGGGGTCCATGCTGACTAACTGTGTTTTATGATGAAATGATATTAAGGTCATAGATAATAAAAGGGGTGATAAGATAAGTTTGGATGTTTCTATACGTCTAGGGGAAGTATAAGGAGTGAATTGTTCGATGATTGATTTATAGGTGGGATTAACGTGCTAAGTGCATTTATAAGTAACACAACTAATGTATAGTCAGGATTTCATGTTATGATGGGGAATACTCATAGCTTGTGGAGTGAGGTAATTGCTAAGAGTGACAAGATTGGTGTATATAATTTCTTTAAAGGTAGGATCTCCACTAGAAAATAACTGTGGGTGGGGTGGTTCAACAGTTTTTGATGTTTCTGATCTAACTTGAGGAGAGTGCAATGGCTCATGGATTGTATCAACGGATTTTTGTAGTGGGTCTGACATATTTGTAATATTCTTGATTCGGGATTATTGTTGGGTCAGAACCATGATATAGAAAACAAAAAATGAACGAAATATAGTTTTTTAAATCAAATCACACAATCAACGAGGTAGTTTTGATTATCTTAATTAGCTTCAAAAATGTGTGAGAAGAAAAAAATGACTTTGTAAAAGGTACTTAAGAATTGGGCTTACTCAAGCTTGTTTCAGGTGTGTTTAGGAAAGATTTCTCAAAATATCCGAAGGTACATGAGGTCCAAATTTTTGTTGGTATTGGTATGAGGAATGGTATTAGGGCCTACCCCCTCACTTCATTATCTAGCGGTGATAAGTGTATCAGGTGCTTAGTTAATATACCTCCCACCAACTATTTATACTCAGCTAGAACACTAATTTAGCTTCCCCCTTAGTGATGAAATTGAAGTAGGTAGACCTGGTAGGGATGTGTAGAATGCATATTTGATTATAAGTGGTTTGGTAGTGTGTGGAGGAAAGAATGGTGAATGTAATTTTTAACCCCTACTTTGACTAGATGACCAAACAGAGATGAAAATGTAAGTTTGTTTTAATTTCCAAAAGAAAAAATTTCTTTTGATGAGAACAACACACAAAATGCAATGTCAAGAAAGACCAAAAATGAGAATGAATGGAGAGTGGAAACAAAATTTAAAAAGTACCTTTATTTTCTAATAACTCCTTTTTTGTTTTACACTTTCTAGGAAGTCACTAGGGAACTCAAGTTGAAAATTTAGTCAAGTTGCAAGAAGTAAACAAGAGATGGATTCTACTATAGAAATGTAGAATTTAATCAAAAAGGACTATGGTCTAACCAGGCGTGTCAAATGTTTTAGTAGATTTTAGGATTCAATTTTACTCTATGAAATAAACCACTAAAACTCATAAATGATGGGGTTTAACAAAACTTGTGTGGATGATGATGAAAGATGGCAGATCCAAATGCACGCATAAAGCTCCTCTTCCACAGAAATGGGAATTTTCACACATGACAACTTGAAAAAAGAGATATTAGATAATTATGAGGCTATTTTCTTGACAAAGACCAACACAAGGAACCAAAGGGCTTCCCTTGATAGATGTCAACTCACTTTTAAACAATTAACCTAGAACTAAAAAATGATAATATTACAACTAATAATATAAATTAATATGGATGGTAAACTATGGATATAAAATGTTTGGATGTTGTGATTTAATCAATGTCCTCAATGATGGGATGAGGTGGGTTGAATTTTTTTTTCTAGTATCCTCATCATTTTGTTCGAGGAGAAGATTCAACTATTTAGGGATGTCATTTGGATTAGGCATAAGGACAATGATGCTTATGCTTAACTTGTATTTGTTATTGGATTGTTCCCACGTGAACGATTGATGGGATATGGGAAGACAGTAAATGTTTTTGGGTTCATAAGTTATTCATAGAATGGTCATGTAACAAAGAACCAAGATTACAAACAAGAGGACTGATGCAGGAGCATCAAGTGATAAGATGCAAGAAGGTCATATGACCATTAGAACATGTTAGTCTAGGTGTGAGTGAATGAATGTTAAAGTTGAATATATTGTAAAAGGTGAATGAGTGCTTGTAAGAAAGTTGTAGGAGTAAATTTGACATATTAAAAGAGTAATATTGGAAAAATAAAGCCATGTCATCATGTAATAGTTGTCTTATATGGATTACATGAGAGTATTAAGGAGATATCCACGTGATTTCTATGTAGAGGAAGTTGTTGAGTCTTCTTAGGAGTGTGAATAGGCTTAGGAGTCAGTT